>CAJNDT010000462.1:97306-166329 GCA_905221615.1 Symbiodinium sp. CCMP2592
GCATACAGTCATGTCGGCAGTAACTCGATGGATTAATTACTGTGCCTGTGAATTGATTGGTTTAACCTTGGTTTCCTGTGACAGCCCCATAAAACCTTTCAGGTGCTGGCGTCCAAGGTGGTTGGCTACTATGGCAAGGCTGGAATGCATGATGCAAGTGATTGTGAGTTGTGGAAGCTGAAACGCTTGCTATCTGGCCGTTGATGGGACAATGCCACGTAGTGTGTACGGACTCTAGTGACTAGTGAGTGGATGCGCAAGAATTTCTTGACCTGGCCGCAATCAACATATGTGTGTTCAAGATCGAGTCCCTTAGTGCTGCAGTGGTGCTTCCAGGCAGAGTGGCAGAGACAGTCGCCGAGAGCAATGGGAAAGTCGAGGAAGAGCGCTCGTGTGAGTGATCAGATGATGTTCCCAATGCCGGGGGCAATGAACCCAGCAATGGGAATGAACAACCCACTGGCCATGATGAACCCTTTCATGTTGCAACAGAAGCAACAGATGCAGCAGCAGCAACAGATGCAGCAAATGCAGCAGATGCAGCAAATGCAGCAACAGCAGCAGATGGCTGCTGTGGGTGAATCAAGGCAGAGTGCCAACGACTCCTCCTCGTAGGAATCAGAAGACCAAGAAGTGAGGAGGATTCGTAAGGAAACCAAGAAGAACAGAGCAAGGCAAGCAGCAACGATCGGGATTGATCGGCTGGCAACGTCCACTACCGATGCAGATGCAATCCCGAGAAGCGCCACGACATTGCGTTCGATCCCTCTGGCTGCTTGTCAATCAACAGAGTATCCCTAAGGTCAGCAATGATCCCTGAACCCTCCCACCACAAAGCCTAGATAAGCCTTACTGACTGAGGTGAAGGTGAAAGCTCTGCTCGAGCGAGTTCATAGTGCATGGGATGCTGCGGTCACGGCTGACCTGCCACAACAAACAGCGCTGCAACTGCTCTTCATATTGACCACTCTGAAGCCGACCACAAAGGTCAGTGAACTCAGGGTCGATATGAAATACAGCTTGCTTGGTCAGCGATGTGAGAATGCCCATAGGCGTCAATCCGTCTGCGATAGCAGCAGTTGGAACCGCATAGCCAAACCGGTTCTGTGACTGGGGGTGAATATGTCTGAGCATTCTGTTGACAGGGTTGCCTTGGAGTGTGGATGGCAGTCCACATGGATGACCGAGGATGTCACGACCTATGCCAGGCGTAGAGCGAGAGCAAGGCAGTACACTGAGACGCAGGGACGTCTCAGTTTCAATCCGAGTCCTGCTCCAGCTGCCCCGCCAACGGTTCCGCCGTCGGAAGGCAGAGTGCCAGACGTGGTCCGTTCTGGTCCTTTGCCAACGACTGCTCCTAGTTCCAATACAAGCCAGGCTGTGGGTCGCAGCCCGGCTGGGGAACAAGGCAGAGTGCCGATTCAACAGCCGCCTGCCTCCCCTCATGCCGTTCCGGGTTCCAATGCAAGCCAGGCAACCGAAGGCAGCCAGGCTGCAAGAAGTGAACAAGACAGAGTGCCGAGGGTTGTGGAAGGCAGAGTGCCAGTTGATGGGAATGCTCCTGCCATGGATGACGATGGTCTAGCGCCGGCAGAGGCAGAGATCAGGCCCGAGCAGGAGATCGTCATGCCTCCTGCAGAAGTGACCACTGCACCTCAAACAGTTGAGTTGCCAGAGCCAGACACCTCCACGAACAGTGACTCGACAGCCGGTGCTGACGTGAATGCCGTTGTGCCCTTTGCGACAACCAAGTCGAAAGCCAAAGCAAAAGCCAAGGGCAAGTCGAAAGCCAAGGCCAAGTCCAAGGCCAGGGCGACGGCACCAAACACAGAGTCGCAGGACGAGGTCGCAGTCGAGGTCGATGATGAGGTCATGGCCGAGGCCGGGGCCGAGGTCGAGGCCGGGGCCGAGGTCGAGGCCGAGGTAGAGGGCGAGGCCGACGACAGTGCCTTCTTTGAGGAGGAGGAGGAGGATGCTCCGAATGAGTCGAGCAGACCTGCGAACCGGTGGAACCAGGACCTCTGTGTCATTTGGCATTCGGAGATGCACCCGGGCCAGGCAGGCTGGTTTCGTTTGCCTTTGGTTAATGAACCATTGATAGTGGTGCCTGTCCTGTTTGTACATTCCACTAAGCCTCAGAACAGTACCTCTCACATGACGTGTCTTTTTCTGTTGCTTCCCTGGAATGCAGGCATTGGAAGCGCTATCGTGTGGCCACCTCTTTCACAGCGAATGTATCAATCGATACTGTGAGTCGACCGGGCGGAACAAGGCCACCGCTTGCCCTCTCAAGTGTGCGAGCTCAGCCTCTATGGCAAGGTTCTTTTGGGTCCGAGGGGGTCCACGGGAAGCAATGCCCCTGTTCCTGTCGAAGATGATGCTAATGATGTGGACGCAATCGTTCAGGAAATACAAGCTCAACTCGTTGACGACCGCACTCGTGAAGAGGAAGCTCCTGAGGTCAACGACCCCGTGGTGGACTGATTGAGTCGACAAGGTGGCTCGGTAACAAGGCAGAGTGCCACAATAACTGGCTCATGTGTATGTGTTGTCGGTGATGTGGCCTCGAGTCTTATTAATTTTGGAGGTGTGGCAATGCCATTGTCACATACATGTTTCTGAAGGCGGAGTGCCATGGGTTGTAACATGTGTTCCATGATCATTATGTATTGACATGATTGTGTTGCCTTGTGTTGCATTATGCCATCAGGAATGTATGTCTCTTTGTAATCCCAGGCGGTCTGTCGATTTCAAAAGGATACTGCAGATGCCTGTGGACAAATCCGCGCCAAAGGCAGGATCCAACCTGTCCTAGAACACCAGTTGGGAGGGACCCAACAAAGGACCACGGAAGTCTGCAATGGGGTGCATCCGTGTTTAAAAAAACATATGGCCTTTGAAGGGACACCATCCCCATACCGCCCCACAGGCCCTGCAAAATCTCAGAAGACATTTGTGACACTTGTGGCATGCCCCGGAAAAATCTTATTGAATCTTATTGAATCTTATTGAATCTTATTGAATCTTATTGAATCTTATTGAATCTTATTGCATCTTATTGGTCCATCATTTTTAAAAGGGACACGACTCCAGATCGCCCCAAAAAATCTTATTGAATCTTATTGAATCTTAGAAGACATTTGTACAATTGTGGCCTACCCCGAAAAAAGCTTATTGAATCTTATTGAATCTTATTGAATCTTATTGAATCTTATTGAATCTTATCGGTTTTACAAGGGACACAGCCTCCAGCTCGCCCAAAAAATCTTATTGAATTTTAGAAGACATTTGCAGGATTGTGGACTACCCGAAAAAATCTTATTGAATCTTAGTGTTCGGGCCATCACGTTTTGAAGGCACACCGACCCTGTACCAGACAATTGCACACATGTAGCATCCCCTCCCAAAAGTCTTGTTGGAGCTTATTGAATCTTGGGAGCTATTTATACAATATCGAATCCCATTGAATCGGCACAGTCCAGCTAACCCAACCAAATCCCTACGAGTAGTAACACATCTTATGATTAAGCATAAACTAGGTGGCACTCTGCCTTGAAGTACCTTTAAACCATGGACCTCCTTAAAACCTAAAACCCTTAAGCTCTTTTAAACCCTAAACCGTTACTGTGTGTGGTAAGTTTACACATAGACCTAGGTATATGTATAACATACATACATACATATAGATATATGTATGGATTATATGCATACACTTATTATTGGGCATACTGCTTTCGAACATTAAACTACATCATCTATTAATAGCACTCTGTCTTCAAATATGTGTTAATCTAATGATCATGTGCATAAATGCTTGTGTCGTCCAGTGGAACCTATTGAATGTGGTATTGAAACGGACATGACAATCAACTTCTAGTACCTGTTCGTACTATCCAACACATATAGTTGCTTGCAGCTTGTTGGATCAAAGATATTTAAAGTTAAGCACCATGGCACCGAAACCGAAGGCCAAACCGGCAGCAGCGGGGAGGATCGGCGGGGTGAGGACTCCGAAGCGACGGCCTCGTAGAGTGCCGCCAACCGGTGTGAATGGCAGTGGTGAAGAAGGTGGTGGGGCGGAAGGCAGAGTGCCAGGGCCACAAATGGGTCCGCCGCCACCAACGCCTGTGAATCGGCCACCTTACCCACCTGGCCCAAGACCTCCAGCCCCTGCGCGACATGAGTTTGAGATTGCCCAAGCTGTGGCAGAAGCGTTGGACATTATGGAGACCCCGATCATGATCAACTTCGAGCCGGATGTGGTTACTGTTCGGGAGGGCCGCATTGTTCTGGTCACCCTTGAGAACTTGACCCCTGAAGAGATGCAACGTCGGCAGTTGGGACGGCGAATTTGTGCCATGTGTTTCAATGCTCCAGACAACCAGCCGCCACCAATAGTGCCGCCAAGGCCGATGCCTGAAAATGGCTATCCTGGCCCTAACAATAATGCCAACAGTGGAGCTACTGAAGGCAGAGTGCCAGAAGGCAGAGTGCCGGAAGGCAGAGTGCCAGATGAGTTCGAAAGTGGAGTTCGTGGTCAAATGGTTTTTCGTTTGGAATCTCGCCCGGATGCCTGGTTGACTGGGCCAGCTCGTGCCGAAGGTGAGATTCACGCCTCAGACTCAGATGTGATTGAGGAAGGTGTTCAAGATGTTCGTCTTGGTGAGCTTGGAGGGCGGGGTCGTTTGGGTATTGATTATGGGCACATCTCAGAAGAAGACCCGGACTGGAGTCAGCGCGGCTCAGAGGATGATGGAGCCCCCTCAGATGTGGAGGAAGGTGAGGAGTCAGACAATGAGGAGATGGACGCACTGGACGAAGCTCAGTCGTCCCCAGACTCAAATCAGTATGATTCTGCAGGTGAAGGCAGAGGATTTCGCATTCGTGGTCGTCGATCGAGGTATATCTCCTCAGAACCACCCTCCGACTGTGAGCCACCTGAAGATTTCTGGTGGCCCTAAGGTTGATGTCTTTCAATGACAGCTTGGAAACTTTACAGAAGGCAGAGTGCCAAGAATGCTTGTGTCTGCCACCTCGGTGGCCTCGGAATCGTCGAGGACGATGGATGGACTGCTGTGTGCGGTACCAGAAAAACGAGAATCGAGGGAGGGTCTGGCAGTGCTGTATTTGATTGCTTGAGCATGAAGTCATGGTCTGCAACAAATATGCCACATGTGAATTTCAACGAGTGATTGCATCATGTCTGTCTCATCCTTGTGTTGTGATGGATCAATCGACTCACAAGTGTGTCAACTGCTGAATGTGCTGGTTCACAATTACGTTGTTAATTCGAACACCCTTGAGGTTAAGGTGTTACACTTTCTTGCGGATAGGACAGAGTGCCATGCACAGGGCAATTCGGAGTGCCATGTCTGCAGCAGCAGATGACCCGGCTGAAACAAGAAGAAGACTGTTAGCAGACATTCGGCGGCAGTTTGATGCAAACATCGCACTGGAGAAGAGATTCTTGGCCATTTCGAGAGGACAGGATGTTCTGCGCCTTTGCGAAGTTGACCCGTCGCTTCTGGAGTTCAATAATGAAGGTCCTTATGAAGTTCTGCCTGAGTGCAACTATGATGTGATTCTTGAAGCCAGTGGGTTTTCCTGGATGATATCAATCTGGCAACAAATGTTATCAGAAAATTTTCCCATCATGACTTCGTGGCCATGGAAGAAACAGATGAGATTCCTCATCAACTTTTGTCATTGGAAGCGGAACATAAGGCAGAGTGCCAGGTTCCACTTCCTGGAGATCTTTGCAGGGCAGGGCAACCTCAGTCGGGAGATGCTCCGTGCTGGCTGGCAGGGGCTAGCTTTGGACATCAGGTACGGCACAGATCATGATATTCTTTCTGTGAGAGGACTTCGCCTGGCTGTCAATGCTGTGTGTCAAACACACAAACACGGCCTGTTGTGGTTTGGAACGCCATGCTCTTCCTTCGTCCAACTCTGTAAATACAGTACTGGAAGGTCCATTGCCAATGACTGGATGGGAGAACCTGAGCGATCGCTGGTATGCCAAGAAGGCAATCGTTTCATGTATGTGACGCTGCTGTTGACTTTGCTCGCGGCTTTGAATGACAACCGGTTTGTGATCGAGCAGCCTTGCTCCAGAATGCTGTTCGACATTCCACTCGTCGATCGTGTCATGGGAATGATCCAGGCTATGAAGGTCAAAACCTATGGTGGTGCCTTCGGCCAGCCCATCCTGAAACCGCTTCAACTGTGGAGCAACTGTCAGCAAATCAATGGTATGCGGCGCAGCTATCCTTCCCATGTCAGAGGAAGTGCTGGTTGCGTTGATCGAGATGGTGAGAAGTTCACCGGTCGTCCTGAAGATCTTCAGGTGTCAGAGGAGTACACCCCGGAGTTCGGCAAGGCTGTGGCCTTTCATATGATGAGGGATGTCCCAACATGAATTGTAGCTGAAGGCAGAGTGCAAATAAGGCAGAGTGCCATAATTCTCTAGAGTTAAATGAGCTTGCTTCATCTTTCGACATTCTGTCTTGTTGGTATTCTGCTTTCCAATGTTGGGACTGGGTTGAGCCCTGGACCCCGTCCGTTCCCTCCACGAGGTGCCGAGGAAAATCCTCGCCGCCTCGTGGAAGGATATGAGTGATCCGAGCTGGTGCAGCTGTGCAATGAAAATGTAGAGAGCTTCAGTCACTCCGTGATCAGATGTGTTTGTCGGTATTGTCTCAGTTCGTATGCTGCTGTAGTGCAGGTGGCAATGACCTGGCTGGTGTCTCGACCTCCAGTTGCAGGCATCGGTGGCCTGTGTTAATCATTCCATGTGGTTGTCAGTTCAGTGCCATCTGCGATAGGTTCCTGTCTCAAGTTCGAGTGACATGATGTGGCTGCTGACATGTCATCGTGAGTCTTTGGGTTGATTTCTTAAGAATTCAATGTGTTGTGAACTGGGGCTTGTTACACAAGTGCAGGTGTGTGTCAGTATTTAGTAAGATTCAAGTACAGTGTTGCTTTGGAGGATTTCGGTGATGCTTCTGAACCTGTGGGTCATGCTATTGCTCCGTGATGGGCAATTGCTTAACTTGGAAAATGATGCAAAACTGCCAGCGAGAGCAGCTTGGCTCTCACAGGGCGAACTGTGGTGGCGTCTGGACTTGTTTTTCGATGAGAGCAACAGGAACGGCTCAGAACGTCGACAGTACCACAAATGTTACAACTTCTTCAGTGATCTTCTCAGGAAGACCCCCTTGGCTGCGAACTGGGGGTCACATGTGCAAAGTCAAAAAGGCAGAGTGCCAAACCCTGATGCTGTACAGGAGGATGTGGCATCTTCAACAGCCTTGGCCCGATTCATGTTGCAAGCATCCTTCGACACAAGGACAGACGCCCACAGGGAATGGTACAAGAGAAAACTGAATGATGCTATGGTACGTGTGTGTGAAACTATCAGTGATGAGCCTCTGGTCATGCAGTTGGATGAAGGCAGAGTGTCATGGTTTCTTCAATCAGCTGGGTTTGTGTCAGGCTTTGCCGCTTGGATGATGAAGTCGCTGGCAGGCAACACGTCCCGATCTTTGCGGCAGCTTTGGGAATCTATGTTCAATGCAAGGACGCTGTCTTCATCTCTCCGAGATGAATCTGAAGGCAGAGTGCCACGAGATTGGGAGGACGTTGAAACTAGCATCTACGACATCATCGCCTTTGCAACCATGGCAAAAAAACACAGAGCGCTTCAACCGTCGGGGCAGGCTCATGGATTTGCCAAGACAGTCTTGGATGCCTTCATGCACATACATGAGTGTCTGTCCGAGACATTGTCAGCCGGCCTCCAGGTGTATGTCATTGGGCACTACTTGAGTGTACATGATGCTGGTGTGCCTGTGACGTCTCGCAGGGCACTTCTGGGCAAGCGTGTTCCCTTGAAAAAGACTGTGGACATCAAAAGCATCTGGAAGTTGCTAGAGGGCGCTGCAAAAAGTGGGACCTCTTTGCGACAAGCCCTCATTCTCAAGAACCATGACGAACGCAGCGACCTGCATGGTTCCTTGGTGATTTGATATGGAGTAGAATGTTGTTTTGTTAACCAGTTGTTTAAGATTAGTGAATTCTTTGTCACACATTCATTTGATGCCACGTACCCGCGCCACAGTCGAACTAAATTCGACTACCGCTCTTGCCATGGCCGACCCGACGTTCGGCTCTTGCGCCAAGCTGTTGGCCAAGTCCAGCAGAAGGTAATGTCGGGGGCAGAAGTATCCGCTGCGAACTCTGGGATGGCACCACGACGACCACGACGTCCTGCTTCTTTGCGAGCAGAGGGCGACATAAGCATAGCGCGGGCAAATGCTTGCAGCTGCTGGTGGTCGTTGAGAGCCTCATATCCCCATGGCAGAGCGGGGTGACCCCATATCTCGGCCGAATGGGGGTGGCCTAAGTCTCCGGTCCGCATGACTGTCAGAGCACGTTCGTCTTTGCAAAGACGCCGGGGAGGCCGTTACAGAAAGGGATGCTTAAGTCAGGTTGTGCATTTAATATTTATGAAAGGCAGAGTGCAAAGGCAGAGTGCCAGTAAAACTTCTCAGGGTTTAGTAGGGTTTAGTGGTTTGCTGCGCTTGCTGTTGATCAGAAAATCCTTGTCGATTCGCTTGCCGGCATGTGGAGTGTGGCCGCTACCCAGGACTCGCTGTGTCTCGCACAGGGCTCTGAGGGAAGACGTAGTGCAGGGCAGCTTACAAGTCTCCTGCCCTTACCCACGGTGCACTTCCGCCGAACGCTTCTTTCGAGATTCAGTTCGAGTTGTGTGCTGCAGCACCGCTGGCCGGGTGCTGGGGGGCCGCTGCATCGAGTTTTTCGAGCTCTTGAGGCCAACGCAGAGAGCTCTGTGCTCTCTGTATGACAGTCGGACACATGGGCTAACGTGCCGGCTGGGAGCTCCTTAGTCTCTGCGTGAGCATCGCTCGGGCGGTTCGGAGGGGAGGCCCGGTGTGACATGGGCTAACGTGCTGGCTGGGTCCGAGGTCGGCACCCGAGTGTCCTCCTCTGCAACTTGGGAGGCCGAATCGAGTATTATAGCAATTACGTCAGGTTGTGATCAATTTTTTGAAAGGCAGAGTGCCAAAGGCAGAGTGCCAGTAAAACTTCTCAGGGTTTAGTAGGGTTTAGTGGTTTGCTGTGCTTGCTTTTGATCATAAACGTCCTTGTCGATTCGCTTGCCCGACCTAAACCTGAGCAGCGGGCTGGCCGAGGGGGCCTAGAGACCTGCCAGGTTCCATCTTGTTGGCCGTGTTGGGGGCAGCGATCCATCCGGAGCTGAAAGCTTGGCCACTGACGCCTGCGTGGCCTCGTGGCGGCCACCCTTGGGGCCAACTCCCCTACAGCCCGAGGGGTATGACAGCAGGGCGATGCGCTAATGCGCCTGCTGGGGGTGGCTTAAATGGGGGGCGGGTGTGTCCTTCCCCCCCCGGTGAGATCCTAAAAGGGAGGCCGCTTGAGTTGTGTTGTAAAGAGAAGGGTGAGATAGTGCCTTCTTCAGTTCTTGCCTGTGCTCACTTTTGCGCGCAAGTGGCCCTGGGATCAGGTCTATCGTTGATCGTTTGGCATGGCCTGTAGTGGCAGTGTAGCAGCCTGCTGTAAGTTTCCACTACCCCAGCCGCCAGCTGTGCCTAGAGCCTGCTACTCACAGGGTGATTTCGGCCTGTGCCTGGTTTGTTTCTATCGGCGCGTTGCGGGCGATGTTTACGCCGAAGCAAACCAAGTCTCCGGGATCTGTTACATCGCAGGTGTGCCAAATGGCCTGCTGAGCAACAGCTGCGACGGGATCCGGCACAGCGCTGTCATCTTAATTCATTCCCTGTGAGCATGGCGACCCACCTTGGCCGAGTGGGGTGGATTTCAGCAAATGGGGGAGGCCGCTAACCCATGATTAGGCTATATCTCTTTCTGCTGAGCACATGCTTTCTGTTCTCTTGGATCGACGACAGAGGCAGAGTGCCGAGGCAGAGTGCCAGTCGAACCTCTTCGGTGTTGCCTTACCTAAGGAGTAAACCCCTGCCCCACCAGGGTTGCTCCCCACACCATTGGCCATGTGTGAGGCGTTCGGTTTGCCTGTGTCACAGCCTTGAGGCCAACCTATCCCAGGGGCAGGGGGTAGATGACAGCCGGGCACATGGGCTAATGCGCCGGCTGGGGCTGTGACCTGGTGACATCGAAGCAGTCATGCAAGTCACCGGAAGCAATACCGGACAAAGAAGGGAGGCCGTTCTTGGGACATGGCTGTGTTGTTGAGCTGGTGTGTTCCTCCGTCTCATTCATAGTAGAATGTTGTTTTGTTAGCCAGTTGTTTAAGATTATAGTGAATTCTTTGTCACACCAACCTTACCAACAAGTCGCGGTGTGTCCAGTTTTGATTCACCAGCCGCGCTTGCATGCCGATGGCCGGGCATGGGTTGTCACACGGACCTTACCAACAAGTCGCGGTGTGTCCAGTTTTGATTCACCAGCCGCGCTTGCATGCCGATGGCCGGGCATGGGGTCGCTTTGGGGGACCGTGGAAGACGGAACCGAACGAGGACTTGGGGCCAACCACCAGAGCGGACACCTGGTGATGACAGCCAGACACATGGGCTAACGTGCTGGCTGGGTCCGAGCTCGGCACCCGAGTGTCCCCCTTTGCAACATGGGAGGCCAAATATCGAGCAGAAGTACAGTAATTAGAGTGTCAGTCGAACCTCCTCAAGGTTGCCTTACCTAGCTGGATTTTCTGCGACCTCGGATCGTGTTGTCCGGGCCAGACTTCCAGGTTCCGAACAAAGAAGGGACGCCGTCCGTTCTTGGGACATGGTTGTGTTATTGAGCAGAGAACCTTGCTTGGCTTGCTGTTCGGTTGTGTTTGTCGAAGGCAGAGTGCCAACATGTTCAGAATGGGGTTTGGTGTGTGTTGCTCTACCAAGCGGCAGCTGCATGCCCGCCAATTTGGCAGCTACCGACACACTGTTGGCCGGGTGTGGAGCCAGGGAAAGGGCCCCAGGGTCGTGCAGTCTAGGGGGGGGTTGGGGCCAACGGTCGGCGGGCATCCGACCATGACATCTGGACACATGCGCTAACGTGCCAGGTGGCCCCTCCCGAAAATGACGAAGCCCGGGTGACCCGGACTCTTCCATGGGAGGCCGAAGAATGGTGTTGCTTGCGCATGGTGTTGAAGTCCAAGTTGTACTTGTATCTCAACTATTTATTGAAGTGAACGAATCGCTCTTTGACTTGCCAGCTCAGGTGTGCCTGAGTCCAGCTGTGACGAGTGGCAGCTTCGAACCAATCGGTTGTACCAGGAGAGAGCTATCACTGCTATGCAGCACTGTCGACAAATCAACTTCATCGCCGATGGGTCTACTCACAGCACCAGCGATTGTCTTGTGACAGTGGCTTGGGCGAATGAGATTTCTGCTGCAGTGTTTGCACCCATGCAAGTGATGAAGACTGGACAAGTTTCTCCACAAGACCGGTTTGACGACGACCTGCTTCTTCACATATCAAAGCGAAAGAAGCTGGAAAGGATTGCTGCATTCAGGCAGCTTCAAGCGATCAGTCACCAAATCTGGATTTTGCACAGAGGGCGAATGGATTTGGGCTCTTTCAAGATCGCCCCCTCTCTTGGGCAGAGGCCTGTGAAAAGATATGAAAGCAGGGTGGTTTTCCAAGTTGGAAAAGAAGACAATGACATTGACCGCTGTTTTCAGTGGTTGAGGGACAATCCGGATCCGGCTGAAGGCAGAGTGCCAGAAGGCAGAGTGCCAGAAGGCAGAGTGCCACCAGCTTTTCCTCATGTCTCCTTTCTGAAGACAATGTCTGAGGATGGAGAGATCACAAATGTGCTCCCCGTCTTGCCAGAGTCAGAGAAGTGGTGGCTGAACATTCCACTGCTGGTCTTGGGCCTTGACCAGGGCAGCATCGGACTTGCTGGCATGGCCTATGCTATGCGTGAAAACATGATTCATGTGAAATGTGACAAGATTCACAGGGCCATTCGAGATTTCAAAAACAGCATGTCGAGATGCCTCAAAGGACTCTTCCTGAAAGCACAACTTCACTCCTCTTACATCTTTGCCCTGAATTATAAACCCTTTGGAAGTGGTGGTTTCTACCAGCAGAAGAAGGAAATGCTGGCGAGTTTTGTTTCCTGCACATCACCGAGCAGAAGCTTGTTGTGGGACGCTTTTCGAGATAAGATTGCCTATGACTTAGACAGGCAGCTATCCGGTGACGAGCATGAGATTGAACATATGCTTGCAAATGTCGAATCCTTCATGAAGAAGGGCAGCTTGGTGAAATCCTCCAGATGGTTCAGCTGGAACCAGCTATGTTGTGAGCAACTTCATGAGTTTCATGTCCTCAAAATGCTGCTGGCTGATCATTTCGGCGAAGATCAATCTTTCAGCCCTTGCTCAAGGGAAAGACTCAGCCTGTATTCCAACTCGGCGAATACACAATCGGGCAAGGAGCTCTTCGAAGGCAGAGTGCCAGAGTCCGAAGGCAGAGTGCCGGACTCTGACAATGGTGAGAGGCAGGAAGATGCACTGGGTGATTTGCAAAAGCTGTCACAGGCTGGTCGTGCCACTGATCCACGGAAAGAACTCAGCTTGTTGAAAGCCAGCATGGGGGGCTTCAAGTTGGCATACTATCTCATGACAGAAGACCTTTTCGATCACTCCAAGATATTGTACAAAGTGACCGAACCGTTGTGGACATGGTATGGGAAACAAGTAAAAAACGTTAAATCGCCGCAGGATGGTCGAGGTTATGCCGAGTTGATGACAGTGAATGATGCCTGGAAAGCAGACAAACATTTGTTGCAGATTGTCTCCAACCTGCAGAAGACCGAGTTGTGGAAGGAGCATCTGGATACTGATTTACACGAGCCCGCAGAAAAAATCATGATGTTGAGCTTGCATTTGCTGATGAACAGGGTCTGGACTTGCAGTCTTTTTTCACTTCCACCAGATGCCTATGCGGGATTGCTGTCACCTGATGCAGAAATTCGGACGATCACGGCTTTGAAGGCAAAGGGCCATCACACATCACTCTTGAGGTTGGAGTCGACATTGGCACGGTCCACTCCAAGTGTTCATGCCCGGCAACTCTTCACAGACCTGCAAGTTGGAATCAGCCATCCTTCGAGACTTTTTCTGGACACATTGGAGGCACAGGGATATGAAGTGGCGCCTCCGGGGTCAGAAGACATTGTCGTGGATGATGTTGACACAGAGCAGGACGGGGAGATGGAGGATTCTGTGCCTGAAGAAGCAGATGACGGTGCCGGAGTTGGTGACATTTTGTTAGACGGGCAAGAGGGCAGAGTGCCAGCTCAAAGGACTGTAACAATATCGGTACCAGCATGCCCTGCAACCCACCTGCTGAGTGTTCTGGTGCAGACGCTGCCAGACAACAAGATTGTGGAAGATGTGCACAACAAGATTCGTAATGATTCTTTGTTGAACAAAACCCGCAAGCAAACATACTCCACGATTCAAACTGTGATCGAGAATTCAAACGTCTTTGAAAGCCGTTCAATCAGGCATCCGGCAAAAGTCAAACGGGAATATTTTGAAAGGGAGTTTTGGAATGTGGACAGGAAGCGCCAAAAGTTGTGCTTCAGAGGATGTGTCCACAAGCTGCCGTCACAGTATACCGAGATTGTCGGCGACAAGACATGGAACACCCTGTCAGAAGAGACACTCGAACGAGCATCAGCTGCGTGGTCATGGCTAATTCACTACAATGATGCAAGACTGGCATCTCAGCATGTTCCCTTGCGTGCTGGGAAGTTTAGCAGCCTTGCAGCCCCTTTGAAGATCTTGAACCATGTCTTGGATTTGACATGCTATCTCTCTCTTGGGGCAAAAACCTGGGCTGCTCTCATGTGGCCAGTGGTCCAGCATGAGGACCAGTCGACAGGAGAGATATATTTTGTTTTGAAGGCAGAGTGCCCGGATGGTTCCAGCGTCAAGGCCTGCTGGATTCATTTGTATGAGCCCCAGTATTGGGAAGTCATCGAAACAGAGGCAGTCTTCTGGAATGGCTTCATTTGCCTCCGTCGTTGTGCTACAAGCTCAGTGTCACTTCTATCCTATATGTTGCAGCATCCCAAGTGACATGTTTTCATTTAGGATTCTGTCAACTGTCGACCCATACAGTAAATAGTACAATAAACTTATATAAGTTTTGCTGTGCTTGTTTTTGCTGACTCGACTGAGGGAAATGTCACAAGCATGTCGGACTCTCGCAGACTGCCAGAATCTCGCCGAGCATGTGATCTCCCAGACTGGAAACGTAGACGAAAAAAAGCGAAAGGAGCTGCAACGAATGCGCCGTCCAAAGCTCATGAGCCTGATCGCTTCTCATCACCTTCCGGAAGATGAGGATTTCATGCGCAAAATTGAGGCTATGTATTCGACAGCCAAAGATTCAACAGAGGATGAGGATGAGGATGACATTATCATGGGGGACTTTGTTGATGAGCTGGTTCTTGACGACCTGCTTGCTGAGGACAAACAGGAATTTAAAATGGTCTCAGACGCAGTCAGAAAACGCAGAATCAAAAGGGTGCATCAAACCTGGCAGGCCATCAAGACGCAGCAAGCAAAGGCCAAGGCAAAGGGCAAGGCCAAAGCAAAGACCAAAGCAAAGGCCAAGCCACAGGCCAAACGGAAAGCCAAGAGAAAGATTTGTCGCCCACGTATGTTGCCCAGGAAGCAACCCGCGCCTCCTGATGAAAGTGGTCAAGAGGGAGCAGAAGGCAGAGTGCCAGCACCTCCTGCTGAGGTGCCGGTGGAGCCGGAGCCTGATAATCACGTGGAGGCCGCGGAAGGCAGAGTGCCAGCCCCTCCTGCTGAGATGCCGGAGGTGCCTGCTGCAATCCCTGTCCCAGAGCCTGATGATCACGTGGAGCCCGAGGAAGGCAGAGTGCCAGCCCCTCCTGCTGAGATGCCGGAGGTGCCTGCAGTGCCTATCCCAGCACTCGAGCCACGGGAGGTTGCAGTCCGTGGCCCCCAACATCAGCGGCGGCCGAACCGTGTTGACTACCAAGGGGTATGGACACCTGTTCAATGCCCGGAGTGTCCCAAGATCGCTGGTGAGATGAAGTACGACCCGAATCCTGGTGGCACTGACAAAGCAAAATGGTTTCTCCGAGTTCGTGTGACAGACGGCGGTCTCTTGGAAAGATTCGGAACATTTGTTATAGCTTCGATGTGGTTGCCTGATCTGCTGTGTGTTGTGTCACATTACATGAACCCATGTGTGTCTGGCATTGAAGGCGAGTGGAGCCACCTCGTACCCTATCACTGGGGACGTGTGGCTTCCAAGATGACAGAAGCGCAGGCCAGACAACACGTCATTGACCATAGGCCCTGTTGTGGCCCGACCAGGAGGCCTGGCAACAACTAGAGGATTCATCCTGCGCTGCAAAGAAAAGTTGTGTGTCTGTCTGTGTGCTTGCATTGATGGCAGCGGGTCCTGCTAGATTGGAATGCGTCCGAGAGACTGTGTGTTTCTGCTTGGGGAAGACGGATTGCGAAAGCATGTTCGCATTTTCACACATGTGGAATTTGTCACGTGCAAGCACATGGACAATCATTTCGAGTGCCACAACCCGGAAGCCGCACAAACTAGCACATGTGGTTTGAAGCCGTGCGTGCTTGTGACTGAACAGTAGCCGTCCAGAGCAATGCATTTCGCCCCGATCGAACGAGGAGAGTGTTTCTTCAGAGGCGAGCTCTCCCCAATCTTGATCAAAACCGCTTGCGAAAAATTGGCCAAAGCGCCTGACCAGTGGAAACCAGCTGAGAGATGGAATGAAGTTTATGACGACGTGCCTTGGGAAATCATGGTTCGCTACCTGCGTTACTGGCCACGTATTGGCTCCCGCATTACAGGAGGCCTCAGGCTTCTTCGACGGTACGAAGGCCCCTTCCCGAAGTGTTATCAGGTGGGTGAAGGAGAAGAACCGCTGGAGTTGCCGCGCGTTTCTCTCGTTTGTGATTTTGTTTATGTTTGGAACGACGAAGATGAACAACAACGGCAGTTTGTCCTTCAGATGAAACACCTCTCACTTGTTGCCATCCGTCTCGGTGGTCCGGGGGAACTTCCTGACCTTGATGCTGGAGCAATACCTTTGACCGACCAGCTGAGTGCAAAGTTGGGGTGGCAATAATTAATGGATCTTGAGGCGGGAAGGCAGAGTGCCAGCAGCTGGGAAGGCAGAGTGCCAGACGTTGTCGCGTCACCCAGCTGTACCCTGCTTCGCCTGCACGTGATTCGCTTGACAGTGTGGTCAACGCAGAAAAGCGCAACATCCAGCAGTTCGTAGCCACTTCACGCGATTTGTGCATCCCTAATACTATCAAACCCTAAAACTATGGCACTCTGCCTTCTAGCCCCAAACCCTAAATACTAAAGACCCTGAAACTCTAACCCTAACCCTTTCATTACCCTCAAACCCTAACACTATGGCACTCTGCCTCCTAACCCCAAACCCTAAATATACTAAAGACCCTGAAACTCTAACCCTAACCCTTTCATTACCCTCAAACCCCTAATACTATGGCACTCTGCCTTCTAACCCCAAACCCTAAATATACTAAAGACCCTGAAACTCTAACCCTAACCCTTTCATTACCCTCAAACCCCTAATACTATGGCACTCTGCCTTCTAACCCCAAACCCTAAATATACTAAAGACCCTGAAACTCTAACCCTAACCCTTTCATTACCCTCAAACCCTAACACTATGGCACTCTGCCTGCTAACCCCAAACCCTAAATACTAAAGACCCTGAAACTCTAACCCTAACCCTTTCATTACCCTCAAACCCCTAATACTATGGCACTCTGCCTTCTAACCCCAAACCCTAAATATACTAAAGACCCTGAAACTCTAACCCTAACCCTTTCATTACCCTCAAACCCCTAATACTATGGCACTCTGCCTTCTAACCCCAAACCCTAAATATACTAAAGACCCTGAAACTCTAACCCTAACCCTTTCATTACCCTCAAACCCTAACACTATGGCACTCTGCCTTCTAACCCCAAACCCTAAATATAATAAAGACCCTGAAACTCTAACCCTAACCCTTTCATTACCCTCAAACCCCTAATACTATGGCACTCTGCCTTCTAACCCCAAACCCTAAAGACCCTGAAACTGTAAACCCTGTGCCAGGTCTTCTTCATCCTCGTCTTCTCGGAAAAAACATTAGTTTTTTTTGTTTTAAAGTTTTTAAAAAATTTTTAAAAGTTGTTTAAAGTCTTTAAAAGTCTTTCAAATTCTTTTTAAAGTTTGTAAAAGCTTTTAAAAGCGTTTAAAAGTCTTTTAAAGTATTTTTAAAGCTTTTAAATGTATTTTAATGTTTTTAAAAGTCTTTTAAATATTTTAAAAGCCTTTTAAAGTTTTGAAAAGTCTTTTAAAGTTTGCAAAAGTCTTCTAAAAGTTTCTAAAAGTCTTTTAAAGTCTTCTAAAAGTTTTTAGAATGTTTTTTCTTGCATTTGAAAGTTTTTAAAAGTCTGTAAACGTCTTTAAAAGCCAACTCTGTCGAAAAAGCCCTGTGGATCTAAACCTTGTGGTTCTGGTTCGGTGCAAAGGGGCAATGATTAAAGGAACCCTAAGGTACCTAAACCGTAAATCCTAAATCCCTAAAACCAAAGCACCCAAGTCCGAGGACTCGATGCTGGCCGGCGGTCCTGGAAGTTTCCACATGGAAAGGACACGGAGTTAGGCTTTAAGGCTCTTGGAGACTTTGTTACTTTGTTCCTTTTTTGGTTCCGGTCTTCTTTTATAGGGGTCTCCGAAAAAAGTAGTTTTTTGCTTACCTTCCAAGGGGAGTAGAGGAAAGGACACGGAGTTAGGGGTGCCGTATGTTGGTGTCCTTACAACAAGGGTCCTTCTATTTGGGGTACTTTATTCGGGTCCCCTCTTTCGGGAACTCCGGGATTTTCGAAAGCGTGGCTTTCAGGTGGCCACGAGGCAGCTCTGATTTCAACACTTATGAAATTCTAGAGATTCGTAAAACCCATAGCCCATCACTCTCCAAAACCAATAGAAGCCGTTGGATAAACTCCTGTACAGCCCTAATTCCCGTAAAGCCCAACACCCCCTTGCTGCGTTGGATGGATTTGTAAATCACCTCCCTGCAATATCCTCAAAGGTCCTGTCCCACTATTTTTGGGTGGATCAGTTGAGTCAGCAAGAAAGCAGAACAGAGCTTTTTAAAGTCTAGGCTATTTCAGGGTTTGCGAGCTTAGGTAAAGGTTGCAAGGTTTTCTCAATAGAGTTTCAACGGGCTTCCTAGGGCTCTATTGGGCATTATTGGGCTGCTGTAGGGCCTGCTGAAAGATTCTTGGGATGTACGAAGTAGGAACCCGTCGGAGGCCGGGCGAACAGTATGTGTTGGTCACTGCCCCCACCTCTGCAACTCTTAAGTGATATTCATATATAAATGCTTGGCCCTTAATACGATCTTAGTATGGCCTCTAAAATCGCTGGTTACAGGGCTAGGGCAGCACCCAAAGTACGTGCACTTTATGTCTCAGCTTGTAACCTACTTCCGCGCTTTCGTCCCGGTGCTGGAAACTAGCAAGTACGTGCACAAGTCAAGCTTTCCGGCTTGGAATTCATACGACTCTCAGTGGCGGAGTAGGTAACGCTTCACCTCCGGGGGCAAATAACCTTGGAATAGTCGCACTACCTACCATCATCGCCGAAACCAAGGAGATCAACAACAAGGGGCGTTTAGTTAAAGTCTGCATATCGTTATGAATCGAGGCAGCATGGCGGAAGAGAACGACCAGCGGCTGTCCTCGTCTCCACTATTTGAATGCAACGCTCTCAAACCCTAAACTCTATGCCCTGAACGCCGCAAGTTGCAGAAACCCTCCTTGGAGGTTCACGGGTAGCTATAAGTGGGATTATAAGTTCCTTAATACGGGGTTATAAGTATAGCTAGCGTACTTATAACCCCACTTATAACTCCCCATGAACCTCCAAACAGACCCTAAACCCTATACCCTAAAAGCTTCCCTATAGATCCCTTAAAGGGACCCTTAAAGGAACCCTTGAAAACCGTACAGGAGCCGGCGCAGCTTCTGCAGGGCGCAGCCTTGAAGCCCAAGAACCAGAGCAGCGCCCCTGCGAGAAGTACGCGAGTCTCCAGCCCTTGTAGGGTCTAGGGATAGGCTTTGGGGTTTAGGCTTTTGGGGTTTAGGGTTAGGGGTTTTGGGGTTGGGTTTCCTGCTGGCTTCGGGTCTATGTCAGCTCTCTTATTCCCCCTGAGCCCCAAATAACCTATCTTTTCAGGGTTCCCGAATATGATTTCTTTATATAAGTCCTAAAAAGATAGGTTACTTGGGGTTAAGGTAGGGATAGGCTTTGGGGTTTAGGGTCAGGGGTTTTGGGGTTGGGTGGGGTATTAGGGGTTTAGGAAACGGGTTTCCTGCTGTCTTCGGGTCTATGTCAGCTCTCTTCTTCCTGAAACTCCTGATGCAGGCTTAAGGGTTCAGAGTTTGCGGGTTGGGTGCAGAGAGACCCAGTGCTGCTCACTGCATTTTTCCGCTTCGAGGCATCGACGCTTCAAGCTCGTTTGAACCCTAAACCATATAAGTACGTCAACGGAAAACCGGCAAAGCTGACGTCCCAGACGACTTGAAACGTCCTTGAATGAGTGATCTGGCTTAAAAGCGGGTCATACTAGAAACAAGTTTTCGAGCCGCTGAAGCTTACCTTTGGTTAGTAGGGAATGGAGGAATGGGGTATAATTAGAACTACTATTACTACCATTCTTCCATTCTCTACTAACCAAAGGTAAGTGAAGGAGGTGCTGCAGCACCTCCGGGAGGAGCTTCACGCTGCCAGGGCAGAGGCCTCGAGCCCTAAGCCAGCACTGACGCATCTGTGGCCCATACTACAGGGGCCTTCACAATTACCTATAGTGGTTTCGGAGGTTCCTTAGTATAGTTATAGTGTATTGGACCCCCAAAACCCTCTTCTCCCAAAAGCCTTATTCTCATTATTAAGGCCCCTATATTAGTGCTGGTGCCTGACTTCAGCGAGCAGGCCCTCAAGAGCTGGATCGAAGCAATGTCTGAGGAACCGAGAAAACGCGACACGGCTGCTCGAACAACTCCGGCTAAGACAAAGACGCGGTCTGCAGATAGCAAGAGGTTACGCTCCGTACCCCGGACTTCGGGGTTCTACTTGGAGTTCTTTGCTTTCTGAAGTAGCAGCCCAACAAGGATCATTTAAGTTATTGCGAGCCTTGAGACCAGAAAACCCACACCTCTAAAATTCGAAACCTGCCAACCCAAGGGCTGTAAAATCTTACATCCGTAACTCCTCCCCAAACCGCCTGATCCGTAAACCCCTCTGATCCGTAAATGCCAAAACCTCGCAAGAAGCCCCTACAGGAGCCCCTACAAACGAAGCCTGCAAAGAACCCTTAAACAAATGGGTGGTTGTCAAAGGTAACCAAAAAGGGACCATAATTTTAACAAATAGCCATGTAGTAGGTACTTAGGCCTTAAAGGGGTCCCTATATGGGTACTTTAAGGCCTAAGTACCTATTAATTATATGGAGCCACTTTAACACCCAGAGATCCCAATACCGCTTAATTAAGGAATATACCTTACATTATAGAGGCCTGAATATTATGATTTAAGGTATATTCCTTAATTAAGGGGTATTGGGTTCTTTGGGCAACCACCCAAATGGATCCATAAAGGCCCTCTTTGCTTATCCGAGGCACCGGCAACGAAACGGCGGACTCTCTGCGCCGCGCGAAAGAGGCTGCGGCTTAGGCTTAGGGTTCAGGGCTTAGAGTTTAGAGTTACGATTTTAGACCTGTGGTTTAGAGTTTAGTTACGGTTTAGGGTTGAGACTTCAGCATTGAAGTTTCAGGGAGAGGCGTTTAAGGCTTGTGGTATTGGGACATTTGGGCTCTGGGTTCAGGGATTTAGGGCTTGAGCGTTTCATGTATAGGGCTTGACCCGATGAGATACTGGTGCAAGTGCTATGTGCAATGCAGTACAAGGGCTTGGGGCTTGCATAAGCGGTTTTAAAGGGATCAGGGTTTCGGACATGTCATAATGCAACACAATTACTTCTGCCCTAAAACTCCGAACCTCCGAGACAGTTCTCGGGTTCTTTCAACTTTTCCCGGGAAGCACAGCGCCAAGTAGCAAAGAGTTAGACGAGCGCTTGCATTTCCCCACCCGATAAAGGTTTGGAGGCTACTTGTAGCCAGGCCCTTTGCCGGAGGCTTCGCGACAAGGTGACAACAGCACAAAAGGGGTTGATGTCAATCCGTCTTGGCCAACCCATATTGAATCTCAAAAATCCTGAGCTGAGCCCTCCTAAGCCCTAAACATCCCTAAACCCTGAAAGACCCCCTACAAGCAATAAGCCAAACCTTCATCCCTTCATCCCTGCACCTTCACCGTGCCCCTGATCTGTTGAATAGAAACATTGCTGTCGCTCGAAAGGCCGGCCCTCAAATAGGTGTAGGAAGGTTCCCTGTTCAGTTTGACGCCCCCCAAACCCTAAACCCTACACCCTAAACCCTAAACCCTAAGCCCTAAGCCCTAAATTCTAATAGTTAAGGTCCCTATGTTATTCAGACTCAGGTTCATCCAAGGAGGGGAGTTCAGGGTGTAGGCTTGATCCAAGGCTATTTTGAGCTTCCTGATAAGGAAAGGTATTCCAGTTGGGGTTTGTGTTGGAAAACCCCTCAACGGAGAACTTGTAATAAGGATCCTACTATTTAGGGTACTATATTACTATATTAAGGTCCCCTATTTTCAGAAACTCCCGTATAGTTGACCGCACTTCCAGTAGTAACCCCCACTTGGAGTTCATGAGGATGTTGCAAGTAGACGTATGGGTGGTTGTCAAAATTGGGGTCCCTTTTTGGGTACCCTCATGTAATAAAGACCCAACAAAGGGACCATAATTTTGACAACCACCCATATGGGTATCCGACTTCGGCTTAAACGAAGTGAGTGCGCGCGTGCAGTTAAAGTCCCGCGATCCTCTCAGTAGAAGCCCAAAGTTGGATTTGGAGCAAGCCTCATGTCTTTCTCCAGGAGAGTGAGTCCATGAGCACTCTGAGATATGTGCCCTGCATGCATGTGAGGAATCCTCTGCAGAGTTCGGGTTAAAGTTAAAGATTGTTTAGGGGTTGAGCGTCCAGGTTTGAGGTTGGGGGTATAGTTTGCAGGTGGAGATGTTGGGTTCAGACGTCCGGATGCACCTTACGTCACGAATCACAACCCCTACCATTATTCACGCTACCGTTGTTATTTGACTGGTTCGTGTCATGATGTTTCTTTCCAGGTGCGTGGGCATTGTTGGCGATGATGTTGATCATAGGTTTTTGCGGTTATGCTCGTTGTTCCCGTCATTCCTGCGTCTTGCTCTTATTGTTGTTGCTGTGGCCATGTGTACGGCAGTATTAGCACTACGCTGCTCAATTCCCTGCATCGCAATACTTAGTGGCCCTCATGCTTCTTGCCGCGATGATGCTGTCGAGTATGAGTTTTGGTTTTCTGGCAATTCAATACGAGCATCCGCCATATAAGCCCCAAGCCACCAAAAGCACGTGAATCCCACGCCAAAACAACTGCGCCCGAAACCCTTCATGTCTGCCTTTGAAGCCACTCAACAGTCCTATGTGGCATCCCAAGTTCCCTACCTTCATCCCAGGAACCCTAAACCGTTTGAGGGCTTCAGGCTTCCCTGAACCTATGTTTCCCCAACTACGACATGGTCTTGAGTGTTTCTGAGCTGCCTTCGCAACAAGGTCTTAACAAAGTTAACAAAGGAGTTCAAGCAGAGCCAGCAAGTGTCGTTGCTGTCTCTCTCTTCTCCCTCCCTCCCTCCCTCCCTCCCCCCTCCCTCCCTCCCTCCCTCCCTCCCCCCTCCCTCCCTCCCTCCCTCCCTCGCTCTCTCTCTCTCTCTCTCTCTCTCTCTCTCTCTCTCTCTCTCTCTCTCTCTCTCTCTCTCTCTCTCTCTCTCTCTCTCTCTCTCTCTCTCTCTCTCTCTCTCTCCCTCGAGTCAGGTATGCTCTGCTTCACCCGCCCCCCCCCGACTCTTATCCAACATCCACGGAACCGAGTGTTTCTGCTGCCAACAGTGCTTTTTGATCGACTCAAACGCCGAATATCGGGTCCTAATGGTTTGAACCGGCTTTTGGGATCAAGTATACTATACTGTGCATAATGATTACTATTTATAGTTTTCCCGGCCCCCCATATTGCAGGAAACCCTAAACACGAAGCCCTAGACAGTGTCTACAGTAGCTAGGCTCCCCATGACCTTTTTTGGGGCTCCCTGCAAGATTACTTTTATTAAAGGGCAACGCTGGGGTAACCTAAATCACAACTACCCAAAACCCCAAACTCTACTTGGAGGTTCATGGTTAGTTGTAAGTCGGGTTATAAGTAGGGTAACTGTAGCTATATCCCATATTAGGGGACTTATAACCCCGTTTATAACTACCCATGAACCTTCAAGTAAGTCCCATGAATCCCTGGGCAGATCGAAGCCGAGGTTCTCTTTCCTGCTTCGCTGATACTGGCGGCGCTTTTTGAGGCCGCGGGCTTTGCAGCTGTATTACACAGGGGTTGGGAATGCTGAACACCCTTTACCTGAAGCCCTGAATTCGTAACACGCAACACGCTTAAAGCCCTAAACCTACCCTGAATCTAAGTTCTCGGTCTTGCTTGCTATCCTGCTAAAATCTCTAAGGGAGTGTTAACAGTGCTGTTCTTTTTATGGTTGTAAGGGAGCTCATGTAAACCCCGAACTGTCTAAGATTGTTTGAAGGTGGCCGCCGTTCCAAAAGCAGCAGAGTCCTTCGAATCCTGAGTCGAAAGCCTGAGCCCTGAGCCCTAAGCAACCTATGTCTGAGGCCTTCCTAGGACCTAGAGTTGGCCCTTATTCCCTTTTTTAGGGTTCAGGTTCCCTTATACACCCCCTTTAAACCAAAAAGGGCACCCTTTTTATTCCTGGGTTATTCTTAGGTCTAGCTTCCATATTGAACCCTTATCAGGTTTATTGCAGGGTGTAGGGTTTAGGTCTCCAGGCTGAGCCCCGACGGTTTCTGGTGTCGCTTGCGCTTGGCAGGGTTTCATGGGTTCAGTGCTAAAGTTGGAGCAGAGAGGTCAGGATGCTGGTTGGGTCTGAAGCCCGGAAAAAAGCCTTAAGCCCTGAACCTCAACTCTGCACCCCTCACCTATACCCAGAGACTCCAATATCCCTTAATTAAGGAATATTCCTTAAATTATAGGTGGATCCCTAATATAATTTAAGGAATATTCCTTATTTAAGGGATATTGGAGTCTCTGGGTACCCTCACGAAGCTATAAGGCCCAACCACTTAACTTAACGCCAAGCTTTCAATTCAGAACTCCTCTCCCGCCACCCGAACCTGCAGAACCCTACTTATGTGATCCCTCTACCCTAGGGCTCCTTAGTAGTTCCTTTTTGGGGTTCATATATAGAGTCCAAAAAGGTAATCCCAAAAAGGAACTACTAAGGAGCCCCAGGGTAGTACCCAATCATGGTAGCCCTCCATAGCAGTGAAAGTCCCTAAGACACCGTAACACACCGCAGACTCAAACCTGGCATACCAAGCCTCCTGGGCCCAGGCACTACACTTCCCCTGGGCGGAGGTGGACTGGTCCCTGCCCTTGGACCGCTCCGATGGCCTGGAAGGCAGATATTTTGTGGGTTTAGATTTTCGGGGTTCCTTTGAAGGGTACCATGAGGGTTCCTTTAAGGGATCTATAGGGGTTTAGGGTTTTGGGGTTTAGGGTTTAGTATAGGGGCCTTAATAAGAAGAACGGGTTTGGCGGTTGGTTTAGGGTGTAGGGTCTGAAGACGACGACGCCGACGACTACCACGACTTTGCCGCAATGATGGCGGTTATGTACTGCTTTACTACTGCTGCTACCACTGACTGCTACCACCGTGGCTACGGCGACGACGACGACGACGACAACACTACTACTACTACTCCTCCTCCTCCTCCTCCTACTACTACTACTGCTACTGCTACTGCTACTGCTACTGCTACTGCTACTGCTACTGCTACTGCTACTCCTACTACTACTACTACTACTACTACTACTACTACTACTACTACTACTACTACGACTACGACTACGACTACGACTAGTACGAGTGACCCCGACTGCTACTTCGACGACAAACAGACGACTACGATAAAGTAAGACTTAATTAACATGAAGTACATGTACGAAGACCAACAACAAGACCGAGACCGCGACGAAGAGGAAGACTAGGAATTGGTTCGCTACAACCTAAGACTTGGTTGATTGTTGTGATTGCCGCGCCATTTCGCAATGTGGTGGTGATGGTGATGAGTGCATAGTGGTAGATTCGGCGACTTCCACGATCATGGGCATCACTGTTCAGTCTATTGAGTCCTGGCGGTGGCATTTGGAAGAGGTTGCACTCAGTGAAACTCAGCTTTGTATGATTGATCTTCTTGTTTCGGAGTTGTTTGATGTTCATTGGCGATTCTGGAACCCTGTTCCTGTTCCCTGAATCTCCACAGGCTCTGAAAAGGTCGACAACACCTTCGCTGGCCTTACAGTGCTGCCGCCGGCCTGCAAATATGTTGCCCTTGGCAATGTAGAAGCGGAATATTGCCGCATTATTCCTTAGGGTTCCGCCAGACCCCATTCCAATTACAAAGGCCTGCATAGTGTTTATTTCTGACGCAATTGCCAACGGTCTTTGCTGACATGTTGCCAACGGCGAGCGTCGAAATCCAAACCCGCATTGCGAGCTGGCCATCGTGTGGCGAAGAAGGCTGTGGAGTCGATCATCAGCTGTGGTTCATGGTTGAGGGTTCAGTACCTACGGTTCCTTTAAGGCTTCCTTTGAGGGGCTTGGGGTGGTTCTCCGATACAACCTGGACGTTTCGAAAGACCGCGACCTCCACGCAGCTGTCGCAAGAAACAAGAAGTCCAAAGATGGAAGCTGGGCCGAAGATGCTCCAGCTGATCTAAGCAGACGGTGGGCTCACTGGCATGATCCCTCACTTCTATTTCTGCTTCGTAAAGGGTCTCATGATCCCACAGTAAGTCTAAGTGGCGTACTATCACTGCCTGTGTTTACTTCCGGCCCTGCCTCGGTGCTAGGGTTTAGGGGTCAGGGTAATGTTAGTTTGTGGAATTTTTTTTCCAGAGGAGCTTGCAGTTGTGTTCCGCATGCACAACTACCACAAACCTACGACCACTTTACCTGGACCCTGGGAAACCTGCAATGACTTGTTAAGTAAAGAAGTAATAAAGAGCTCAAAAATGTATGTTGCTTAGGGTCCAGGTAGGGCTACTTAACCCTAAACGAAAAACCCAAACCCACTTTTTAGGGTTTAGATTACCTGCGCAGCGCCCAAGATTGGCTCGCCGTGGTGCTGGCCTGGCGCGCATCTACTTTGCCCGGAGCCAAGAAGAAACGGTTGGAACAAGAAAGCTCCTTACACCCTACACCCAAATTCCAGTGTTTCAGTTTTTGTTCGGGCTACCCGGCTTTAGCATTTCCGGCTTGGGTCTCAATTTGAAAAACTCTACACCATAAACCCCAAAACTTACCGGTAGAGCACTTGAGGAACCCGAAATGAACCCTGAAACCCTAAACCCAGAAGAGGAGTTGGAACATCAGTACAAAGGATTTCGAGACATCGGGGGCTTCATCACAACGCAAGAGCCCCATTCGGATCCCTCACTAAGGGATGAAACGGTACAGCGTGTAGGATCCCTGATTAAACAGGGGTGGGTGACTTTCATACATACACTGCAGGTGGAAGTCGGACGGAAGATAAGAGAGCCGCAATTTGGGCACTTAGGACATACTCTGTGGGGTACCTAAACTCAAAGGGGAAAAGGAGGGACCCTTAATGGGGGCCCCTACCCTATAATGGGCCTTTGTCATGGGTATAAAACACCAAGTCAGTCTTCTGGCATTTCCCTTTGCTCGCTAAGTCCCGTGATCCTTCAAGTAAACCCGGAAGCGAAAGCCTCCTCAAATCCTGAAACTCTCAGACTCTAGACCTTTCTGAAGCACTATCAACATCCGCTTCCCCCAGACCTTGAGCCCTAAACCCTGAAACCCTATAAGACCCCTGAACCCTAAACCCGCTAAGCCCTAGAAAGCCCTAAACCGTATGAGGCCGGCGCCGGAAGGGTCAAGGGCCGCTGTTACCTGGGCCTTCTGGCCCCTGGGCGGTGGAACTTTCGGGGTTCTACACGGTTTGGGTTTAAGGGGTTTAGGGTTTAGGGGGTGTGCAGGGTTTAGGGTTTAGGGATGTTCAGGAGTTTAGTGCTTAACGGGTTTACGGGGGTTGAGGAAATCTTCATTTGTAGCCCTGGGTTCGGGTCGCGAGATTCCAGACCTGACATGTAGGGATCGGTATCAGGCGAACTAGTATCCCCATTATCGTCCCAGTCGCATTATCATGTCATATACCCCCAAAGCCCGAATCGAATTCCCTAAACCCTAAACCCTACTAAACCGTGAAGACACCTGTATCAGACTTCGGGGCTAAAGACCCGAGATCCATCCATGTGCCTTTGAGGCGGTCATGACTAGACGAAATCAACAGTCCGTGAGTAAGGTCCAGGCATGAGTGAAGATGTGAGTCATGAGAAAGTATATAAGTCCAGCAGGAACTACGTAGAGTTTCTCTCTCTCCCTGGTCTCTCTCCCTCTCTCTCTCTCTCTCTCTCTCTCTCGCACTTTCTCTTGCTCTATTTCTCTCTACATATGTATAAACTTACATATCTATATATGTATATAGTTATGTCTATGTTGATCGAGCCAGCTAGGAGTTGCAAAACCACCTAGCACCACAGGGAATATGGTTTAGGGTTGAGATTACATTCACTTGGAGAGCATTTGGCATTCAGGGCTTTCAGGCTTGAAGCGCACAACGGCAAGGGTTTGTATGATCACCGGTGCGCACCTTTTCCGCCATTTGCGTGCGACCGGCGATGATCTTCATTCGAACATTGCGGGGTCGAGAGCTTCTGAGGTGTATAGGATCTACCCACAGGCCCCAAAATAGTTCCTCTTTGGGGTTCATATATAGAATTCTATAAGGTAATCCCCAAAAAGGACTGCTTTGGGGCCTCTGGGTAGAGATTGCAGATATTACGCAGGCTGTTGGATTCCTCAGAGTAGACCGCACCCTGGCACCGTACACGCCGTGTCCTAAGTTCAGCTGACGCCACATGGATGGTTGAAATTAGGGTCCCTTTTTGGGTCCTTATTGTTATACGGCACCTAATATTTCGGGTATCCCAAAAAGGGGCCATAATTTTGACAACCACCCACATGAGAGAGCACATGGCAAAGCCAAGACAACTGAAACCTGAACCCTCACCGAAATAGATACCATACTAGTATCCAACTACTCTACTCCACTACTCTGCTGTTCTACTCTGCTCTACTTCGCTCTAGTCGACTATGCTGCACTATCTTACACTTCACTACTATACTTTACTGTACTATACAGCCTAAACGAGACTTTACTATGCTCTGCCATGCTGCGCTAAACTGCGATCAGCACCGCATCGAGGTCGCTATCCACTTGCTGGGCATGTTCCTCGATAGTTCAGGGCTGCTTAGGATCCAGGGATGTGGGCTTCTGGGGTCTTAAATTATGCAGTGGTGCTGTAAGGATTTCTGCAAAGGCTAAGGCTACCATAAAGAAGGTTTTGGGTTGAGGGTGCTTTGGCAGAAGGCTTCTGGGGTGTAGGACTTGGGGTGTAGGTGTAGGACTCCAGGGGTTTAAGGTAAACGCCAGAAAGTTGGAATATGATTATCCTAAACCCTTTATGGTAAATTATAAGGTATCCTACCCTGAAACCATATTCCAACTTTCTGGAGTTCCCTTTAGGGCTTCTGAACGCCAAGAGGATCCAATGCTCGATTTCGCATCCCTCATTGCTCTTTGGACCCAGTCAGAGTCTCACCGTTCGTTCGTGAGCACGGGGTTAGTTCTGTAGATTCCGGAAGGTTTAGGGTTTAGGGGTTAGGGTTTAGGGTTTAGGGGTTTAGGGTTTAGGGTTTAGGGGTTTAGGGTTTAGGGTTTAGGGGTTTAGGTGTTTAGGGTTTAGGGGTTTAGGGTTTAGGGTTTAGGGGTTTAGGGTTTAGGGTTTAGGGTTTAGGGGTTTAGGGGTTTAGGGCTTTAGGGGAATTTTACAACCCTCCATAGCTGGCGTCTAGATTTTGAGACCTTGCTGCATGATGTCCATGTCGTACACTGCCCTGGATCTCCAGTAAACCCTGAACCCTCAATGCCTAAACCCTGAGCACTCAACCCCAAACCCTGAGCCCTAAACTCCCAAGTCTGGGTCCCAAAACCCTAAACTCCAATCCCCGAGTCCTCCCACCCTGCACTCCAAACTCCAAATCCGAAAACCTCAAACTCCAAAGTCTAAATCCTCAAACCCTAAACCACACCTGGGATAGGCGGACAAAGGCGTTCCAAAGAAAAACGAAACCAACAGGTACCTAGACCTGGCGATGTTTGACTTTCAGCAGCGGCATCTCGACTCAGGGATGCCAAGGTTCAGTTTGGGGTTTAGACTTGGGGGAATTGGGGTTTAGGGGTTCGGGTTTAGGGGTTCAGAGGTTTCGGGGGAGGAGTTCTAGAATAAAGCCGGCGGGCTTAGGTCGAGGGTTTCGGGTGTAAGGTTTCAGAGCCCCCACGCGTGATTTCTGAGGCCTGAACCCCACCCCCAGAGCCTCGCAACCGTGTGCATCAGACGGCAGATGAAGGGGTACCTTAACCCCACGTAACCTACCTTTTTAAGGACTTATATAAAGAAATCATATTAAGGAACCCTAAAAAAGGTAGGTTCCTTAGGGTCCAGGTAGGGCTTAGGGTTTTATAGGGTTTTTCAACGGAGCCCTTTAAGGGTTCCAAAGGTTCCTAAAGAGGGTTTAGGGGTTTAGGGAGTACTTCGGCTTGCAGATGAAGCTTTACACAGTCCAGGCTGAATCGTATCTGGTACCACGCAGCTGCCGGAAAGCAGCAGCACTGCACATAGGCCCTATCTCCGAACGCAAACTTCCAGAAGTTACGAGCAGTGTATCCCGGATCCATTTTGCAGAAGTATATCACAGGAGACCGTAAAAAGTAAGCTGATTCAGGCCTGTTTATAAAAGCACTTAAAGCCTCAATCAATGATTCAACCAACAACACCCAGAAACCATTGACAAAGTCCCGAAAGCCCAAGGTATTGGAACCTGTATCAGCAGCCCAGCTTGCCACTCTTCTTCGAGCTGTCTCCAAGCACAAATTCAGCGTGGCGTTGACTCGTTGGGTTTCTGTGGTGGGACTTTGTGGTGTGCACTGTTAGCATTCAGGGCTTCCCGAAACGCATCCAGAGCTTCAAAGGAGCGCAGTTTTAAAGGCTCAGGCGTCTATGCACGTCCGCAAGAGCTTATGGTTGACGAGCCAGGGTTTCTTAGATTCTGAACCCTGAACCCTAAACCCTGGGCGTTTTGTTCGTATGGGGCTGGCCTAAGACTTGCTGGCACAGGCGCAATCCTTCTGCAAGTGTTCGCCTGTTGGTACCACCCAGAACCAGAACCCTAAAAGGCCGACACCAAAATCCTAGAAGCCCAACCCCAAAACTTAGAACTAAACCCTAAATCCTAAACCCAAACATCTCAAACTTGAGCCCTTTTCAGCCTCCTCTCGAACCCCCCAAAACACCCAAACCCTCAGCCCGGCGACGCGAAGCGCAAAAAGCCTGAAAGTACGGCGGCCCCCCCCAAAAAAACCCGTCGTTTCTGGGACTCTAAACTAAATAAACCTAGACCCCAAGACAGCATGTAATGAAACAGTGGCAACCAGCATAGTACGAATATTGAGAATACCAACCATAGTTGCATGAATATTGCATGAGACTACCATTAAGCAGAACACAATAGTAACAGCAACACTAGTAGTTACAGTGAGCATTGCTAGCAATGTTAACTGTCGTAGTAGTACTAGCAAGACTCGTAAATCAGCAGTATCAACGATAATGACAATGCAAATCTTAGTATTAAGACTAAGACTAAGACAGGTACTAATTGGTTTTGATCAAGCCCTAATACCACTTCCAAGACAAACACAAATAGCAGGAATACAGTAGTAGCGTTCAGAATGATATGTCAGGTCTACCAGGACCCTCCCTGTGCCCTCAAATAGGGGTATATGGCCCCAAACAATGGGCATTTAGGGTCTAATAGAGGGTAAACGGAGGGTCGAGGTATACCTTCTCTGGGTGTCCTTAAAATACGGATCCTACTATTTAGGGTACTATGTTCGGGTCCCCTACCTTTCGGAAACTGAAATATGTCTAAGCTGTGGCAGCTGAGGATTCGAAATTGGTTCATACTGCACATCGCTCGAATGATTACTTATGTCTACGAGTTCTACGTGGAGGACATGCTTTTCCTGCACCTTGGTTCAAAATGCCGATTCAGGGGTTCAGGGGTTTAGAGGGCGTCTGGTTCAGGGCTTTACGGTTTTGGGTTTATGAGCTGCTTTGTAGAGCTGGATGCCCCTCCAATTATCAACCACCACCACCACCACCACCACGACAGCAACAACTGCGGGGTCAAAAGTAGCAACGACGACCATGATGACTCTTTGGGACTTGGGATTTTTTTTCGTTCGCCTGTGGTCTCAAAACTTCTCTCTGTCCTATACGCTCTAAACCCGAAAACCAGAAACTGCACAGTAATGCCTAGGGTTGTTTTCCATACTCCTCGTCGTCCCTGTAATCGGCAGAGTCGTCGTCAATGGTCGTCGGATTTTTGCTGTGGTAGTTGTGGTTTTTTGGCGCGACTAAAGTTGGACATGCATAAACATCGGTTGAGCATTTAGGGTTTATAGCGATTTCGAGCAGCCAGGCCTTCAGTGCCCGAGAAGTCTGATTCTGAGAAATTCGGTGTTCCGCCCAGCCCTGAATCCTAAAGCCTGAGAGGGCGTGTAGCTACAACTCCTCAGCCCGACTCTCTCAACCCTAAACTCTGAAAAACTTCTTCAAAAAACTCCTAAGTCCTAAACCCTATAAACTTTATAAAGCCCTGAGCACCAAAAATGGTCCCGAAGCCCTTAGCCCATGAACCCTGAACTCCTCGGCCTTAGCCCATGAACCCTAAACTCCTCAGCCCTGAAAAAATAGCTCAAGGCATTGGCGAGACCACCTGACTCGCTACTTCGAGACGATCTGGGTGCCTAGCACCTACGTCTTCAAGATGCAAGAACCTTCTACGGCACTTAGGGTAGTAGGGATGGATTTGGGATGCGGCGTGTTAGAAAGGCCTGAGGTTGCATGGTGTCAAGATGCTCTCTCCATTCGGGCTTGTGGAAGACCAAGTCTAGATGCCTTGCCGGTGTTTTGGGAAGCTCAATTGTCAATCGTCGTAGGTCTAGCGCTTGAAGCGAAAATGTCAGTGCTGTTGAAGCAAATCGCTCACGATGAGGCGCACGAATTGAAATCGACTCGGAACATTTCTAGCCTAAACCCTAAAGCGGCTCCATCAAGCCACTCCAGACACTCCAGAAAGCCCACAGCAAGCCGTACCGATGATGCGACGACAACAAAGTCCCAATGATATTTTCTGATGTTCAGGCCCTCCAAACCCCTCAACATGTGGCTCATTAGACCTTCAAGGGACAGCTAGAACCAAGGATGGTTCCACGAACAAACTGAGGAGACACAGCAACCCTTGAATTTAGCGCGAAGCCCCAGCTGCCAGAGCGTCTCCTAAATGAAGAATTAAATGCCGAGCTCCAAGCCGCTGAGACCTGGGTCCTACCTCCCGAAGTGGCTGAAACGACTCGCACCCCAAGCCCTCAACCCTACAACCCTAAACCTTGAACCTTCATTAATCCCTACACCTCGAAGTGTTGGAGGAGGCTCTTGTCCGGGGCAAGCCTTAAGCACTAGATCCCGCAATGTACTTGAATTTTTCGATAGAGTCCGAGAAAGCAAGAGAGACTTTCCCGGAACACTCAAATTGGCCCTGGTAGGTTCAGGCAGAGTTTAGGATTTGAGAGAGCCGGCCCCCAAACCCCCAAACCCCAAACTCTAAACCCCTAAACCCCCAAACCCTAAATCCCTAAACCCCTAAACCCCTAACCCCTAACCCTAAACCCCTAAACCCTAAGCCCTAACCCTAAACCCCTAAACCGTAAACCTTAAGCCTTAAACCCCAGACGCCAAAACCCGAGTCCCCGACCGGAGGAAGGCAAGAAGTTCGACAATCCGGATCAGCGCATCCACGTTGACATCGTCAACTTCATCTCCCAGAGCTACTCCCTGAGCTTCGGAGTGCTCAAGGCGTCGAAAGGATGTTTGGGGTTTAGGGTTTAATTAGGGGTTTAGGGAGTTTTGGAGTTTAGGAGTAAGGGTTTAGGGGCAGTTTAGGGGTTTAGGGAGTTTAGGTTTTAGCAGGGGATAAGGGTTCAGGGGTTTCCTGGTTTAGGGAGCGCCCTGGGATCCCTGCCAAGGTTCGCTGGGGATCCCTACATGAGAGTTTGATTGGGCCCTTCTTGCCAGGTCGTCTTTGTTCTTGGATGTAAGGATAGCTCAGGTTCGGATTCAGTACTTGGTGTTCTAGGACATAAAGTGGTTATCTTCTGCAGTGAAAAGTATCATAACCCCAATTCGGCTGCCTTTTAGGGCACTTATAACTCTATAGAATTGATGGAGGCCTGAGGCTTTAGTTTCGCTTACTGAAACAAGGCTAGCAGACTCCTCATAACCCATCCGCAGGCGTTGTCTGAGAGTGAGGATCTCTGCCAGGGGTCCTGATTGTGACGACATCGCAGCACCGCACAAAGCCCCAAATGAAGGCCTCATGCTTCTCACGGAAGCTGAATTCCCAGAGACTCCAAAACCCCTTAATTAAGGAATATACCTTAAATCATATTGGGGAACCTTCTATAGTTTAAGGAATATTCCTTAATTAAGGGGTTTTGGAGGCTCTGGGTTCTGCAACACAAACCCTGAACCAAAACCCTGAACCCAGAGACTGGTACTCGTCTGCTTCTTCTGGAGTCTGCTCTTCTAGAAGTATTCGATGTTCTCCTACAGCCCTCGACTTTGCCTTGAACCTCAAGCCCTCAGCCCTAGTATTAGAGTCTGCAAACGGGTTAGTATGTTCTTATGGTCGCTCATGTGCTGCATGTTGATGTTCGATCTACTATCCACATCCATCCCCCAAAGCTCTATTCCAAATTATTTGGGTCCTTGTAGTCATCCCTAGACCGGAAGGTGCTGGTGAACCTTGGGATGTACACCTACATGCTGGCCACAATCACGCCGGCCTCCATGCATTGGGCCTCATTGGTGGGTACGGCCGCATGGCCCAAAAGATGTTGAAAGGCTTTGGGGCGGCTAAAGAACTGTTTAAGGGTGTGAACAGGGTTTAAGGGTTCGTAGGGCTTCGGGCGATACGCGGGTTTATCGGGTTTTGAGAGGGCCGTAGAAGGGTTTTAAATTCGGATCAGCAGACGGTGTAAGTAGGTTGGAATTGGCATTCCTAGGACGTCTAATTGGGGTTATCCGACTTACTACGACCGTAGTCACAATCTGCTTACCAAGAACCCCTCACCTTCGTAGTGTAGAAGCGAGAACTATTAACAGCAACGTTTCTTCGGGTTCCCGAATGTATTTATACTTCAACATACCACACGACCCTCTTGTAATTGTAAAGGCCCTATATTAGTCTGACTCTCTTCTCGGCTCTCCCACAGAGCCTGCGACATTTCGGCCACATGGTGAAGTGAGCGGAAGCTTTACCCGGAATGGTTCAATATTGTTACGGTTTGGGGTTCAGGGATTACTTGGAGGCCCATGAGTAGTTCTACATGGAGTTATAAGTCCCCCCGTACTTGTAACCCCACCTATAGCTAGCCGTGAGCCGTACTTGGTTTAGGCAGCCCTGTTTCACGGTAAAACCACGGACAAAATCCTGCAAGACGAAGCATGAACACCACCCCTTCTAGACACCCTTTTTAACGCCTTGACAGGAACCTTGAAACATGAAGGCCCTGATATTCTCCCTAGCCCTCAACCTTAAACCCCAAACCCTGAACCTGAAACTCTAAACCCTAAACGCGGCATCCTGAACCTTAAACCCTAAACCCTGAAGCATGGAGCTTAAACTTAAACCCTAAACCCTGCAGCCTATCCTAATCATGAAGAGCCTCTCCTAGGATACCCAGTAGTACCCTTATTCCCTTTTAGTAGTCCTAGGTTCCTTATAAAGTTACCCAATACCAAAAACAGAGGCCTTTTTTTTCTTAGGTTACTGGGTATCCTAGTCTCTTTTTATAGCTACACGGAGCGTCGAGACGAGCTGGCAGCTAAGGCGTTTCTCTACTCTGTGGTGGGCTCCTGCGTGGCCCAGCTGAGGAGTATATGGGAGTTTCCGAAAATTAGGAGTGCCTTATTTCGGGTTCCTTGTAATAAGGATCCTATTAGAAGTTTTCCGAGGTTTGATTCCGATTAGTTTAGGGTCTCAGGGCTAGGGTTTAAGGTTTGGTTTAGGGTTTAGGGTTTGAGGGATTGCGGATTTAGAGCTTGGGTTCTGAAGGGTACCATGAGGATGACAAAACGGGTTCGTTCAGGTGTTCATTGCTTTTAACGGTGTAGAGTTGTGCAAAGCAGCAAACGCTTAACCCGACAGCCTACAGCCCTGGACCATAAACCCTAAACTCTTGCAGTGTTGAAGGCCTTTGGGGTAATTAGGTCTAGGAGTCAGAACTAGGCCTTTGTTCGTGTAGAGCTTTAGCCAACATGCTGCTTAGGATTTTGGGAGTTACGGTTTAGGGTCTGGGATTCAGGGTTTGGCGAAAGGGTTCCACTTTTCGGTTCTGTACGGGTTCCTTAAAGGTTTAGGAAGAAGGGGCCTTGATAGTTTACTTTAGTCTTCTTTGGAGTGCTTCTCAAGAATGAATGAAAATAGGGGATTGATTCCTTAGCTTTCTGTAATAACAGTGTACCATGCATCCTAATCTTAATCGAGCAATCGCGGCCCTTGGTGATATCTCACAAACCGGAGTAAGGGGCCAAGACGGCAGATTACACAAAGCATGAAAATTTCCTTACCCTATATAGATCTTAAAGCGAATTGCCTTCAAACTCAGTAATAAAAAATGGTATGATGTTCTAGTCCCTGTATATAGTTTCGACCCAACACACCCCACAATCGATTCCAATGATTTTGGGCTCGACTTCATAAAACCCTCAAACTTACCATTTATGAGAAAGTCGCCCATAGATATTCCAAGTCCTGTCCCCAAACTCGTCACCGAATACTTTCCTTTGTTTCTGATAGATAACCTTTAACCTTTTGGAGTTTATATGATCCTTCCATAAAAGGTGAACCCTGACCCCTAGACCCTAAGCCCACTTGAAGGAACCCTCAAAGGATCCTAAACCCTTAAAGGATCCTAAACCCTTAAAGGATCCTAAACCCTTAAAGGATCCTAAACCCTTAAAGGATCCTAAACCCTTAAAGGATCCTAAACCATGCTATATTCGGGGCCCTTGGGCACTGAGCCCCTTAGTTTCTCTCAGGTCATGCACCTTCTGGGTTCTGAGCTGGCACATTACAGCTGGCTGCCTGCTTGCTGTTCTGACTTAGGGTTCAGGGTTTAGGATTCCGGTTTAGAGTTTAGGATTTAGGTTTTTTTTTTTTTGGGGGGGGGGTTTAGGGTTCAGGAGTATAGGATGTAGGGTTCAGGGTTTAGGAGTTAGGATTATGAGATATAAGTTAGGGTTGGCTTTAAGGTTAGGGTTCAGGGTTTTTAGGATGCAAGGTTGAGGGATCAGGAATTGGAGTTTGGCTTTGGGGTTAGGGTTTAGGGTAGTAGCTTAGGCTTCAGGGTTGGCTTCGCAGCCTGACTAGCTTGTAATCGTATCACCGGAGCCACGAAAGGTCTGCATGATGCAGCTGTGTCTTCCGTGGCAGTACTGTCACAGGTGCTCAGTAGCCGCTCATTTGAAGCACCGCTGATGATGATATTGATGAAGATAGTGCTGATGAAAAGGGGGACGAAGACCTTTGGGCTAACAGCACAGTTGCTTTTCTCGTGATGGGCAGCCTGTTGAACGGTGGTAACAACAACAAGGAGACTACTAACAGTAGCAAGTTCACCAATTTAGCTCTAGACTTGCCTTGCCAAGATCGAGAACCCTTCCACCCAAATACTAACCCTCAAAACCCATAACCCTGACCATGAAGCCCCTTCACCCTTACCCCTACCTGGACCCTAAGGAACCTACCTTTTTTAGGGTTCCCTAATATGATTTCTTTATATAAGTCCCTAAAAAGGTAGGTTACGTGGGGTTAAGGTAGACCTTGAAACCCCCAGCCCCTAAACCCGCAGGCACTCAGGCCGAAACTTCAAAAGAAGCCAAAAAGTTGGAAACCCGATAGCCCCAATCCCTAAGAGTAAAGTATACCTTAAACTACCAAACCCTACTTTTTTGTTGGCTCTTATTACACACCCTAATATGGAAAGTATAGGGACCCTACAAAAAAGTAGGTTTTGGGAGGTTAAGGTAGGGAATCCCAGCACTGTTTGTCCTGAATTAGGTTTCCAACTTTTTTGAGTTTGCTGTAAGCCTTCAAGCCGAGGCTAGGGGAACGGCTAGGGGGCGACTTCCGCGCGGAGCTGCGGCAGCTGGGTGGCAGGAAGGGGGGCTGTTCTCGAAATCCAAAGGGTTTGGGCTTTAAACAGCTTGAGATTACTACAAGTAGTAGTTTACACAGCTTGAGATTCCTAGTATTATTTTTAATTATTATGATTATTAGTATTATTATTATTCGTATCATCGGTAGTATTGTCGCTACGAAGTTACGATTATTACTAAGGCTATTAACATTATTGTTATTAGGTTCATCGGGAGTATAAAGTCCAAAGTCCACGCGGCTTAGAAAAGCGGTTCTGGTTGTCGTGGTGTTCCATGCCTCAGAAGCCTCAAGGCTTTTCCACAAAGTAATCTGGCTACTCGCCAGATTCGTTTTTAGTGTGTGGTACCTGAGCCAGTATTCTGCTGCTGCAATCTCTATCCCGTGACTTGACGGCAGCCCTAAACCCTAAACCCTCTCCAAAACCGAAACACTGGACCCTAAACTGCCAAGGTCGAAACATCCATGCTTGAGACGCCCTTAATCTGCGACTCTGAACTTTGAAGCTTTCAGACCCCGTAGCACTTCAAACCGCTGAACCCTCAACAAAAGGCTAAACCCTTACACCCCCATGCCGCGCAGCACATAATGCCCTCAATTCTGAAACCCCAAACCCTCGGCCGAAGGAAGACTCAAACAGTACTTTTGGAACCCTGGCCCAGAAAAAAAGAGTCGAGCACAAGACTGCGACCAATCATACCAACAATGATCACAATACAGTATGTACTACTTCTAACAATAACGGTAAGAGTACCAATAATAACCCTAAGACTCATAATTAGCAGTACTAAGCACAATCACAAGAACGAAGCAAATTGTTACCTATAGTAGAAGTCTAAGTAATACTGAGATGAGAAGGACATACAATGTTATTGTTGTTCTTATCAACATCTTAGAAGCTGCCCCCACCCTGTAATAGTGGTATAATAGGAATATAATAGGGCCGTAATATAATCCTTATAGTCACTATTACAGGGTGGGGGCAGCTTCTAAATGTTAGTTATTGTTGTTCTTATCAACATCGCTGCTCTCTCCTCCGAGGCGAGTCTACGACCAAAGCGAAACCGTCGCCAGTCTCCGATCGGAGGAGGTCAGTCAGTGGTTGCAATATTGCGGCCAGCTAGGGGTACCTTAGGGTTCCCTTAAAGGGATACTATAAGGGCACCATGAGGGTTTCTTTAAAGGGCTAGTATACGGGTTTAGAGTTTCCGAAAATAAGGGGTACCCTATTTTGGGGGCCTTATAATGAGGATCCTACTTTGTAAGGGTACTATATTAGAGTCCCCTACTTCCGGAAAGTCCCATATTGCGGCCTTCGAAAGTACGCTGTAGGTTTTGTTCTTTTAGTTGGAGTGGGCTGGAAGTTTCGTTGAATATTTATCGGGGATTTTGGAAGTTGTTGTGGGTGGTGCAATATCGACACCTTTACAACATAGTGGCTGTGTTTGAGTAACTTGTTGTTGACTTTTTGCGGTGTACGTAACAGGTTTCTTTTTGTATAATCCTACGACTAAAGCAGTAACCTTCTTGGCTCTGGTACTCAAGCCCTAAGGTTGAAGGGAAAGTGGGGATTTTGCATACGTCAATAGTTCCGGGATGGTTCTATTCTGGCTCCTGCTGTTCAAACGTCATGCTGAACTACGTTGGGCTGATGTTCTCGAGCTCCTGAGTAGGAGAGCCTCTTAACGTTATAGGGCTTAGTTTTAGTATTTCTCGATATGCGTTGTTAGCCCTGACTCAAGTTTTAGCGCTTACAGAGCGTGGGTGCCCCGAGATTTGTTTCATGTGTCGAGTTATTATTACGGACTCAGTCATTGCTTCGGGAAAGTGGAGCCATCATCAAAGAGCCAGAGTTCGTGGAACAACAAAGAGTAAGCATTGGGATTCAGGAAGGGCTGGTCGATGTGCTTTTGCAATCGTCGCGTCTTGCGTTATTTTATTTCGCACCACGCACCATTGAAGCTTGTTTCCAGCATGCTCGAATTCATGGTCACGAACGGGCAGACAAAGAGTCTCAAAGTGGGAGCGTACATCGCCCCTTCCGACCAGTTCGAGTTTATCGGCAGGATTCACAGCCCGGGTGGCAGAATTCTATTGGAGCATGTCGTCTGCAAGGCTTGAACTAAGAAGCTGAAGTTGGCACCTGTTGCAAAAGCGAAACCCGGTGCTCTACGTTCACTGTGGCCACAATGCACGATTTTGACAGCACGTGCCATGCCCAGCAGACTACATTAGAAAACCTGAGCATAGGAACCCTATACGCCCCATAAGCCCGAAGCCCACATATTGATTAATGGAGTTTGGTCAGCCACAGTCACAGTATCTTCTTCTCTTCGTCAAGGTTTCTTGTTTAATAAGTTTTTCATAAAGGGGTGGTAGAACGAATATACATCTTTGGGGCATGTTGTGCCTCCGTTCGTGGAAGTACACGAGCTCGAGCTTCGCCTGAGATATTTCGTCAAACCTGCCATGCAACCCAGGCACAGCCAGAAGCTATGCCAAGCAGAAGCCGTACTCACTCTCAAACTCAACCACTTCCAGCCTCACATGTCCATGCCCACACTCGTGTCTTCATAGGTCACCCGGAGTTGATCCGTCACCCCAGAGCAGAACCCTAAGCGGCAACCCTCAAACTCAAAATCATCCCAAATATGTAACAAGGAACTACAATGGAGACTAAAGGTAAGCCGTAAGGCACACGCCAGCCTCAAAACTGGAGAGGCGGAGCTCGGACGGTTGCAACATCGCTTCGAGCGGATAAAGCTGAACACCTGGCAGCTTGGCATTACCCAAAGCTTACCTTTGGTTAGGAATGGGGTACAATTGTAACTACTATTACTACCATTCTTCCATTCCCACTAACCAAAGGTAAGATAGTCTACATTGTAGTTCCTTTTCTGGGCCTAACAAGTTGCACATTCAGGATGCTACAAGGTAACTCTCGGTAGCTTCGGGGCTGAAAGGCCTGAAGGTTGAGGGGTTTAGGATACCTTTGGGATACAAGGATTGGCCCTAAGCTTTTTGGCTCACGGCTTTAAGGTTTAGGTGCATGGCGGGTGCATGGTGCTTCGTGGTGTCAGGGTTGGCGTCAATGGAGGGCTTGAGTTGCTTAGCCTATGGTTTGGAGCCTAAGGTTAAACCGAACCTACACACACACATCATATTGCAGGGCTCGTTTTAGGAACCCTGAAGCCCTACACTATGCGAAGCCCTAAAACCTAAAACCCTACCTACGAAAATGACATCGCTTCACTTTATATGCCATGGAGTACACCAACAAAGGCCGCACAATGCTTTGTTTTAGGTTTAGGTTCTCTGAAAACCCCCTTTAACTCAAAAAGGGCACCCTTTTTATTCCTAGGCTACTCTTGAGTCTTGTTTATGGTGACGGCGCCTGTACGCACCTATGTGTTTTTGCACATTTCAGGGTATTGGGGGGTTGGAGGGGAGGGTGGGGGGGGGCTAATAACATCATCTTCTACTCTAAGCTGTTCGACTCGTACTAGGTCTACTACTGCTGCTGCCTGCTGCCCTGTAGGCTGTTGGACTCGTGCTAGGTTTACTACTGCTGCTGCCTGCTGCCCTGTAGGCTGTTGGACTCGTGCAAGGTCTACTACTGCTGCTGCCTGCTGCCCTTTAGGTTGTTGGACTCGTACTAGGTCTACTACTGCCGTTGCCTGCTGCCCCTGAGGCTGTTGGACTCGTACTGGCTCTAGGCTCCAGTACCTTCGTTTGCCGCACTCCGCTCTTTCGTTCTAGCTTCATTTTTGGGTTACGTCCAGAGAGGCGACAGGCTCAAGGCTTCAGGATGCGCTCCATAGAGGAGACTTCGGTGCGATGGAGGGTAACGTCCAGCATTGCCCTAGTTCTCTGACTGCGGCAACAGATGAGATACTGCAAAGTGGGATTCTCTCGTCCGTTGCTCGCAATAGCACTCTGTTTGCGGATGGATGCAAAAGTTGGTCCGCGGCGGCGCGAGACATGTCGCACGGCGGACGCGTCTTGCATGTGTCCCACTCGAAAAACCAGTTTGTGCTGCGCTCCGAGGACTGCAACAGGATCCTCGGAACACAGCCCTTGGACAGGAACTGGAAAGACCTGAAAAGCGCGGTGCCAGCCCAAGCACAGAGCCGAAAGCTCGATGACGAGGGCTCGCATCCGCAAGTTTACACCTACGTGTGGCAAGCTCTGTGGCGAAAAGACCCTAAACCCCTAAACTCCTAAACCCCAAAACCCTAAACCCCAAAACCCTAAACTCCTAAACCCCAAAACCCTAAACCCTAAACCGTGGCTCCGGGACACGCAAACCTCTTGTGCGAGTTATGACAACTGGCGAGGGCGGCCTGAGCAAAAGCGTCATTCAAGCTTTGGGCTTTGGCCCTGCAGCATCAACCCAGTCCTAAACCCTAAGTCAAACCTAAGTCACGTCAATATTCTAAACTCAGCTTTACTTCCTCCAGAACTCTCTCTGAATTAAAGTTTTTGTTCCGCAGCCTCTTCAAAAATAGGTTTAAAACCTGAGCGAACGCGCAGTTAAGGCCAAAGTTTGCTTCAGCCTCTAGAGTTTCGCGCACCTGCCTTAACCAGAATTCTTCTTCAGATTGCGCTCTCGCTGTGGCTTCGCGCGTATCCATGCAAAACTCTTCATCCTGGAATGTGCAAAAACGCATAGGTGCATACAGGCGCCGTAACCTTGTTTATCACCACCGACCAAGCCCCAAAGGCTCTCCATGCTCCTGGAGAAGCGGCTTGGCATCTTCCAAAAGTGGTACAGCCCCCTTCGGGAGGCCAGGGCGTTGGGTTTTGGGCTTTCAGGGGTTAGGTTTTTGTTGGTTTAGGGATGTAGGGTTTAAGGCTTTAGGGCCTAGATTAGGGTTTAATGTTTAGGATGTGCGGCGTTCTGCAAGGGCTCCTTTCAGAGTTCTTTATGCTCCCACGGTTTTTTTGAAGGGTTCGGGAGGAGACTGCGGGTTTCGACTCGAGGGGTCGGAACTTGAGTTCTTGCTGTGCTGTTCAGAGGGTTTAGGAGTTTAGGGGTTTAGGGGTTTAGGGTTTTGGGGTTTAGGGGTTTAGGGTTTTGGGGTTTAGGGTTTAGGGTTTTGTTCCTGGGTTTTGGGAGCCGGGTGTTCAAGGCGACTCGGGCTTGTCAGGAACGAGTTGTCTTGGTCTGAAGGTGGTGCTTCTTGTGTGAAAAGTTGAGTAAAATGTTTCGGCTCGCCTACCGGCCTCTGAATATTAAGACTTTCTAAAGGCTGCTGTTCTAAATGACAGGGAATGCTCGTCATGCTATCAAAACCGTAAACCCTAAACCCTAAACTTTAAACCCTATAAACCTGAAAACCTAAACCCTTAAACCCTAAACCGTACTTTCTGTGTGCCGCTCCGTGGTTCATTGTGTTTGCTTGCTGCTTGCAGTGGCTTTCTGCTAAGCCCTAAACCCTCTAAACCTTACCCATATATATCCCTGTAAAGGAACCCTTACCCTAAGGTTCCAAGTACATAATAATCATATACTCTCCCGAAGATAGAGCTACATAACTACTACCCTAAACCGTGATTTTGGAGGTGCAGCTTTGAAGTCGCAGGTTTCGGGTTGGAGGAATGCGTTGGATGTTGAGAGCAGGGAGTTCGGGCTTCCGCCGGATGAGACTAGGTAGTGCAGAGTACCTTCGTCGTCGAGCTGCACATTTGTCAGTGTCAACGTACTGTTTCTCGATCACTTCATCCAAAGCCGCAAGCCCTAAGCCACATCCCTGTAGCCCTAAACTTTACCAACTCTATTACCTTCGGAGGGCCCTGTGATGCCCTTAACGTGTCCGTCCTGGCCGGTCCTTCTGATTCTCTGTGTTCCCGAAGACCCGGAGCCGTAGTGAAGCTCGAAGCACCCAAAGACTCCAATGTCCCTTAAGTAAGGAATATACGCGGATTCCTAATATAATTTTTAAGGTGTATTTCTTATTTAAGGAATATTGGAGTCTTGAAATCTGCAAAGCCCGAAAGCACCAAAAGTCTTAAACCCCAAAACCCCAAGCATTGAAGTCCTAACTGCGAAGCTCAAAACCACTAAGACCTGAACCCTGAAACCCCAAGCCATGAAAGTGCCTACATCCAAAGATTTCCAAACCAATACAGTCCCAAGCCAAGAAACTTCCACCAAAGGGCCCCTTTTCCACGCAGGGGAACCCCATCTTTATTGCCGCCGCAGGTGCTTTTCATGTGCATCCTGGCACCATTCTTCATTCGTGGAGAGGTGGGTTCAGGGCTTTCGGCAGCATCACGCAGCATCCCAGGATTCCGGGCGTAGTACGGTTGAGGGCTCGACAAACCCCTTGAATGCTTTTGCGCTACAGTTGTCTGACCAGCTTTGCTGGTAGAATTGAGCTCGCGCCGACATGGCTCAGGAAAGTCTGTAAACATCTCTGAACCCCTCGTTCTGATAGGGTTGACGATGGCTCTGTGGGTTGCGTTCAGATCTCTGGTGAGCAGAGGACCAGCTGAGTCTAACCCCAAATGAAAACCCTCAAACCCTAACCCCGAAACCCGAAAAAGCCATAAACTCCCAATAAGCCAAAGCCCATGTCAAATCATAACCCCCTGTCAAGGCAGAACCCCTATACAACCCTCAGACCCTAAACCCTACAACCAGTAAAAGCATGGATCCTTAAAGCACTGTAAATGACCACTAAGCCCTAAACCCTGAACCCTCAAACCCTAAACCCTCAACCCTCAAAGCCCAAGCCTTATAACCTCAGGCCTTCAATCCTCAAACCTTGGAACCTGAAGCCCTCAACCCTCAAACCCTACCTCCACCCTAAGGAACCTACATTTTTAGGGCCCCCTAATATGATTTCTTTATATAAGTCCCTAAAAATGGTAGGTTATTTGGGGTCAAGGTAAACCCTCAACTCGAAGCTGGGAGGTGAGCCTTGGCCGCCTCAAACAGTGCGAGACGGCACTGGACAGGACTCTTGGGGGTGACTGAGTAGCTGGGTGGATACACTTTACACCTTTGGGGATAATATTACCCACTGTAAGGCTTATGAACTCGATCAGCAAGTAAGTTGACTTTAAGGGGTTTGAGGGTTCAGGGTCTCTCCCGGGGTTTCAGAGGTTTCAGGGTTTGTGGTTGAGGGATTGAGGGTTTGAGGGTTTAGGGTTTATATAGGGTATTTTTTTGGTTTTGAACGAAGGCTCTTAGAGGGTTCTGTAGGGTACGGCAACGGGTCCTATAAGGATTTCCATCGGTCTTTGGGGTTTGGAGTTTGGGGTTTGAAGGCTTTTAGGGTTGAGGGTTTGCGGTGGTGTGAGGTTTGGTGGTTTTTAGGGTTTTGAAGCATAGGGTTTGGGCTGTCATTTAGGTTTTGGGGTTTGCGGGTTTTGCAGGTCGATAAGAGTAAGAGCCCAAGCTAATCTTGGCGTTACCGCTGTTGGCTGGTATCGGAGGCAGAAGCAGCGGTCGGCTTCGAATTCGTGCTTGAACTTAGTGGCCTCAGGGCCTTGAGTACACAGCACTTTGGTGCCCGGAGCCTTTCAAGTGATATGCTTAGGGTTCCTCGTTATAACCATATTATCAGGGAACCCAAAACCCTATTCTTACTATTGAGGCCCCTACATTAGAAGCTGCCCCCACCCTGTAATAGTGGTATAATAGAATATAATAGGGCCATAATATAATCCTATATAACCCTTCTAGTCACTATTACAGGGTGGGGGCAGCTTCTAACCCCTACAGTACAATTTTCACCAGTTGCATCCAGCAGGTTTCGAAACTCTTCCTCGGAAGCCCTGGCTCCCCCCAACGCTGTAAACCGAAATGGGAGTTTCCGAGAATTAGGGGTACCGTATTTCGGGGCCCTTGTAATAAGGATCTTACTATTTAGGGTACTATACTAGGCTCCCCTATTTTCGGAAACTCCCAAATTTTAAATGAACTCCGTCCCCCGAACCCCAAACCCAAACCAATGACACTCTTGCGGCTTTGTGCGAGAATTCAAAAAATGCTGGGGCAAAATCTGCGCACCGTCGACAGTGTATGCGGTTGCAGCAAATCAAGCGAACCTTGATGCAGGACCTACGCGATCTAGAAGCCCGAATAATTGATATACAATGCTTGGTCTCTCCTTATAGTCCCATATAGCTTATGGTAGTATAGCTCAAAGCCCTATTTCAAGCATCAAGGCCGTGTATTGTAAACCCTGTGATTATCAACCTTTTAAGCTACCCTTAAAGGAGCCTTGTGCTAATTACTATGGTCCCGATCTTACGGACTAGGACCTTTCCATGGCCACAGCCTGAATGTGAATCTGTAAACACATTTTTGAGTGATCCCGGTGTGTCTCGTCAGGATTAGCGATGCCCTGAGCTTCCTGGCGGGGGGGGGGGGGTAGTGGGGGAGGGGATCTAGGGTGTAGGGTTGCAGGGTGGAAGTTCGCGCCCTCAGGGTTGATTTTTTTTTGCGGCCCTAAACCCTAAGTATCCCTGGACCCTAAGGAAACTACCTTTTTTAGGGTTCCCTAATATGGTTTCTTTATATAAGTCCTTAAAAAGGTAGGCTACGTGGGGTTAAGGTCAACCATGATCCGAAGTCACTTTCCGGAGGATTGCAAAGACAAGGATTGCAACCTTTGCAAGCGTCCAGGGCCTGGGGTTTAGGCTTCTTTCTAAACGAGCTTGATTTTGGGGCCTTAGTAATTGGAATAGGGGCCCATTCTACGTTAAGGAGCCCCCCAGTAGCATTAGTAATGATTTAGGTCCCTATGTTAGGGTGTCGGGTTCCTTAGACACGGCCCTAAACCGGACTATGCCAGTCCCTTTTGAGGACCAAAGATCCGGTTCAGAGCTTTCTTAGAGGTCTGCGGGTTTAGAGTTTAGGGTTTAGGGTTTAGGGTTTAGAGTTTAGGGTTTAGAGTTTAGGGTTTAGGGTTTAGGGTTTAGGGTTTAGAGTTTAGGGTTTAGAGTTTAGGGTTTAGGGTTTAGGGTTTAGGGTCTTTGTGCAGGATTGCGAGCCTTCGAACAACTTCGCTGGGAAGCCATAGCATAGGGGTAGGAATAGTTAGTGATTGTGCAGCTATTTCCCCTTGTAGTGCTTCTTGCACTTCTGGTGAGAGGTACCCCAGAGCCACTATAGAAACATATCCCGGTTTAGGGTTTGGGGTTTAGGGTTCCTAACCCCTAAACCCAAAACCCTCCCCCGGCACTTGTGTTGGCAGCGCGTGCATTAAATCGAGGTGAACGAGAGGCCGAAGCCCGGCTGTCGACAACCTCCGGAAGGTTTAGGATTAATATAGAGGCTTAAAATCATTACCTATACTATTATTATTGTTATGTTTCTTTTTGGGGGGTCCTGATGATAATTGCAGTATAATTGGCCCCATAGCCTTATTCTAAAATTTAAAGGCCCCTATGTTAGGCTTAGGGCAATGCCTGAAACGATGCCAGGTGGACAACTATTCCAAGCTTTCCAGCTATCGCGCTACTGTGGACCGTCTCCATAACTTTCGAAGCAGCTGCCTGGCCTATCTGCCGACGCCGAACGGGGCTGAGGAGCATTTTGGGGTTGAGGGGTTTGGGGTTCTAGAGGGATCTATAAAGGTTTGGGGTGTTAAGGGTTTAGGGTTTTTGTTTTTGGTTCTTTCCAGCCAAGCCGCAGATGTTCCCATCAGTGGGCTTGGGATGCTGAGGACTTTTTGTATGCAGAAGTATGCCGCAAATTGTAGAGGGATCCCTGGCATGCCGCAAATTGTAGAGGGATCCCTGGCAAGATACAGCCCCATTTTTTCCAAGCCGACGAGACTGGCAGGAGTTTTGTGGCCCAAACCGTCACTAAAAGATGGTGGCCTAAAGAAATAGTGATGATTGGTTGGTCCTCGTGTATTTTGTAGTTTCCCCGCCTTCCCTAAACACTATTCCACGTATTGAGGCTTCTATGTTACCGGGACGCCAGGAGGTTAGCTCTGACTCCAATAGCCCCAATTATAGACCTAGACCCCAAACCCTACACTTGAGGCTGGGCCCTCCGGTATGCAGTCTCGGGTCGAGGTTGACTGGCTCCCTTTCGAAGCCGTGCCGAATCACACGTAAAACTTGTGGTGAGTGTATACAGGTCGCATTAGTCTTTGGATTTATCGGTGCGTGTATACTTGTGTGCCCGTTTAGGGATGCCAGTGACAAAACAACAAAGCCACCCTACGTCCTGTACGGGGCAGTTTGCAGAGCATCTACGACGCGTCCATGCGACGAAGCCGTTTAGGGTCTTTATAAGGCCTACCTGTAGCCGAAAAGACCTACCTTTTTCAGGAACTATATATAGAAGCCATAATAAGGAACCCTAAAAAGGTAGGTCTTTCCGGCTACAGGTATGAAACATATGCAACTGTGAATTCCAGAGCTCTCTGAACCAAAGCCCTCCTCCAAGCTTCTCCACACTGCCGCGAACTGGGAAACCGAACCATGGTAGCTAGTAGCAGAAGCTACCACTCCTGCATCTCAAACTGGGCCATCGCTCTAACTGGCTTTGAGATTCGATAGGGAAGCCCTCAACTCCTAAGCGCATTGCTCTCCGGGGAGGGGGGGGGGGGGGGGGGTTTGCAAAAAAACAAATAGAAAGGCTAACCAACTTGTTTCCCCCCCCCCCCCCGCCCGGGCCCCCAGATCGTTCCCTTGGCCAGCCTCAAACCATTCCCGAGGCCGTCTCAACTCTCTCCGGTTTAGGGTTTAGGGGTCTAGGGTTTAGGGTTTGGAGGTTTAGGGTTTAGGGGTTTAGGGTTTATCTCCTTCCAGGGTTGGATCCATGGATTCTCATTGTCTTATCGTGGATGTTGTGCAGTAGCGCATTGTAGATTCGCTCCACTGTTTGACTCTGACTGTTAGTGTTTATACTCATATGTAATTTGTATACACACGTTGTTATCATACTATGAAGTGTATTTTTTATGCTAAATGTCACTACACATTCATAATAATAGATAACAATCGACTGAACCAATGCCAAACCAGTATTTGCACATTGTTCGTTTGTGTACATGAATATTTCCTCCATGCGTCTGTTCATGTATGCTCACATACCCGCATACAGATACGAATACCATCATGTACTCGTCGGTGCTTGCACATTTACGTATATGTATGCACGTATTGTAAGCTTGCATACGGATAATATATAGCAGTATTTCCTATTAGCATTTTTTTCTTTCGGTAGGCTGTGTGTCCAACGTACGAACGCGCCTATGGCATGTGAATTCGACTAACAAAACGCAGTGAAACAGAGCGAGAGGGCTGGTGAACTGTTGTGTGCAGTGGTCAAATTGAGCCACCGCTCCAGATCCCCCGCTATATCCGTCTCCCGTAGAAAGCGGATGTGGCATCGTCTACCCTGCCTGGCGCACCGCAACCCGATATCAAGCCAAGCAATGCAGCATTGCAGCCATTTCAAATGCTGCCGTTGGGCTCTCAGGGAAGAGGAGCTGGTATTCCAAAGGCAGGAACAAGGAACCGGCGAGGGAGGGAAGATGAGAACAACAGCGGCCCAGTCCAAGCCAATGGGAGGACGGTGTGACAGAGGGTAGCAACGCCAGCCTCCCCCTGGCAGAACATCAAGGCATGTCGACTCGCTATGACCCCGCCCGCCCGCGATCAACCCAGGCAGACCCGCGGGTCGAGGCTTGAGGCTCAGCGGAAGAACGCACGGGCGGAATTCAGCACACTCGCCCTCGTGACTTTGGCCGATGTGCAAATCATCGCAAAGCAAATCCGCCTGAAAACACAGAAGAACGTCAGACGCCATCTCGTGCAGCTCGCCCTCGGGCAGCTCCGAGACCCAGAGACTGAGGGTGTGCCGAAGGACTGCGAAAGGCTCAACATGCTGTCGGACGGCCTCAAGGATCTCAGTATCCTCCGCGAAAGACCCGCCGCGTAATGCCTCAAGAAGAGGGAGGCAGAGTTCCGTCGTCACAGCGGGCAGATGGCCAAGCCCGCGACCGTGGAGCACCCTGCTCTGCACATGCGCATTTTTGTCAAGCAGGACGGGGAGGAGGTCGGGATCACCGCGCTCAATAGACTGGCAGCATCGAGTAGAACCAGCGAGGTGGTTGCGAAGGCGAGATGGATTAGCATAAGTCGAGCCGCATGCCTGGCACCTCCTACCAACGGCAAACCTGTGCGCCTTGATGCGGAACTTGTGCTGCAGGGCGGCATGAGAGGCCCATGTGTGGGCACTCGGAAATCGCCGGCGACAAAGCAGACAAGCATGCTCCGAAGAAGGGTCAGTGGCCTTGGCTGCAACTTCGGGGCGCCACTGCCGTCGGACAAACTGCTGGAAAAGAGCGAACCCCAGCCGATGCTGTACGTGCCATGCACTGGCTCGCTTAAGTAGCCCCTTCCATTTGCGAACACTATCGCACATGAGTCGAACCCATCCATCCCACGACGTGTCAAAATCGCCAAGCTCGCAGGTTGCGGAGAGCGCCTCATGCAACCATGCACCAGCTTCACGAAAGGCAGCGATGCCATCGGGGTGGTGCTGTAGTAAAGCCCACGCGGCGTCCGGGCCATGGCGCAGCAACTGGCCCAGGAACCGGAGCCGCTCCAAGCAAAGGCAATCCTGAGGCGTCGGGAGCTCGCATGCCGAGAAAATGTCCTCGCGGGACCAATTTTGCGCCTGGTGGTGTGGGATGCGAAGGAGCTGGCGGCACATGCTAGTCATTCCATGATTGAACACCGTCCAAGCCTGCTGGGACAAGCGAGGCCAGGCGCCACAGCCCGCCAGAAGGGCAGATAGCACATGCGCCTTGAAGAGCTGTACCCGTCGCGTCAACCGGATATGGGGACAGGTAAAAATTTTCTTGCGGCCCTCGTTGAAAGAGGCCCTGGCAACCCCGAGACGGCTTCGCACTTCCTCAACCAAGGAGCCGGAGTGCGTAAGCGTCGATCCTAGATGCCTGTACAGGTGGACGGCATCAACCTGCACTGCTCCTGCACCCTCACGCAAAACGTGGAGCTTTCCCTTACCACGAGTAAAGATTTGCTCTCGCGCCTGCTTGGCCCCATGACCCCGAGGAAGGAGGATAGCCGCGGTTTTGCGAGGCCCGAGGTTGGGGATGAGGCCGTGGGCCATCACAGCGTCGAAAGTCAGCCCGGTGATGTGTCGCACCTCAGTGGCAAGAGATGCAGCGCTGGAGGCCACCACACAGGTGGCATGATCGTCCGCAAAGACAATGTCTTGGACGTCAACTGTGGGTGTGGTGGGGGTCTTGCAGCCCTCAAAGAGCCGCAGTTCGCGGCGGCCTGTCCACGGGACTCGCGGCACCGCATGCGGTGGATAAGCCTCACGCCTCTCGAGAACCTTACCATAAAGTATGGCAAACACTACATCCGCTTGGGAGCCTCCTGGCCTGGTGCCTCGGCGGGTCCTAACTAAATGGTCGTCGTGGTCGAGATGGAACCACGTGTCCGCATGAAGCTCCCGGACCACAGTCCGGAGGAGCTCTGAGGAGTTGCCTTCGTGCACAACTGGCGCATCTTGTGCAAGATGGAGAAGCTCTTGGACAGTGTCGGCGGGGAGCCCCAGCGAGGCCACGACGGATGCGAGACCATCTGCTGTCAGGTTGGTGCCCAAGACCAATTCCCTTACAACTGCATAGTAGGCCGCCTTTAAGTCCAAGAAAATTAGCGCCGCCGAGACGCCGGAGGAGCGGGTAAAAGCTATAAATCCCCGGCTAATGAAAAAGCCAAAGACATGGCTAAGACCCTTACGGCTCCCTAGCTGAAGAGCCGGTGCAGCGTTTTCCATGAACGAAATGGGCAAGGCACGGGTTACCCTGTGGAATGCCTTCCCAAACGCGGGCTGCACCAGAATGACGCGCCGCGAATCCGTGGAGGACTTGTCCGGCGCACTCGGCTTGGGTATGTGCAGTAGTCGCCCGCCTTTAAAGCCGATCGGTTCCGCACCTTGGGTCAGGGTCTTTAACAGCAGTGGCCACAACAAGGCTGCAACATCAACCGCGTGATGGTGGCTAAGAGCGGGTGGGACGAGGTCCGGTCCATGTGCCTTGAACGGCTTCGACTGTTGAAGGGCGGTGACTAAGTCGGCAAAGGTGGGCAGATCCCTGCAATCCAGGAGGTCATGAGCTCCGCCGGCTCGCTGTCGAGCAACGCAGGCCTGGGCCAGGGAGCCGGCACTGACAACCTCGCCGCCTTCCAGCTTGGCGAAATGCTCCCGCCATGTTTGTGTGACCTCCTCGGACGAGGTACACAACTGACCGTCCGGCCGACAGAGTTTGGGCAACGGGGCAGGGCCCTGCCGCCGAAATTTGCGCGGCTGCAGGATCCGGGTGATAGCATGGTGTATCTGCCCCGGCTCGGCAGTATCTGCCTGGACGGCAAGGTTTTCCAGATGCGCATTTCTGTCTCGCCTGCAGAGCCGTCGGACCTGCTTGCCCAGGCCCGAGATGGCATGAGTGAGGGCCGCGGTGGCAAAGCGAAGTTGGCGCAACCAAAGTCCCTCAAAGAGGTCGGTCCATGGGGATTGCCCGGACCAAGCACGCATGGCACAACGCAGACGGGCCGTGCGCAAATTGCTGGCACACCTGCGTAACGCCTGCCTCGCACTTGCGAGCTGCGCATGACATTCAATGGTTTCACCGGCGAGGAAAGATGCCTGTCCGGGGCTAACCGGGTCCTTTCCGTTATGGAACCGGGTCCTAGGATTTATGTTGCTGACATGAGTGACATGTAAGAACACGTGTATATAGGACATGTGTTGCTGACATGATGGACATGTAAGAACACGTGTATATAGGACACGTGTTGCTGACATGATGGACATGCAAGAACACGTGTGATGGACATGTAAGAACACGTGTATATAGGACACTTGTTGCTGACATGATGGACATGTCAGAACACGTGTATATAGGACACGTAAAGCAACATGTCTGATGTCGTGCTGAAGGGGGGGGGGCAGGACGGAAAACAAATGCAACTACTGCAGCAACATTGGGCCTACGTCATGTGTGTTCTTGTGGCTCTATGGAAAGAGCGAGATGCTGGACATGTATAAAAAGATGTGTGCTTGTGGCTCAATAGAAAAATCAATGCCTGAAAAACTTGGTTTGTTCGAAATGTGAAAACATGTACATCGAAAAATCAAAGCCATACTGACATAATTGCCTGTCCCAAGTTTTGTAGTTCACATGGAATTTCTTTGTTGCAAGATATTTTTGAAGTTATTTTGAAGATTCGTTTGTGCCGAGCAAACCAAACAAATGCAACTTGGTGTTCTTGTGGCTCAACGAAAACAAGAAGCTTGAGATTTTGTGTTCTGAAACCCTAAAGTCAGCTTTTTGTACGATTCACAACGACTTGAAAATTAGTGTGTGTGTGTTCATGATTAAACATGAAGGGAATCTAAGCTTTCGTAACGTCCAGCTCATGCCCTAAACCCTGGACCCTAAACTGTAATCCCACCCAACCCCCAAACCCGCCCACCCACTCCTGCAGGTAGGTATAGATAAGTAGATAGGCAGGAGGGAGGTACTTGTAGGTCTAGGTGCACCGGCAGGCTTCCAGGTCTCTAGATAGCTAGGTAGGCGGGCATGTAGGTAAGGAGGCATTGATCAGGAAAGAAGTTTAAAGGTAGCAGGCAAAAGTAGTTGTAATTAGGCATTCGCGCAGGCTCTGTCAGGATGTCAGGTCGCCACATCAGAGGTCTTCGGAGCCCCGTGCAGGGGCGTACCCGCACCAAGCCCTTGAAGGGGCTGCGGGATGAACCCCGAATAGGGGTGAGCTTGGACCCCGAACAGGGGTCGTCGGAGCCCCGTACAGGGGTGTGGATGAACCCCGAAAAGGGGTGAGCCTGGACCCCGAACAGGGGTCGTGAGAACCCCGTGCAGGGGTGTGGATGAACCCCGAACAGGGGTGAGCTTGGACCCCGAACAGGGGTCGTTAGAGCCCCGCACAGGGGCGTCCGATGAACCCCGAAAAGGGTGAGCCTGGACCCTGAACAGGGGTCGTGAGAACCCCATGCAGGGGTGTGGATGAACCCCGAACAGGGGTGAGGATGAACCCCGAGCAGGGGTGAGCCGGATCCTCAAAGACAGATGCAGAGAGAAAGAGAGAGAGAGAGAGAGAGAGAGAGAGAGACAGCGAAAATAATTAACGAAGCAAGGAAGGAAGCAAGGAAGGAAGGAAGGAAGCAGGGAAGGAAGCAGGGAAGGAAGAAGGAATGATCAAGATGAGGGTGTGACTGTAGATGCGAGGAATGAGCAGGCAGCAAGGAGTGATGTGAGGGAAGGAAGAGGCAGGAAAGTCATGCATGGATTCAGTATCTCTCTGCTCACTTTCCGTCTGTCGCCGGCCAACCAGGCTGAGACAGTCTGCGCATCGAGATCCTCGAAGAGCCCCGGCCTAAGCCACACCAAGACTTGACTGCTGCACCGTCGGTTGCTTCCAAGCTCAACATGTTGGACTGCAGCAGCTTTTCATCTCAAGATTCAAGGAAATCGCACCGTTTTTTCTTGGCGCCACTAGCGCCATGACTGAGCAAGTGTACACCGACGCGGAATGGGCGGCTTGGCGTCGAAGTCAAAACCCTGCAGGAAGCCACCAAAACCCTGCAGGAAGCCACGACGACACAGAGACGGACCCAACGAAGCAAGGCTTCACAAAGGAACTCCGACCCCTTCCGGATGAATGGAAAGTTGAGTGGAAGAAAGCTGAGAAGAACAAGCAGCACTCAGCCAATGACTTCAGCGGTATCAGGCGCCTCTGCAACAGAAGGTTGCAACAGATGTACAACCAATGGAAGAATGAGGTGGAGCTCACGGAGAAGCAGGATTCGGCTATCAACAAGCTCGCCATCTTGACGCATAACAAGGACCGCATGGAAATCGATCGCTTGAGGGAGGTTGAGAAGGAAGCGATTTGGACGAAGAAAATGTACGAGACGAAGATTGCGGACGACAATAAGAAGCACGAGGCCGAACTGGCAGCTGTAAAGAAGAAAGGCGAGGACATGCTGGACGAACTGGAGAACACGCATGAGAGAAACAACCAGGAAAGGGCTAAGAGGCTGTCCATCACGGAAGATACGTACAGGTACAAGTTCGAGGATAGCCAGAAGGAGATGAAGGTACTGACTGCCATGTATGAGAACAAAATCAAAGAGATGAACGCCGAGCACCAGGCACAGATGGCGAAAGAGAAAGAAGAGAACAAGAAAAAGTTCGACGAGAAGGTTTCCAAAGCCCAGACGGACATGACAAACAAGTTCAAGAGCAGGTTGAAGAGGCTCGAGGATGCACAGGTCAAGTACAAAGAGAAAGTCCTCACTGCAACGGGGCTTTGGAGACAGACACTGGCAAGGAAAGAGGATGAGGTCCTGCGGCTCCGGCTACGACTCCGCTTGCAGGAACCCGCGAGCTCGGCGCAGCAAGACAACGAAGAGAAGCTCAAGGACAGTAAGGCTTGGCCCGACAGTTCATTTGTCAGTTGTTCAGTCAGTGAAATGCGCATCTCTGACAGGAGAGTTTGCATCCCACGTCCCCGACGGTCGTTTTCACCCCGACCTCTCCCGCACGCAGCCCGAGCCTTGGTTTCATCACCGCAACCTTGTGCGACCCCAACTTCGCACGTTCCAGGTAGTGACGAGTCCGACTCTGACTTCGATCGGGAAGGAAAGCGATCCCGCTCGCCCAGATCCGACAGGACGGATTATCGCAGTAAGCAGTGAGACGGAATAACGGATTTCATAACGTAGCTGATGGCTCTGATCGTGACATCCCCATGGATTCGAGTCTTAACCAAAACAATCTGACATCTAGTGATTCTGAATCCGCTTACAGTTTCAAGAACACGACGAACTCCATGGTTGATGCGGCGGCACAGGGGCATGGGCCCGGTGGCCGTGTGAAGTTCCTAGAAAGACTTAGGACTTCTGACTGGATGGGTCATGAAGCCAAGAGCAGCATCGGAAAAAGTCGCATGCATCAGGGACCATTCCTGCATGACAACCCCGCCTCCCCCCCCAAACCACCCACCACGAACCGGTCCCCCAACCAATTCCCGCACCCCTGATTCACACCCACCCACCGTCACCCAGCCACCTAACCGCCCCACCCATCCATCAACCACCCACCGAGAAACCCACCCACCCCCCCCAACCCCCCTGTGCTGGGCGGCCTGTTCGGTGCTTGCACTTAAGTGACAGACACTTCTTAAACACGGTGGGTGGTGATGTCTCTGACACGAAAGGTCAACGTATTCCTCGAGACCTACAAGCAGGACCGACTGCCACATGGAAGATCCGCAACAGCAAGAGCGACATTGTCGCTCTTGCTGTTGCGGATGTGTGGTGCAGGTCGAAAGCGACACGACCTGCACTAAGGTGCAAGAAGGCCTTGACGGTGGCTACATCATCCCAGAAGGTTCATGGTGCAGGACTGGTAGGTACCCGCTCCTGCACCTTGAACCTACTGGGATGATAAAGGGGACATGCTGACTGGAGGCTGGGAAGTGGCACGTCTTGAGCTCGGCGGTGATGTCTCTAGCACGAAAGGCCTACGTACTCCTCACCTAGAAGCGCGACGGACGAGCACACCAACATGCTCACTGGTCACTGGAGGCTGGGCAGTGCCACTTTTAAGCTCGGTGCTTCAGACGGACATGACAGTTTCAGGAACAGTGCGGCATGTGCAGTCCATGGCTGTGTGATGCTGTGAGTGTGCGCCCGTCTGACAGCAGAACTATCTCAAGCTTCCCAAAGGAGTACACTTTTCATAGCCCTTTGCATCATGGTGGAGCTCACGGAGGTGTTGCTCGCTTTGGCAATTGTAGCCATTGGCTACATGTACAGCATACAGCAGAACCAGCAGAACAAGAGAAGGGCCAAGCAGGAGGAGGACAGCGGCAGCGAAGAAGAGATCAGGCCCAGGAGGAGGAAGGCCAGGGCCAGTCTCATGGAGGAGGACAGCGGCAACGGGAGGTCAGACCGCAATAATGACAAAAAGCATACGGCCACAGCACAACCACAAGATCCAATAGAACCAACACAGCAGGAAAGCAAGCCCAAAGATGAAGCTGGCAAGGATCCGCCAAAGGAAAGCAAGCCCAAAGATGAAGCTGGCAAGGATCCGCCAAAGGAAGCCAAGGATTTGGAGCCCGAGAACTTCCAGGAACGTGCAGAGGCCGCGGTCCAACGCATGGTGGCCGCCGTTCACACTATGCACGGATGTTTGCAGAAGGTTCAGAGCTCCGAGACGGAAATTTCCTCGTTAGGGGACAAGATGAAGAACATCCTCTTGGAGATAGCCGAGCTGAGACAGAAGCAAGAGGAGCACGTGTCGGAGCTTGGCAAGCTACCCGACATGGTCGTCGCTCTGGGGTCAGACCTCAAGAGTCTGACCAGCAGAAAAGAGTCCATGGAAGGGAAGCTAGCGGAGATTACGGACTTTTTGGAGAAGTATGAACTAGCAGACCCCAAACATGACACAGATACGACGAGCACAAATGCCGACGCGGAGAGCACGCACCCCGACAGCCAGCCGGAACAGACTCAAGCGGAGGACCAATTTACAGTCTTCTATGCTGAAGGATGGCAGTGGCTGTTCAACAAAAAAATACAGGCATACAGGTGCAAGGGAGGTTGTGACAACCCACCAATAAAAGGAAGAGAGCTGTGGCACAACATCATCCAGTTCCACAAGGACCATGACCGATGGTGCAACACCCAAGAGGAACTAGACGAGGCTCGACAACAGTTGATCGACGAAGAAGCGGCAAAGCGTTTGGCAGAACAGGAGAAGGCAGAAGCGTCAAAGCGTCAGTGGGAAGAGTGGACCGAGGACAATGAGAAGCAGAAGCAGCCGCATGTCACAGCATGGAAGAAGTATCAGCAGCAGAAGGATCAGCAGCAGAAAAAGGAGGTGGAGGAGGAGTGGAAGCAAAGTTGGGAGAACTGGAAGACTCCCCATCAGTGAGTCATGTACACTAGGAAGTTTTTGTGAGCCCTGATGTAGTTACGGACCTAGACAGTAGCAGCGCTAGGACAGTGATTTTCCAGGCTCACACGCAGCTTCCCAACAGGAACAGACCAGGTTTGGGAGACGTCAGCTAATTGGTGCCAAACAAATAGCAGGTAGGAAAAAAAACCTGGTCCGGGCCTCTCTACGTACAGATGCACAGGAAGCCTAATCCCTGCGCATAGAGTTTTTGAAATCATCACTCAGCAGACAGTACGCTGAGGCAAAAAACCTTCCGGCGATGCTTTGTGTCGTTCATGCCCCCTGGTCGAACCCATAACAAGATTGCTTTGCTCTGCTCGCACAGGTGTGGCCTACTTGGTTTTGCCCCATCCTGAGGCAAGTTTATTGTTCAATCTGGTGTGGTTCATTCAAGTTTCCCGCCAGGCTGGGAAATGGAGACGTGAAGTGGACCAGTTCAAGTATCATGCCAACGCCTCAGTCACGTTGTTGTGGATGGTTTGGGAAGAACAGCACGTAGTTACATCCAAGGTCCGCTACAGCACGCAAGAATGCAAGCAGGCGGCAAGGCCCTCAGCTGTCTCGTTCGCACGGCAATCCAGGCCCAGAGCCATACAAAAAGTAAAGCATACAGACAGATTCCTAGCATGCCCCTCCCAACGCCAAACTCACCTGCAATTCGGGGGACATGACTTAGATTTAAGTCCGACTCAGTCACAACGATCCCGATCGCCGAGATCTACAAGGACTGCCAGAATCCATGCTTACATTGCTGCGCCTGGTTGTGACCTGCAGGAAGGCCTTGACGGTGGCTACATCATCCCAGAAGGTTCATGGTGCGGGACGGGGGTACCTCGCCCTGCACCATGAACCTGCTGGGATGATAAAGCGGACATGCTGACTGGAGGCTGGGAAGTGGCACGTCTTAAGCTCGGCGGTGATGTCTCTCGCACGAAAGGCCTACGTACTCCTCACCTAGAAGCACGACGGACGAGCACACCAACATGCTCACTGGAGGCTGGGCAGTGGCACTTGTAAACTCTGTGCTTCAGACGTGGCAGTTTCAGGAACGGTGCAGCACGAGCAGTCCATGGCTGTGTGATGCAATGAGTGCTCGCCCCAAAGGGAAGAAGGTAGGAGGGAGGTGAAGCCGTGCAGGCGTGACTTTGGACCTCAGCGCTTGGTTTGAATGTGAATCTCTGACTGTGTGACGCAGGATTGTGCCAAATCAAGCACGCATAGCAACTATTTGATATTTGGCAACGTAGGTCCTGCCCCTAGTGATGGTGACCGTCATTGAGCTCCTACTTTTGGTGGTTCTGATGTACATGGGCATCAACATCTACACCATGCACCACCACGACAACGACGACGAACCAGACAAGAAAAAGAAGAGGAAGAGACAGGCTAAGGAGGAGGCGGAGGCTTTGGCGGGATTGGGCGAGGACGAGGTTGCTGCAGAAGCAAACAGCATCAGCATTCGCATTCAAAGTCTTCAAGCATCAGTAGCACAACGTATGGACAATGTGATGCAACGACTCGACGGCATCGAGAAGTCGGTGCTGTGGACACACACGCGCCTCAAGGAGATCACGGAGGAAGTAGCTTTCCTTCGAACGACCCACGAGGAAGAAAAGAACAAAAGTACAATGGAGTTGCAGAGGCTGCGCTACGAGGAGAACCAGATTCTGCAGGGCATTTTTGCAATGCGGCGTGAACAGGAACAGTGGGGGAATCGCTTCTTGGCAAAGTTCCAGCAGCTCGAGGAGAAGGACGGCACCAACGACCACAAGCAAAGCGGCCCGTCAGACGACATCCCGGAAATCCCGAGGGTCCCAAGCAATAAGATGCCGACGCAGGAGCCTTCAGGTACAAAGCCCACCAAGGAACCGGAGGGTGCACAGCCCCCCATGACGGAGGAAAGACGAGCCAGCCTGATGGCCGCTGCATGGTGGGCACGTGCTCTGGCGGAGGCCAACGGCAACAACGCATTCCTAGATGAGTGGGTCGAGAAGTTTTCAAAACAGGAAAGAAAAGCCTTCTCATCCAAAGGGGGCGTCCGAGAGGAGAAAGTCTCAATTCACGGAATTCATAGTTTCGAAGGGCCGGATGGAACAAATTATGGAGACGTCGGCCACTACTACTACGCCAAAGTGTTTGAGCAGCTTTTTCCAACTGTCTCACCGTACATACGACAAATGAACGACGCAAGCAAGGCGGACTTGGTGAGGGCAGTCCTGGCCACAGCGTACTTGGTTTTGGACGAGGGGCAGAATGACCTGAAGCAGAACACGACGGAGACACAACGGACAACATTACAAAACCTCAGGAAGAACATAGAGCACTTCGCATTGAATTTTCGCGGTGGTCGAGCATGAGATTCAGGGACATTGTTTTTGACATGGAGTTCACGTATGTGTCCCTGGACAGAGGTTTCACATCAATCTTCCGTAATGACTTCAGATTCATGTCATTATGAAGATCAGAGCTACGGATGTGCGTGCAAAATGTCGTCCGGTTTCGAGTGTGCTCACACGGACACGACCCACCATCCACTTCAGCCTTTGAACCTCCCAGGTGAAGTCTCACAACGGATTCCTGGAAGGTGGCAGCGAGGCCCGGCGCATGCCCTTAAGAAGTGCTGGGTAGTGATGTCTCTGACAGGAAAGTGGTCAATGTATTCCTCGAGACGTACAAGAACGACGGAAACCGCACGTCTTAAACTTGGCGCTGATGTCTCTCACACCCTAAACCCCCCGTGTGGCTCGCGACCTGCAGGCATGACCACGACCACCATGACCACCACGACCACGACGACGCCAGGGAGGCCGGGAAGGTTTCGGAAGTGATTTCGGAAGTGGTTCGGATGCCAGTCCATGGTTGTGTCAGTGTGATGCAGTGAGCAGTAATCTCTCAAGCTTCCAAAAGGAGAAGAAGGCCGCACGTAGCCCTTTGCATCATGACGCTGACGGACTTGCTGCTTGCTTTGGCATTGCTGTGCGTCGCCGCCCACATCTTCATGAACCAGATCAACAAGGGGACGGCCAAGCCGGAGGAGGACAACGAAGAGGAGACGAGACGCAGGAGGAAGAAGGCCAGGCGGGCGCGTCTAATGGAGGAGGAGGAGGAGGAGGAGGACACATACACGGGGGCCGAAGCATCAACCTCCGAGGCGACAGCGCGACCAGAAGATCCAACGGCAGCAACACCACCAGTAGTGCATCCAACCCACGGGATGCAAGAAGAGCAGTTGAAGGAGTTTGCCAGGAAGAAGCTCGAAGAGGCAGCAGCAGAACAGGAGAAGCGAGACAAACACGACGAGTGGGAAGCCAATGCAGAGGATGCGGTCCGCCGCGTTGAAGAGGCCGTTGCAAGTGCGAGTGGAGTTGTCGAGAAGGTGAAGCAGTCCGAGGAAACTGTCCTGAAGTCAGAGGAGCAGCTGAAGAACATCGTCAAGGAAGTAGACGATATGAAAGAGAAGCAAGACCACGCACTCAAGTTTTTTAGCGTGGAACCGAACTCAATCAAGGACCTCCAGGAAGCAGTGAAGCACCTTACCGAAGGCATGGACGGAGTGGAAGTCCGGGTAACGGAGATTTCGGAGTTCTTGGAGCAGTATGTCGCTGACGCTACGGCAGAGTATGAGGAAGTGCATCGCCGAGAACAGGAACAACAGCAAAGACAGGAAGAAAACGAAGAACCTCCACGGACTCAGATGCCGGGTGAGCTTACTTACTTCCCGAAACTTGGCTACGTGTGGGAGTTCAGCAAGCTCAACCAAACGTACAGGGCGAAAGGAAGAGACAAGGGAAATGGGAAATGTGACAACTTGGGAGCTACCGGCAAAGGACCAGAATTTTCACCAGTGAAGGGAAGAGCTCTCTTTAACGCCGTGGTGGATGTCTACAAGAAGTCAGGAACAAGACAGATATGGTGCATGTCGCAAAAGGAAGTGGATGAAGCTAAGGCCTTGTTATGGGACCTTGAAGTCAAAGAGACAATGGAAAAACGGAAGCTGCAGGCTGCCTCGTCGACGGATTCCACCAAAGGAACCAAAGGAAAGGGAAAGGACCCGGTTAGCCCCGGAAAGGGCCTTGGCAAAGGGCCAGGCTCACAGCCCGGCAAAGGGCTAGAAAACTGCAGCTATGTCGATTGGGGCACGACCTACGGCGATGGCAGCAGATATGAGTCTGACGATCATTGGACCAAGCAGTGATTGGGTCCATGTACACTAGGAAGTTTTTGTGAGCCCTGATGTAGTTACGGACCTAGACAGTAGCAGCGCTAGGACAGTGATTTTCCAGGCTCACACGCAGCTTCCCAACAGGAACAGACCAGGTTTGGGAGACGTCAGCTAATTGGTGCCAAACAAATAGCAGGTAGGAAAAAAAACCTGGTCCGGGCCTCTCTACGTACAGATGCACAGGAAGCCTAATCCCTGCGCATAGAGTTTTTGAAATCATCACTCAGCAGACAGTACGCTGAGGCAAAAAACCTTCCGGCGATGCTTTGTGTCTTTCATGCCCCCTGGTCGAACCCGTAACAAGATTGCTTTGCGCTGCTCGCACAGGTGTGGCCTACTTGGTTTTGCCCCATCCTGAGGCAAGTTTATTGTTTAATCTGGTGTGGTTCATTCAAGTTTCCCACCAGGCTGGGAAATGGAGACATGGGGTGGACCAGTTCAAGTATCGTGCCAACGCCTCAGTCACCTTGTTCTGGATGGTTTGGGAAGAACACCACGTAGTTACATCCAAGGTCTGCTACAGCACGCAAGAATGCAAGCAGGTGGCAAGGCACTCAGCTGTTATGCTTGCACCAGAAGTTAGTTGGAAGCATGCTTGCCTGGCATCACGGCAATCCAGGCCCAAAGCAATGTAGATTCACAAGTAAACAGACAGATTCAGACATCCGACGGAAATTAGCCATCTTTTCCATTGCCATGACGATACTACGGCGCATTTCTAGCAGCAGCAGCAGCAGCAGCACGTCGAAGGAGAACTGGCGACAGCTGTAGGAAAGGAATATCATGAATTTGAACATGGAGGAGCTGGACCCGGAGTCCAACGACAAGTTGAGTGATAATCAACTCAACTACTTGGACTTCGCCGGTGATTTTCTACGACTGTGTCCAGGCCTGAAACCTGAGTTCCATTGCACAGTGCAGCCTTAAGTATCTCGGCAGGAATGGCCCGCTTCAAAAAAGACATGCAGGAACGAACTCTTACTTATGTGTCGGATTGCCACTTGGCACATCGGCTCTGAGCCCTCATGCGTCAGCCCTGTAAGCGGAACCTCAGGCAGTGGAACAGAAACACCTCTGATGGTGTTACGTATGCTCTTGGGAAAGGAACAGGTCGCTCATTTGTACCTCATCTGAACATGGACTTGCAAGTAGTACCATCCTAAGGTTTTCTGGGTTGCTGCTAAGGTCAGGAAGTGAACGAAAAAGAAGTGCACGAGAGTTTCTGCAAAGGAACTTCGACTTTGAAGGAGTCCCGCTGTGACTCAGTTTCCGGGGAGGCTGCTTGGCAAGTCTGTGCTATCCAGTCCAAGCACATGAAGTCACTCAGGCTTGCAGACGATATGTTGAAAGCGAATGTTAGTTGGTTGCAAGACAAGGCCGGCCGGACCTGCAGGAAGTCTGTCAGTGACATTGCAAACAATGTGCAGGTATCCCTCTATGTGTCTGGCTTCCCATGCACTCCATTTTCGATGCTCCATCATTTATCCAAGATGCTGGAAGATAAGAATGCGAAGCAGCTATGGAAAACAATCAGGAACATCAAGGTAATAAACCCCCCAGCAACTTGTCAACATGATCAAGCAACTGAGATGATGGCTGTCTTGGAGAATGTCAAGCAAGCAACTGAGATGGTTATCTTGGAGAATGTCATGGGGTTCGAGCGATGTATGAAGATCTTCAAGCAGACTGTGAAATCACAGCTACGAACGACGCTTGGCTACAGCAATCAAATCCGTCGACGGCTCAGCTTGAACATGGCCTGATCGAGGTATGAAATGGCAGTGTTGATGATAGATCCGCGCTCGAGCTGCACATAAGATTCGCCAACTGAGTGTCAGACGCCACCAGAGCAAGGCTGCAGCATGGAAGCCCGATCAGTCGCAAACGACTGTATATTCTGTTGGCCAGACGGGATTGCTTGCATTCCGACGCCAAGCAGAACTTTCAGTCCTACACAGAGGAAGTTCTCAGGGAAATGCATTGCAAACCAAAATACTCCTGGAGACTTGGCTTTGTTTTGATGCAGATGCAGGTTCAGTGCCGTTATGCATGTCATGCTTTCCAAGGACAGACCTCTTGTTGCACAGTTCTCACCCAGCGGTGTGCCACGCGAGGGAGAGACGAAGTCATGGAAGAACAAGACGCAGGATCGCAATAATGTAGCAGCCAAAAAACATGTGTTCCCGTATGTAGTTCCCTCGTCGAGACAGGAACACAAAGAAGAAGCACGTGAAGTGGCCTGCACAACACAACATCTGGGCAAGAGAGAACAACGCTTGGTCCTCGGTTCAGGGTTTCGGGGTCCCATTATTACCTTCGGACACATTGACTTAAGGTATCCAGGAAGCGAGCCCATGGCTGCTTCGAAGCTGCTTGCCCGAAAGCAGCATCCCAAGTTTCAACAACAAGGGAAATGGACCTCTTGGACTTGGTCTGGGCAAAGAACGGAGGCCAGTCACTGACAAGCAAGAAGGCAAGCTGACTGTTGCCTGAGTTGGCAGGCTCAATGGAAATGGTCAACACGTCGCAGTCTCTGCGACGAACGCATGTCATGAAGAAAGGAAGGCCAGGGTGTGAGGCAGTTGCCATTGTCTTGCCCAGAGAATCGATGCAGGCCGCTACAGTGCCTCACACCTGGCGGCCGATTCCTGTTTCTGGGAAAACATCAACGATATTTACTAGGCCTGCAGTCCATATGTAGGAGCTCCATGAGTTGGGAGGCAACATGAGGCAATTTCATCCATCGGGTATTTTGACAGGCAGAGAGGTGATGCTGCTGATGGACGCTCCCATCAACAAGCTGAGTCTGGAGAACCTGTCAGAGCGTGTCCCAGGGCAGCAGTATGTTTCCTTTTTGGCCATATCCATGCATTGGGACCACCAGAGCTTCAATCTTGCAGGATCTCCATGATTTGGGAGGCAACATGATGCACTTTCGAAGCATCGGGGCCGCCATTTGCGTTTTGTGCAGAGCGGTAGATGTCACGCATGTGTTAGGAGAGTCGCGCACATAAAAGAAATGCGTCTCAGTTGCGGAATCGCCCGCAATGCAATCGGTTGTCCGGCACTTTTGCAGCAAGCTTGTGGAAGCTCATTGCTCTGTTTGTGTGGCTCAGTATGACTGAACCGGGGAGTCAAGTAGACCTACAATAGGATGAAACCAATGTCAGACCAATCCTGAATACAATGAACATGGCTAAGGGCAGCATGACTTGAGAATTAAGTCAGGAACACAGCAGCTATGCCGCCGCAGTTCGATCTGCAAGGCTTCATGAATGGAGCTCCCATCTCCAGCAGTCAAAGTATCCCAGAACGACGTATTCAACGCAATATTCCGCTGCAGCGGTACGAATTGACAGAGTCAGAGTCTGAGTCGAGGAAGAAGAAACGCAGAAATGGTGGGCTGCAGCGCTACGAATTGACGGAGTCAGAGTCTGTGTCCCAGCAAGGGTTTGGGGTCTATTATGTTCAGGCTGAACCTTGAACCTAAACCCGGATTGCCAAGGCCATCCGAATCCGACGAAGACGAATACTACGAATCCGACGATGAAAGCTCCTCCTCCTCCTCAAGTACCGCGTGGGCACGTGTGGACCTGACCCTGGACCGGCTGGAGTGTTTGCACTCGGTGCGCTGCGATGAAGATAGGGCAATGGATGCGTACAGCAAGAACGGCATGAGACCGAAGCGCATTGCACAGGCTTGCAAGCATCCCTGCAGCTGTGAACGCGGCTGCCACGTACCGAAAAAAACCATGACGAACGTGTGCTCTAGTTTCTGGAGCTTGTCCAAAGCGGCCCAGGACGGATTGTTGTGGTCTTTACAACAAGGTGGCGGGAAGAAGCTGCGCTACAGTATCGCAGGTCATGCAGTTTGCAGGCAGGCTTTTCTGTGCCTTCTAGGAATCGGACGGAGCAGGCTGAGGCGCTGCAAATCCGTTTGTCATGGGATGGACCTACGGAAAATGAGGTCGTCGAAACGGCCAGCTTTGAAGCAGGCTTCTCTGAGAGTTTTCTTTATGCACATGTACCACAGTGCAGCAGAGTCGATGACCACGAAGCGTCTTGGCTTCTTTGTGATAGAAACATGGTGCAGGATTGTGATTTGTACTTTTCGAGTCGGAGGGTGCATGGCAAGGCCAAGGTTCACTACAGCGGAGGTCTTGTCTACCAGCACGCCCGAGTTGCAGAAACGGATGTTGACACGACTCATTGCTTACAAGATGCAGACAGCAACGGAGCAGATCAGTTTTGATACGGATCCTACGCAATTGACAGTCCGAGAGCTGCCACACAGCAGCGGAAGCACCTTATTCACGCAGTACCAAGCATTTTGTGCAAGGGGATCCCAGGATGTGAATGTGGCAGGAAGGTCGCTCTTCTACTCGGAGTTTGTGCGCTGGTCACCGTGCCTTCGTTTCAGGAAGAAGTCCACGCACTCTTTATGTTTTACCTGCTCCAAACTAAAAGCAGCCATCGCAGAGAGCAAGAAGGACTTCACCCTCCATGTACGACTATGCAACGAGCTTCTTGATCATCATATCACACAATGGAGGGACCGTGAGGTCTATTGGCAAGCACGTGAAAGTAGCAAAACACAACGAGACTTGCTTTGTGTCATACTGGACAGCTACGACAAGGCAAAAGCCATGCTCCCGAAATTTCCAGATCAACGAACTCCGAAATTGTCCGCGTTTGATAAGAATCCACGTGTCTTGCCTTGATTAGCATGAGGGATGAGTTGCAACCCATGTGTCCGCAGTGCAACCGTGACACATTTCAGTAGTCGACTCCCCAGCATCCCTGTGAGGCATCCACGTAACCATCACCCTTGTCCTGGTGCACGGAGTTGGTGCATTCTTCTACACATGTGATGAGGGCATGGGCCTTGGGGCGAATTGGACGTTGGAGATTGCAGCTCAACCGCATTCCGGATTCGAGTGCTTCTTTTTGTTGCGGTCGGGCCGCCGGTGTGCCTGTATGTGCCTGTATGTGGCTGTGCTGCTTCTGAGCTCATGCGCGCGATGGACACGGCATTCTCCTGGTACAGAAGAAAGAATCTTCCTTTTCCCCACGAGTGTCCTGGCATGACTCTGGCACCGCGTGTCTCAGTTTATCACTCCGACGCAACTATCGGTGAACCAAGGTTCTACTTACAAGCAGACAACACAACGAAAGAAGTTCGCCATCAGAGCACTTCAAAGCTTCTATGCGCTTTGGTGCAAATGAACTATTTCCGAGCAAGTTCACACAACCATCTTCAGGTAGGCCACACGCATGAGGATGTGGGATACTCGGCAGCAGGGATTCTGTTCTTTAAGTTAGTTTTTTGCTGCGTGGTAGCTGATGCACAGCAATGCACTGTTGATGAGCTGAATGTGTTTACTGAGACGCCACACTGGCCCTGGTGACAACGGCTTTAAATCAAACTACGGACATCCAGACACCTCAAGACATCAGCAGAATCCTCACGGACAGTATCGGGCCGATGTTTCGAGATAAAGGAATGATGATGCAGTGCGAACATGTGACGCAGGCCAGACTATGAGCTCCAACTCAGCACACGCAGTCGGGTAAGTTTGAGGCCACACATTAGAAGCTGCAGTCTGCCGCAGGTTCGCAAGTGGGACGAGCTCCTTCCAAAATCGGTGCAGTTTTTCCATGCGTATCAGGAACGAGCCGAAGGCAAGTCTGACAAGCGGGTGCCACATGTCTTCCATTTTCTTCCACGCGAAGGCGGGGAGCATCAAAGTGTAAGGCAGATGTCAATCCGAGCCAGAAGCATCCCTGAATTTGGGCCCTGTTTGCAGCTCTGCCGGATCAGGGCCGTGGCATTCAGCTATCAGAACGCGTACCTGTTCGCATGAGGAACTGCGGCAACCAGAGTGACGTATTTGCCATCATGAAAATGTACATGAGTGACAAGCAGGCCAGTCAAGCACCGCTACTGTGCTGGCCCACTGCTGTTCGCAGCGACACGGAAGAGTTTTTCAGACAAATAAATACAACGACTGCAACAACCGGGCCCAAACTGGAGGAAAAAAGAGCTCAACAGGTACTGGAGCTGGCGGAATCCATTGAAAAGCACTATCCGCATCTTCGTCATGCTGCAACGTACTACCGCAGCGTCGCAACAGGGGTCAGGCAGGAGGAATACCCCAGACTGGAATTCATAAGAAACGGACCGAGACCTCGAGGAATCTTGGTTTGGAATCCGGTTGTTTAGATGTGGTAAGACTGCTTCCACTACTATCTATTGCACTTTCAGTCTAACTCAGGAATGATGAACGTCCAGCTTGCACCTCCGCACCGCCACGAAGCTTTCCACATCAGGGTGGCATTCCGGAGGAGGTAAGATGTGCTGGCCGAGTCTGGTTTCTCTGCGCACACCAGATCGCATGGCGAAGGCGAACATGGTCAAGACGAGTTTCAAGGATGTAACTCGACAAACTTGAGTTCAACACGAACTTCAAGGATGCAGTGACGTACTTTGTGCCGCGATAAGACAGAGAAGTGTCCCATCCGTGCAGTTCGTGTCGTGTGCCCTGACCTGAATCTGCCCCTGCACTTAACTTCTCGTGATTGCTCAGCATTTGGCTAGTCCTGAAAGCACGGATAGCCCGGTTCTGACGAAACGTAGCAAGAATGGAGACGAATGACACGGACACGCCGGAGATGCCGGCCGTTATGCAGAAGATTCATGCACAGTTCGAGGTTATGCTGAGGAAAGGAAACATCGGGCAACAAGTTGCAGACCGCATGACAAAAGACAGCATGAAAGAGGCTCGGGCAAAACCAGTGTCGCACTTTTGCAGTGGATAACATTGTCGTGTGACCCCTTGACAGGCCATCAACAACTTAGTCATGACGCAGCCGGCGACCACGGAGCAGAGAGTTATCACCTGCGTCCCTTTAGAGAACACTGAGGGTTGGCTTCCCTTGTCGGCGTTCATGTTTGATCACAACATGAAGAACGGGATTCATGCAGCAAACGTACAAACAAAAACGCACTTCTTGGAGTTTCTGTTGCGTGGCTACCGCCCCAGCGAGTCAGTGG
>CAJNDT010000462.1:166429-201816 GCA_905221615.1 Symbiodinium sp. CCMP2592
TGTGAATCTTGGCATTCTGCTCCTTGACATACTGCCGCAGCTTCACATTCATGCGGCTCATATTTTCATCCTGATTATTTCCAGCGAATAAAGGGAGAAGCATGCATAGGCCACTCGCAGCAAACTCTTTGTAGATCCCCATATTCAGAATGTGAAAAACATCCGGCTTCAGGAAGGAAGGCTCGTCCGGGCTGTGCAGGATTGCTTTCAAGATCGTAGGCTTCTCAATCCAGGGTAGTGGATTCCTGGTCCCCGTGGTTGCCATCCAAGGGGCAGTTTTATCAAAACACTCGAAAGCAATCGTAGGGGTACCGGCGAGGCACCAGGGGCAGCACCCCGGCAGGTCTTTGGAGTTTGAGTTCGGAGCTCTTTTTCGAACTCGTGTGAAGGACCGTAGCAATCCGGCTGCTTTCGCATGAAACACCAAGTCACCTTTCATCCCAACCAGAATAAATCTCCACGTTTGGCCCTGGTACTCGAATCCATTCCTGGGTTGTTGTTGTACAATATTTTTTTTGCTCTAGTAATCGTAAAATTAGAATTAAGTCTTATATTGGTTCTTAGGGTTGCATGGGGCTTATAGGATTGAGTTGGGGTTGGGACTTTCCAAATTCTTCGGTGGGAACAATAAGTATTGCTATCTTAACAATCTACGAAGCTGGTTCTGAAGAAATCCAAGAATCTCGTACAAGTCCCCAAACCATTCGGAAACAAATTCTAGGAGCTGCAACAAGGGAGTGGCATCTTCTCTATAATGTTTCTTGTGCAGGACACTGATAAGATACCTTGTCGACAAGCTATGGCCTTTCAGATTAATTTGCACGGCATCAATCTCATCAGCCAATTTTCGGCGCTTGGAGCTCTTCGATGTGCCGGCACCGACGGCCGATTGCCACTGTAGTACCATCAATTCCTGTCGTTTGTAAGTCCGGCCCCCGTCGCCGTGCACATTCAAGGGAACTAGATGACCGGGATCCACCACACCAGTTTTGATGTCGTTGACAATCGGATGCTCACGATACTGATTGCAGAAGTGGGTCCAGTAGTCTTCCAATTGCACAGTTGCAGACTCTAGAGGCATACCAATCACTGTGGAGAATTTGTCCAGGTCACAAAGAGTAGATAGGAAATCTCTGGGTCGGAAGGCTGGATGTTGCTCCAGGCTAGCACCAAGATCCAAGTAAGTATACGGAATATTCACCAACATCCCAGTGCTATTCAAAGATTTGAAAACTCCATCTTCCTCGTGACCCTTGGGTACCCGAGACAGTTTCTCAGCTGTATTGCACAAGAAATCCCCATCTTTTCTGGAGGCCACCGCACGTGCCACTATGTCCTTCGCCGGAACCTGGGCAGCAAACTTTGGGAGGGTTCTCGGGATCATGTTTGGTAAGGGCATTACAAGGGTTAACAGGATTATGGAGGCCTTGGGCTGGAACTTATCCATCGGGGTCGTAGAATGTGTCTTATTGCCAAAATCGGTTGGGTTTTCAGGTTCGTTCAAGGCTTTGAGAAGGCTCTGGAATCCTGCTTTAGAGACTCAGCGGCCATCACTGTTTATCTGTTGATGGAAGCAACCGCATATAAGGAAGCCTCACTTCAGATCTCGATGCATGAAAAGCAAATCTAAGACCCCAGCCCCTTTGCCATAGCTGCGGACATAGTCGCAGGCCTTGTTGCTGGCCTCTTGCAGAACCTGCAGACCTGGCATGATCGGGACAAATGATGGAGTTCGTTAGTGATCGGCGTGAGCAATAGCAAGCTCATCTGCAATTGAAATCTAGTTGCTCCGGATATCAACTGCATGGCACAGAGGTGTTATACTTTTTCGCCGCACAGACAGGCACAGCAGCTAGTAATCGCAGATTCTTGGGAACGTGGCCACATTGGAAATGGCTTGCCAGTGTGATTCCCTTCACACTGCTCTTGAAATGAGCTCAATCTGCATCGATCGGCTGAGCAAAACTATCAGCATCAGGCTTTAGCTTTCGACTTAGCCTTGGCTTTGGCCTTCTGCTTGGGCTTCTTAGGTGCCTTTCCCTCGTCGCCCGCCAGCGCTGCGGAACTCTCCTTCCTCTTCAGAGACCTGGGCATTAGCATGGTCTAGGATTTCTGGGGAATTATCATCTATCTAGCGGGGTTTGTCGGGATCTATATACTTGCATGATATCATCCGTGCTTTTCAAAGATAGGGCACCTGAGGTTTGGGATTGGTTGTATATAGTAAGACTTTCGAGGGCTCTCTTTGAATGATTAGGAAATTTCATTTGGATTGTGTCGCCTGTCTAGAGCATTCTCCCCCTAAGACCTTCGAGATACTGCAGTTGAGTGATCTGGAATTTGTATTAAGACTCATGTAGGCCATAATTTATCAGTGTACACGGGGAATCTCAAAAGGTTCTATACAGATAGTGGGAACCATTTAATTGTTGTCAGGCAGTTTAAAAGATATCGTGGCTAAGGCGTGTTATCAGGATTTTGGAGGGTTTGGGATTATGGTTGCATAGGTTAATGGCTTTGTAACCTTTGGGAACTAAGATATCCGGAAAGGCGGCACATCGGAAGCTTAGTCAGGGTATTAAATTTTATCTATACTGACAAAGCAAGATCTATTTTGGCTAATTGGGATTCTGTGGTTGGATCACAGGGTTTCCAAAGACTTGGGTCTAGGCTATTGGAACTCCCCAACCCCGAAGACAGTAGGCAGACACTTTGAAGCATCCTCTGTTCTATCATCTCGAACACAAGCAAATCCCGAAACTGAGAATGAACCCTCAATATCGACAAACCCCCACCAAACCCTAGCTTAGAGCCTGGCGATTTGTTCTTGAGCTCGCAAGACACTGCCAGAACACACCTGGGCATATTCCAAGCTCACGTACTTTAGGTTTCATCTACAGTAACTGCGGGAATCTCTGATCAGTTAAGACATGCACTGGCGCTTCACGGCCTTGGACTTCTCGTCAAGTTGCTGTTGAAGCCTTGCAAAGCCAAGAAAAGCAATTAACATTTGGAGACTTTGGTTGTGCCGAAGACAGGATAGAAGTCCCCAGTGCAGTAAAGAAACGTCGGGCTCATACCATTAACCTTGACCTCTGCCTGGAGCCCCGCCAAGTCGTCATACAGCGAGCCAAGTTTGGCGATGCAATCCTCCATGCCGCTGATGTCCCTGAGCTGCTGCACACTGCTGGGGATTGAGCTGGTGGTTTCTTGAATCTTGGTTTGCACAAATGCAGTACGAGGATTCGATGCATCTCCTTTGTCTTTCTTCGTCTTGAGAACAAGCTTGTCCAGGTTCTTGCGGGTTCCCAGGGCCTCATCCATCAGCTTTGCGACACCAGCAGCCTCCTGTAGAAAAGTAGGATAAGAAGATAGATATATCTATATATATTTATTTAAGACTCTAGATAAACCTCTCGATCAGTGTATTGGAGCTGTCCTGCTCCTTCTCATTCCGCATCCCTGGCGCATGTGCCCCACCCATAGGAAGCTCCGGCATTGGAGCTTCGTCCAACCCAGAACTCATGAGGCCGTCAGCCCCGGTGACGTCCGCGCTCCGAGACTCCAGCAAGCCGTCAGTCTCGTTGGTCCCACGAGAACCTTCAGTTCTGAAGTCCACCCAGTACTCCGTCTCATCCTCGTCGTACTGGTTCTTCCTAGGTTATATAGGATTATCGGGGATCTGGGAGCAACGAAATCTTCAATAGAAGCTTGATCCCCGAACTTGTGATTTTTTATGCAAGCCGACTGTGCTACATGAAAGGCAGCCGCCCAAGCAGCAGTACACATGTGTAGCCCCACTATATATCTTGTATGTGTACCGCATATACATGCATGACATACTACACATGCATGTGCATATCCACACACACAGACACATTTGTTTACTTACATACATATAGCACACACACGTTGTGTTCTTTGCCCACAGAAACTAATCGCACCCGCTGCAATCGTGGCACCGTACGAAGCCGTGCTTCTCGCAGAACTCCTTCACCTTCTGAACCTTCTTCCTCGGCAAGGGGCTTTTAGTGATGATCTTAAATAAGGTTCCTAGTGTAGCAGGTAGTACAAGGATTTGATTGCTTCCGGGACACACACTGAAAGCCAAGCCTCCTTCGGAGACAGGCTTTTTCATGTCTGCCTCGCTGTACCATCCACCCTTGGTTCTCACCTTCCTGAACATCTCCGTCTTTCTCCAGGATTCCACCTTCTGCTGAAACTCGGCCTGTCATTTCTGGGTCCATCATGTTTCTTTTCTACACCCTCTGACACTCTCTCTCTCCTTCTCTCTCACACACTCTGACTCACTCACTCACTCGCTCTCTCTCTCTCTCTCTCTCTCACGGTCTCTTTTTATTCTTTCTTCTCTCTCTCTCTCTCCCTCTCCCTGTCACTGTCTCTTCCTCTCTCTCTCTTTCTCTCTTTCCCTCTCTCCGTCTCTCTCTCTCTATCTCTCTCTCCCTGTCTCTGCCAAGCCTTGTTTCCGGCGGCCTCCATCATCAGCTTCACGAGCTGCACACGTTTATACCCCTTTTCTTTCCAATCTCGGATCAGATCTGGACTCGCCGTGGTGCGTCCCGACACATTGCTCGGAGTACACATTCGGCGGATCTTGGCCTCCATCCTGGCATAGAGCCGCCGGTACTCCGGCGACTCATCCTCTTCTTCCTCCAAATCCATCTCGCCCGCCGGAGTAGGAGCCTCGGAACCTTCGGGTATCGCAGCTTCCAAGGATGGGCGGGCAGCTTTCACATCGTCCTTGCCGGGCTCGGCATCGGTCGTCGAGGTCAGCTGGCTTGTAGCGGAGGTCACGGAATTCTTTCGGACAGGGTGGGCTTTGGCAACCTTGACACTGTAGGCTTTGTGATGGTGAAGCAGGAATTGGATTCAGGGCTTTCGGGTTTTATGCCGCCACGATGCACTGCTGCAAACAGACTCCGGGGCAAATATGCTTGGTGTTCCCGGCTGGGTTCGCTGCAAATGCGCAATGATCTCATAGAGTTGCTTCTCCCGGGCCTTAAGAAGCTACTCAGCAGAGCTTTAGAATACTTTCCAAAGAAATCATTGAACTGAGAATTGAGCCGTTTGGGGGGCTGGCATGTCTTCGACACGACCCCCACCAGGTAACTCCTGCAAACGGGGTCGACAACGACAATGCCTGTCATAAGTAGCCACCCCTTGGCCTGGATCTGCTCAGGTTTTCGAGAGCTCGGCGTGCTCGGCGCATACATCAGCTCTGGTGGCACGGCAGCCTCTGCGAGATATGGGTCTTTCTTCGGTTTCATTATAATAAATAAATTCCGAAAGTGTAGTGAGCTCTTTTCGGACTCTATAATATTGTTGGGCGGGCCTTAAGATCTATACTGCAGGGCCACAATTGAAGTCAAGAGTCGCACTTACAATTCTAGGGTTCGTTTTGGTTGTGGAGACGTTCTTCTGTCTTCTGGTCGTGACGAGCAAAACAGACAAGCCGCTATATAGGCTTCTAGATAGCATATATATATATATATATATACTAGAGTACTATGATGAATACTCAATAGCGATTCATGCAGAGCCAGACGGCCTCTACCCCCATTAACAAATCATGCTGCCAATCTAGCCGAAGTCAGGAACTCTGCACTAGAGTCCAGCTACAATGTAGGGAAGCTCTTAACTATGGAAGACCCAAGATCCCGGTCGCCTGGGATTGCACCTGGAGCGGCTTGGCAGATGCGGGGACCTGCTGCACACACAGGGACAAAGACAGAGGGAGAGAGTGGGAGAGAGAGAAAGAGAGACAGACAGAGAGAGAGAGAGAGAGAGAGAGAGAGAAGGGTGCTACTGGAATATGCTCCTACCCCTTCGAAAGAGGGAGGGAGGGAGGAAGAGAGGGAGAAAGGGTGAGAGAGAGATAGAGAGAGAGAGAGAGAGAGAGAGAGAGAGAGAGAGAGAGAGAGAGAGAGAGAGAGAGGGGTGGAGAGAAGGGCAGAAGAGGAGAGAGGGAGAGTCGGCATGAGGGTCCTGGCTGTCGTTCACTTGGGGCTTCTCCTGGATCGTAGGAGCCTGGGCGGGAATTGTTAATTGTAAACCCTATATAGCTATAAACCCCACACTCGAAACCCGAAAGCCCTATATAAACTTATATATATAAACCTTAAACACACGACCCTTAACCCGAAACCCTTATCCCGAAAACCCTAAAACTTAAACCGATGTATAAATCTTAAACCTTTATAACCCCAAGCCCGAAACCCGGAAACCCTTTTGGAACATGAGTGGGCTTCCGTGCGCTCAGTTTTCGGGTTGTGGGCTTCGGGAGTTCTGCATGTTGTCTTGGAACTCGGTATACTCACACAGATCTTCAGACTGATATTGAGGGCCAGACAACAGCTTCAGCCATGGAAGCCTTCCCAGCCTGCAGAGACACGGAGAAAAATCATGCAACAGAGAGAGGCATCACAATCTCTGGATGATTACTATACGATATCTTCGGCTGCTAACCGGGGTGGTGTCATAGACCGATGCACAAATCTAAGGATCAAGCCTCTGGACCATTCTTGTTCTCGGCAGCTGCCGTTGGCGACTCGGCGGCTTGTGGCGAAGACACAGGAACCTTAGGGAGAGAGTTGTTTGGGGGGGGGAGGGATCGGAGTTCTAACTACAGTGAATCACAGGGGATGCACACATAAGAATTGAGGGGCTCGCGATAGCATGGGTTGCTGGGGATGGCGGGACCTGCACAAAGAGGCATAAAGCAGCACCAGCCGACACAAACTCAGCTGCAAGCTATCCTGGCTGTCGTTCGTTTGGGGCTCCTTCTGGATCGAGGAGCTTTCCGGGGCCTCGGAATCGGTTATATGGGCTTCATTGTTTATTAAGATCGATTATAAAATGCATTGTATACAATGCGTTTTATAATCGATTTTAATGAACAATGAAGCCCATATAGTCCCTATGGTCTTCAGCTGTGCGGGCACATGCACTAAAAGGTTTTCGGGTTCTTATACTTAGGGGGAGCCGTAGCTGAGGAACACACGGTAGCCTCGGTAGAAGAATTCCCCGTGGCCTGTCCAATGAGATTTGATGACTGTAGGAGAGAGAGAGAGAGAGAGAGAGAGAGAGAGAGAGAGAGAGAGAGAGAGAGAGAGAGAGAGAGAGAATATATATTCGAAGTAGTATTGCACATTCTCGGGTCAGATAGATATAGACAGGCCTCCACCTGTGTATCCTGCAACGTGTCTGCTGGGCAAGGCTCCTTATGTGGTCACAGCAGGAGCCAGAAGTTAGAGAAATGCAGAATCTCATGTTTAGGCCGGGCACCGACTTGATCGGCTTGTTCGCAGCACTCATACCAAGCTGCTTTCGCAGTTCCTACACAGCAGCAATGACACATGCATGGTATGGTTATGCGGGACGAAGCGAGGATTGTGTGCATGTGCATATACTTCATCGACCGATGCTGTCCTCCACTCGAAGTCGGAGCTGATGCTCATCGTCAGGAAGGCTCTGTTCTTGCTTGATAAAGGCGTGGAACATGTTCCGAGAGGCAGCTGCTAAAGAGCCCCCAGACCAAGCCTTACTCAAAAGGGTTCGTGCCTCGCACATCCCCCTGCACTTGGGCCCAGTCTCCGGTGCTGATTGCTTCCTTCGGTGGCTTCGTGGGTGCTGCTGCTTGGTGCAGGATTACGGTTTTTTTTTACGCTTTTTTATGGCCTTTCTACGGTTTTTTTACGCTTTTTCTACGCTTATTTATGTCCCTTAGCGCGTGGGCTTTCTGGAAAATTATGGTCTTTTGGGCTGTTTTTTTATGGCCTTTCGGGGCTTTGGCTGGAATTACGGTAATTTATGGTCTTTTCCCTGTCCTGGCCTACGGTTTGCTTCGCTAAATTATGGTCTTTTAGGGTCCTGCCGGCGGCCTGTCCTGAAATTTATGGTCTTTTCGTCCTCCTGGGGCTACCTGTCTACGATAAATATGGTCTTTTACGGGTTTTGGGGTCTAAATAGACAACCGAGCAGTTGCATAGATTTATGGTCTTTTGGCTGGTTTTATGCTCTGAAAACCCAAAAGTTATTGAAACGTAGCAGAAAGAAGACCACGACCACCATAATGCCACGGAACCTGGACAAAACTCGGGCCCGACCCTCCTACAAAGCCCACAAAAGCCCTCAAAAGCCCAAAGCTCGACCTTAGATCGCACAGCAAGTGGGGCCGCAGGTTTTGCTTTTTCTGAATGCAGTAAATTTCACCCGTCCCGGCGAAGCACTGCTAATCGGAGCCTATCATAATATGCATCATAGCAGTAGGTCTGCGATAGCTAAAGCATCTTTCATTGCAATCACCAGCAGTGACATGTGCCAATGGCAGAGGCTAATTGCCGGGCACCAAATAATTGTGCTGCATTCGTCCCAAGCCTTGAGCGCTTGGGTCAGCTCCCGTTTGATCATGCGAGGATCACGAAGCTCGATTCTAGCCACCATAGATTGATACCGTTCCTCGGGATAGGAAGGGAGCCCCATCGGAATCAACTCGAGTTCCGTTGCATCATTCCCCACACCCTCCTCAACACGAAAGCGAACTGTAGTGAGCACTGCAGCCAGCAATGATGCCGATGAAATTGCAGCTTCGGAGTACAAGGGAAGCACACTCAGCAGATGTTGCATGCCATTGCGAATACTTTCCAGGGACCCAACCACAAAATCTCGCTGCACCTCAGCGGGGTAGGCCTCAAGGTGGCGAAGAACCTCCCTGGCCCAAGGGATTCCATCCTCCATCTTCGACAAGTTGGCTCTCTACTAAACTGATATGCAGCTAGAGACACAATGGCAGAATTTAGCACATATGCCAGCAATGCCACGAATTGCATCCTTCTAGCACAGGAGTGTGAGCAATGCAGACTTTGTCATCGATCGCTTGTATGAGTGCACAGCAGTCGGTCGCATCACTACAATCTCTTAGGAAGAACTGCCCGCCAATCCTCAGGAATCTCCAAGGAACGACAGCCCCTCAAATAGTGTACAACCGTCACTAGATCAGCATCCTCACATCTATCATCATAATCCATATTTCGAAACAATTCCATGGCTTCTCCCGGCCGACTCTCTCGTAGGGGGTACTCAGACTTGGAAAGAGCACTCTCCCCCAGCTGCATCACCTCGAAGGCTCGGCTTGCGAACTGCCGAGTATACATCCTCGGCTAAGGAAGAGTGTTGTTACTATTGTCGAAACCGGATCAATCGAGACACCTGTGCCGACATCTACACAAAACAGCCAAGGATCCCGGTGCTTGTCAAGTTCTTATTCCCCTGGAAGCGTTTTTTGCCGTTGTGGCCCACATAGCGCTTTGTGGTCTTGAAGCCAGAATCTCTCCCGGCCCTCTGAATCTTCCTGCTCGTAAAAAACCCACTGATGACCCGTGAGTTACTCCAGAGGCTGGTGCGCTTGGGCGTCTTCGCCCCGTATGCGGCCATCCACAAATCCAGCTGATAAACCTTGGCTGCAGAAGTTATATAAAGCTGGGGCGGAGGATTATAGTTCTTATGGTCTGGGTTCGGCGGTGTATAGTTTTTAAAATTAGCTTCGGGGCTTATTTAAGTTACATAGATTTCCAACGGTTTTGGGCGGCTTCTAGAATTCCTGGCATTTCGAAGACATACAATCTCGAGACCCCACATATTAATTATAGTGCAAGGTTACATCATACTTCCGTCGATAGTATTCTCTACGTCAATATTGTATATATATAGTATTTATGTAAAAATGATTTCATGATTTTAGATGTGTATTGTGGTACCCTATATAAATATTATATAATATATAATATATATATATATATATATATATATATTTAATATTAATATATATATATATAGCAACGTGTATGCAGGGTCTCCTGAGGTTATATAAATGTAATATATATATATATATATATATATATATATATATATTACATATATATAACCTCAGGAGACCCTGCATACACGTTGCAAACAGGATCCGAAACCCTTTGCCCAACAAAGCCCGGAAACCCCTGTCAACCTAAAGCACATCTTGAAGCTGGCCTGAATCCTGCTACGGACGACACAGAATGTCGAAGGAAGCACAGGGCTAATTTGGAACACGAAGACAACCCAGAAGTAAGACGGTATACAAAGTCCCAGTTGCTTCGAGAGCAAGGGTTTGGGAAGTTGGGATTTAAGTCTTTTCACACTATTACAAGAGTTCAGGGTCTTCAGGTTTAATAGGGATCAAGATCTTTCAGGATTTCGATTAGAAACTTTGGCACTGTCAGGTTTCCGGGATTCATAGGGTTTTCGAATAAACAACCATTCTCCGAAAACCCGTTGAGACACCAGAGCAGCCCTTGTAGGGTTGGTAAGGCTTGATTTACAAGAGCAAGATTTGATTGAGGCTTTTGGGACTTTTGGCTTTCCGGGATGTACGACGTATTTTCAAGAAGCACAGGATCATCCACATCAATAATATTATTTAGGTTTTTGACACCAGGGATGAAGTGTAAAAAGATTATATATAAAGATCATATATACATTTATTATAGTTCCATCATGCACTTTATCCCTGGTGTTTATAAACCATACAAGGTATATTTCAAGCATTTAGACGTTTAGGGTTTTCGGACTTAAATTAAGCCTCCAAACCCCCAATGAAACCCAAGGCACCTGTAATTTCTTCTTAAGCCACAAGAAGCGCTCGCTCTGCAAGAGCAGAGATGTCCGAGGCTGCTCCACAATCCACCACTGGCCCAGCGCTGCCGCCAGCAAGCACAAAAGTGCTGACCTGGACATCTGGTGCCCCGGAATCTATATATGTTTCTTTTAGCTACATGCACTCATCAAGCTAGCACAACCGAGCAAACCTGAACAACCCCGGCCTTGCAGCCATGATGTTGGAGTAAACTACATTCTTGTAGCCAGTGTAACCTTCAGGATTGGCAAAGGATCTCTTGGTTGTTGGGCGGGCCATTGACACCCATGAGCTGCAAAGGACTCCCAGCCAGACACAAGAATTCTGGCGACCACACAGAACTGCTGCACAAAACGTCCTCGGTTCCGACATCTTGTAAAAAAGCAACCATTAGAACCGAACTACATGAGACCATGTCCAATTGAATATCAAGTAACCCGAAGCCTGAAGATCGGCAAATGTCCATGTTCCGGCCATACTTCACATCACAGCTTGCGACCTCCTTGCCTTGATAGTAGAACTCTTTGGAAAGAGTCGCCGAACCAGAGAACAGCTCGGCTAAGTCCACCTCCTCACACAGCTACTGGGGTGATTGCTTGGAATTCGTCTGATTTCTTGAGGAGGTCGCGGGGTAATTCCTGATTGAGGCTTGCTGGTCAGAGCTGGCTTTGGGTTTGCAACATCATATTGGCATTGAATATTTTCTCAATGGAAGAGTATATGTGCTTCTGTTGCAAGAGAGATGCCCAAACCCCCCGAGCCTTCAATCTCCCATAAACCTATAATATTATAGGGCCCCTTAAGTTATATCCAAAACACATTGACCCGAAGGCCGAAGCTTCCTCAGAGGGCCCCTTGATCTGGCAAACAACCGAAGGCTCCTATCCTTACCCTAAACCCACGAAACCCACAAAGCGAAAGCTTGCTTGGAGACTCCAGAAATGATCGTGACCTATATAAATCCCCGCTTTGCACCTAAGACCCTCACCCCAAGCCCCCTCGAGCCCATCAACCCGAGCCTTCTCCACAGACCCCTCTTATCTAGCAAACATCCCGGAATACCACAATATACCTGAAGTCCTTGGCATAGTCGATGGAGGTGTTCCAAAGCAGCAACAGGATGCAAAGGACGAATACCTGAGCCACAGAGACCCAAGCTTCCAAATGCTTTGTGAGTGTAGTAATAGAAACGATTGTACGGTTTCATTGTGATTGCGACTAGTATGTTCGTTCAAGCCTGCAATATCGTACACGATGAAACCTTGCTCGGGTCTTGCTCGGATTTTTAGTCTTCTTTTGGGCTGAAGGATCAATCTCGGGCGAACAAAAGTGAAATCTGAAACCTTTGCATGATTGAATGCCACAAAAGTATTCGTAAAACCACAACCAGGATACAACGACATTATATAGGATCCCACTAGGTAAAACTTTACAAACCCTCCTGGAAACTGAATTTTCCTGCCCAAGCACCTTGGGGGATCCAAGGCGAATCAGGCTGATGGCGACATCTTCGAATTTGGGCTTCGGCATGGGAGCAGAGGCTCCACCGACGGTTTTGCAGCAACAGGCAATTAAAACTCCATGCACGATTGCAGTAAGGATGCAAGATGGCACATCACAGGTGAGACTGTCGTACTAGACATCCGAAAGCACATATGTGTGTGCGTGTGCCCATGTGTATGTCTGCGGGCACCTGCCAGGAAAAGTTCCACACTATGTTTCATGGCTGAGACTGCAGGAACTGTCAGAGGGTCAAGCAAGCGACCGAAGCATGAACTAAGCAGAAAGTGCAAAATCAGCAACAACTTGGCTAGGCAGACTCGACTTCGGCCCTGCAGCAGCTGCGCAGACCAAGCGGATCCGAGGGCCTTTTTGCCGAAGAGCATTTCGAACCTGGCCACACGGAGTGCATGATTAGACCGTATATAGATCGAACCCTTGTCAGGCTAAAGCAGACATGTCATGCACACACAGGCGCATGCACACACAGAAGGCTTCGGTTTTTTCAGCACACAAGAGTAGCCGTGATCGAGCCTCGCAACGGAGACAACACAGCCTGCACGTGAGAATTAGCGCATCGTGAGAGAAGCCAGCTTGCTCTCTGACAGTATGTACCGCTGGGAGGAAGCACCCCACCCCACTGCATGAGCCTTTAGCTCATTCCTCGGTAGCGAAATCATTCGGCCAGAAGGCAAATGCCCCAACCGGCTCCGTTTCACGATCATCCACTGTGGATGCTGGCGGCTGGCTGGAGCTGCATGAACCCAGCATAGACAACTTCTTTAGAACGTATAATTTAATTTAGATATATAGAGCTATAGATGCTGGCATAGGAGCATAGATCAAGAATTCATACAGGTATAGGCAGTCCAGCTCAGGCCTGGTCCATCGTATCAAGAAAGCGAGTCGCTGCCATAGTGCAGCATTTGTACATGGAAACCTTCGAAGACAAATCATCGTCGGACTGCTGGGCATGCTGCTTTGCGAAGTCATAGAAGTCGGACTGAGCAGGGATTTCTGAATTTGAGTTGATTGGGTATATCGGTTTATCCTATATACTACCTTATCTACCTAGCCAAGACGTTTGTTTAGCCTACATGATCACACGAAGCTTCGAATCTGAATGTGGTTTAGTATCTGCATGCTGCTACTGCGGGGTTTTCAAAAGGATGCATTTAGGATTCGGAGAATGGGGTAGCTTTGTTACAGAGGTTCGAGACCACACAGGATAGCAGCGGTCAGGATTAAGAACCCATGCATCGTAGACATTTCTTAGCTTTTACACTACATACCCTGGCCATGCACCCCAAAAGACAATCCGGCCTGAAGAGCCGAGGCTTGCCCCACAACAATGTGCGGAAGGAGCACAGACTTGAAAGCCAACACACATCCTTCCCAAAGCCGCTGGGTCCAATTCTCGGAATTGGGTCGGTAGCGACGAGCGAACGTGAGAGGCCACTCAGCATCCTCAGTATTCGAAGCCCTCTTCGCAGCCTTCTTGGGCTTGGCACTGCCCTCTGACCCCCGCTTGCCCGTCACCCTGGTGGTAGGCACATCCACGACCTTCTTGCATCGGCGCTTTTTCGGGGGCGCAACATCAGCAGCCTCTTCGGGCTCGCCGGCATCCTCGCCCTGATCCTCGCCCTGATCCTCGCCCTGATGCTCGCCCGCATGCTCGCTCGTATGCTCCGCCTGGTGCACCTTCTTCCCGCGACCTCGTCCCCGGCCCTTGCCTCGGCCACGATTTCGCGCACCACGGCCTGTCGTTGCAGGCTCTTCGGGAGCCTCCTCGGGATCCTCCTGATCCTCCTCTGCCTGTTGGGGCTTCTTCCGTCCTCCTCCTTTTCCCCGGCCACCCCTGCCTCGGCCTCGGCCGGCAGCTTTGCCAGCCTTAGCTTCCTTGGCTTCCGCCTTCTCGGTTGCTTTTGTGCTTTTCACCATGAGCTGCGAATCACGTGACGGATAGGTTTTCACAGGTGTGATCTCAACAGGCTTGATCCCTCTGGGGCTCGGGGTTTCCTCACAAACATGTGCTGATGCAGCTGCCTCGGGCGACCTAACATCTCCAAGCTCCCGTGTCTTCTCCTCCGCAAACGTCCGTGCCGGGGATGGAACCGGCTGATCCAGCCCTGACAGAGCATTCATTACGACCTGAGTCGACAAGTCGAATGCCTGGGTCTCCATCTGATCCACTGCTCCTGATCTCATAGAACCCTCATCGGCACCAGTCTTGCTAGGCACCGATATAGCAGGAACCTCAGCCTCCTCATCGGAATCCAGCACGATTGGTCCTGGCAGAGAAGATGGAACCCACACTGTTCGATATATTATCACACAGACAGTCACAAACACATTGCGATCCTTTGGGAAGCTTCTTTGCAAAGTCTTTGGCAGCACGCTTGCGCTCGATGTCCATCCTTATGTACGAAGTATACATGCATGCATGCATATCATTCGAAAAGGAAACGGAAGAATAGTGTAAACCACAATACAAGTGCTAGCAAGCTGCAGTCGCTTCGCCTCTAGCTTTAGCTCCATGATGCGCAATTGCTCCTCCAAGCACTGCCTGCTGGGCACCTCGGGCGGCACAGGAGCTGCCTCCTCCTGATGCGGGGGGTCACGGCTCAAAGGAGCTGCCTCATCCTGATGCGGGGGGTCACGGTTCACAGGAGCTGCCTCCTCGTGATGCGGGGGGTCACGGTTCACAGGAGCTGCTTCCTCTGGCCTCGGATTTGGCGGGGCCGTTTCAGGCAACTCTACACCAATCGAGATAGTTCCTGGCTCAATCTCTTCAGTGGTAGAAGCCTCAGCCTTATTATCGTGGAAATCCGGATCTTCAGCATCCCTGGGCCGATCCGAGTCCACATCTTGCTCGGGATCCACGTCATCATCGTCATCATCCCCTCGAGCTCTGAGAGCTCTCGCGATGCGGTCACCAACAACCTCAATTGGCAATTTAAGGTCATGCTGAAACACAGATCGATATAAGCATGAAGCAAGGTCCAGCCACCTGCTTCAACTTCTTGTAGGCCCGCTCAAACTCGGCGACGAGCTTGCGCAGGACCCTGTCCTGATGCACACATGCAAAGAATGTACAATTCTGGCCCCCTGAAAAATACATCGGTCAATCTTGAGCTTCCAAAAGAAACCTTTTAAAGCTCCAATCGAGACACTCGAGGCGTCTGTTTGCGCATCCACTTGCGCTTGAGGAAATTCAGCTGACGCTTCAAACCCCAGCCATCTGAATAAGCAGCATGACCCAAGGAAAGGGCATCTGGATAGCCGGCATGACAGTGGAATTCCAAGCAGGCTCCCTGTAACAAGTACACCTTCGGAACAAAGATGCAAGCCTCATCGGCCATGACCTTGAGGATTGAAGCTAGCACATCAGAATTCAACTTGCAGCATTCCATATTACCCACGACCACTGGGCTGGAACCGTGCCCTTTCAAAGTAATCCCCCGAAGCAGGTTCATACCACGAAGGCTGCGTTCGCGAAAAGCACGAACACTCTCCCACAAGGTCGGCAGCTGTGCCATCCATTCGAAGCTTCGCGCATCGAAACCGCTGCCCGCAGCAGCCATGATCGCCCTTAAGCCTATGCTAAGCCAGCGAATCCTCGAGAAGGAAAATCCTGAGAAGATTATGCGTGAGCTCATGCAATTGCAGCACGGACCAATCACGAACTGAAGGCTTCGAATAAACATGCCCATATGAGCCTCGTTTCTGGCCCAGGGAGTCTGGCGAGGGTTCGGCCTGGCATAGGAAAGGCTAACCCCACTATTGTCGGGAAGCCACATATCAAAGGGAATTTAGCCGGGTGCACATTCCGAGGGCTCACTCATCACTCTCAGCTTCTGCAAGCAATCTGTGACCTGACACATGACACCCGACAAACTGAATGCTGAACACTATCCCGGAATAGCCTGGCTCCATATCCTCGATCGTCTGTGGCCTGCAAAGGGCATCTTTTCCCCCCAACTTCCCCCTTGTGCAATTCCAAATCTAGGCGGCGCACATACGTGGTGAAGGTTCCACAACTGGGTGTTCAGCTTCCGCAGCAGAGGACCTGAAATATACGGCATCCCCGACTGATATACACAGTATACATGACAACTGTAAGTGTCGCCAAGGTCACCTGTCGCGACTCAAAAACCACTCGGCAGCTCGTGCACCACTTCCCCACCCTGCCATACAATCGCATTTCCCAGGACTTTATTTCCACCTACTGTATTGCAACACAAACCGGCCGGTAGCACGTTCCAAGGGCTCACCACCCGGGCGCCATGAACTCCGAGCTAGATATACACTGTATCATGTTTGAATTGGCGACAACCACGATCTCTATGCTGATGAAGACTAGCATGATATGGTACTCTTTCGGTGAGAAAAGTAAGTAATTATGCATACAGAACATACCTTTCTAAGCAGCTGGGGCATCAGGCCGATGCGATACAGCACGTTTGACAAGCTTCCAGCAGAATTACGCTAAATACGCACCTTTCGCCCGGAATCTGAAATTTACGCACCTTTCCCAAAAGGCCAAAAATTTACAACGCTTTTGGGGTTGCAGGTACCTATGTAGGTGGCGAGCTCTTGCGCCGGTATCTCATGCGGCCGTCGAGGCGCGGGGGGGATGACCTCCGGAACTCCGGCACGCGCCATGGCAGATGAGCAGGTGAAGCCATCAAGGAGCACAATCAACGGTAGCGTGGAGGCCGAGTGCATTGCCGCCGGGCTGAAATGGGGTACAGAATATCCGGCGAATGGTCCAAGGCCAGCACCAAGTTGCCATAGGCGTGAACATATCCCGTGTCTCCGTGTCGCCCTCTTAGGGTGCCGGCATGCGCTATTGGGGCGAGGACAAGCTCTCGGCATACTGCTGGCAGGACGGCATACACTAAAACACAGGAGCACGCCGGAGGCGGAACGTAGGGAGAACCGAGTGCGATGGCCCGTCCGCACGTGTCGCCCAAGGAGCGGGTGCACCAGCATCGAAAGCAAGCCCATCGTAAGGATCCAAAGCACACTCAACTGGGCCGCCGCTGCATGTACAACAAGGAGAGGCACCAGCTCCACAGCAGCAGGCAACTGAGATCCCAAAAGCAACAGGGCCCACAGCAACAGAGATCCGATGCCACATACAGCGTCAAGCCGTGACAGACTGTCACGTGGCGGGAGACAAGGGCAATCAAACGGCCACTTCTCGAAAGAGAAGCGCTCCCAGAATCCCAGGAGGGAGACGGTAACGACGCACGCAGACAGCCAAATAAAGACCGCAAGCGAGCCCAAGGGGCCGGCGCCCACACATTCACCAACACCGGAATCACGCATAACAGCAAGAAAGTCCGTCGAACCTATCGCGGGAGGAAGTCCCTGAGCCACCGATACTTCTCTTAGGCCCCCGCTCAAAACATAGGTCGCGGACTCAACGTGGTTGCGTGCACACATGCCCGTGGAAAACCCAAAGGTGCACACTTCCCTCCGAAGAGGGCCGAAGGTTCGAGAGGCCTCATCCGGAGGCTGCCTCAGATAGGCATGACATGTACGAACCAAAAGTAGGCCGGGTAGCAGGGCCGGCGAGGAAGAAGGCCCGTAGAAGACCAAAGGAAGGCTGACCCAGTCCACAACCATAGCCCAAGGATGTGGTAAGGTCGCCTGAACGGGAGAGGGGGCCGAAGGCAGTTGATGCAGATGGCACAGGACCGGGGACGGAAAAGGCATTATAATACAAAGCCACAACCGATCTGTACAAGCTATCCACTCACTGCGTAGGCGCTCACAACCATTGATGTTGCCCACGCCGAGGCATACGATCGAGGTGCAGCGGCCAGGGGGTGACTGGTACCGGCGAGATCCAAAGTGTGCCCGCCACACTTGGATCTCCAACCGCACCGGACCCCATAGCCCTACAAGAGCGACCGATGCGTCGACGGTAGCAGCACATTGCTCCATTGCCGCCCGATTCGGTGGGCCCAAATGAGCTGTTAGCCCATCTTGCCCAGCCCCGGGGATGCAGAACGCTCCGTGGCGTGCTGCGATGGCTCTGAGTCGGACAGATCGAAGACGTCCACCGTAGTGCGATCCTTTGTCACGGTCGGCTCCGCTGTCGTATCGGCGGCCATCATGTCCGTGTCCGGGGGCTGCGGGGGAAGGCCGGTAGTGCCGAGCGCACTTGCAGCCGCTCCCTTCGGAAGCTCCAGCCCCACTTGTGCGGCCAGAAGTTCCATAGCTCGTCGATGCTCCAACTTCTGGTCCAAGGACAGGCCACCGGTCGGGGGAACCGGCATAGCTGGTCGCTGCTTGACTTTGGCGGTGCTTCCCGGAGCCTGGTGGCTGTCGGGCTCGGGTACCAGGAGAGGGCTCGGGCGAATGAGCCAAAGGCCCCTTGACAGCTCCAGGGGAGGCCACATATGGAGCACGAGGCTCCGGAAGTGGCCCAAATGCCGCTCCCAGGGGTGTCGAAGTCGTCGTGGAAGGGCCTGCATGTGCGGGAGCTGCAGAAGTGGTGGGCTCCAACGGCACAGTGGGGGGAGGGTTGTGGCCTCGCAAGCCAGCAGCACCTCCTACACCAGATGCGTGGTGGGCCGTAGCGCCCAGAGCTCGGACCGCTTCCATAGCGGCCGCCAAGAATCCAGACGCCGGTCTCTCCGGTTCCACAGCACAATTGGCCATCATATTGTCCCATGCCGCTTCCTCTGGTGCATCCACTTCCGTCTTGGGAAGCATGCCATACAAGGCCAGGGCCTGCATCCGCTCCGCAGCTTCGCGTCCGGTCGAGCCAGCAGTCTGAATCTCCGCATCCAGACGTTTGAGGTCTGCCTCGAAGGCCTGTTGTTGCTTCAAGAACGCCAGCTTCATACCACGCTCGTAGTATTCCCACTGCTGACGACGATGTTCGCGATCGTCCTGCAACTTGTAGATCTTGCCGTCCGCGCGCTTGGCCTGTGTAAGCAGCCTTTGAAGTTCTTTTCGGAACTCGGATCCCTCTCCAGAGCCCTCCGGAGCTGCCTCCGCAGGTTGGGGGTTCCCAGCCTGTCCAGCAGATCCACCACTGCTGCGGCGTCCCGGAACTGGTACCTGATCGTATCGGGTCTCCGCCGAGAACTGTTGTGATCGCTGTGACCGCGGAGACAAAGGCCAGGATCCTCGCCAGTAACGCCGGTCGTTGTACGCGCCTTGTCCGTCTTGGCCACGGCTCTGCCCCTTGGGTTGGCCTTGGTCTTGCCATCCTTGTCCCTGGCGCTTCCTGCCGCCTCCCATACGCAACTCCACAAATCGAGGCTGTGAGTGGTGGGAAGCGAGCAGCTGTAGGTCGCGAGACCAAGGAGGGCTGCCGTTCAATCGGCAGCGATGTATGCGGGCGCGCGCTCTTGCGCGCCGTCGGCGGGCCGCCCTGTGCCACGTAGGGCTTCTCACCGCCGTGTCGTGCCTAATGAAAGGCACTGGGGCTACGGCAATGCCTGAACTACGGGCAGGCTCGATCCGAAACCCTCCTATTAGCATACAAAACTATATCTGATGATTTGAACTGCAGGTCGCGATCTCAAGAAGATCTAGTGTTGCGGCAGCATCAGGTCAGTATCTAACTCTTTCAGCCATAAACCCTAGCCCAACATAACCCAGAGTTATACGTCAATCATTCTCACTGCGCGCAGGTTTCCGCATGCTCTTGAGTAGTTAGTCTCATCAGTTCAGTCCCACACTGCCTGCACAGATGGCCCGGAGACGATGTGGGCAGGGGGGTATAGGGATCGGTGCCGCTGTACTGGGTCGACACGCACGAAGGTACAGAAAGTGCTCAAGGTCAAGCAAGATGATAGGCCCGCCAAACGTACCACCTCAAAGAAATGTGCGACGCGAAGATAGCCAAGTCCACCACCTCAAAGAATCCAGAAGACAAGATCGCCAAGTGTATGACTTCGAAGAAGCCAGACGGAGGAAAGATATGCAAGTGCTTTGTCTCCGAGCCGGTCGCCGCGAGTAAAGCCCAGAAGTTGTCTCTTGAACTTAGGCTTGAGCGGCTGAAATACAGCGGCTGCGTTTAAAATTTAAAAGAAACAAAGAGAAGCCAAGAGAAAGGGAAAGAGTAGCCCGCCAGCCATAACAATCCTACTAGGCATAGTTGGTGGCACCAAAGGTGGCATCAACCAAGAGGTCCGAGGTAGCTGCTATACACTCTTCGTGGTGTGGAAGATGTGTCCATGATGAAGCAGTGTCCGAAGAAGACCTGTCGAGTGCACCACCACTATAATTACAGGAAAGTGGAAGGTCACAAGTACCACAGCTTGGGCCTCGACAAGATGGGGTTACATCTTCGTGAATAGCAAACTTGGTTTCCCACGACAGTTCCTTGACTACCACAATGCCTTGCAATTCCGCGGTGGGTTGAGTCACAACGCGATAATGTTCGCTCAGGGTGAGGTCATGTGGGAGGACTGCGACCAGCACGCTCGGTGGCATATCGAGTATGCCATCGCACAGCGTTACTACCAGGTCTTGAAGGAAGCCACTCAGATGTGGACATCCCCATCTGGTCAACAGTTGCTAAAGATTCTCGTAGAGCAGCCATTGGGAAACGAGTTCCTTAACGTCTATCGTGATTGGCGACATCGCAAGCAATTCTCCTTGGCAGAGTGGCGTGCTGTGCGGGAGGTTGTAATCGATGGACACGAGAAGGTTTCAGCCAAGTGTCTATGGAAGAGTTCACAGAGCGAAGACGTAGATCAAGTCGACGCACGTGAACGGGAGAGCAGGGGCACGAAGCAGAGTGAGCCTTGGCATGGAAGTGGTCGACAGACCAATTCTTCACCTGCTTAAAGGCCTTGTCCGTTGCGAAGGACTTCAGGCTGACACACATCTTGTGGTATATCACACAGTCAAGGTTGCTGGCCTTTGCCATAACCTTCCCCAAAGACTTCTTGGCAACTGCATTGTTCTCAGGCTCCTCCATATCATCGACAGACAAGACCATGCCACTGCAGGGGCCCATAGCCATAAACCAACCATTTTGTCGTGGCTTCTTCGCGCCTTCCTGTCTTGGCCGTCCCACGTGTGCGGGAGGCAGAGTTAACATTTTCATGGTTTCGCGGATACGCATCCAGCTTCAACACGAAGGCTCATAGCATCTTCTTCGTGCTCCTCTGCGTGAAGATGCACAACAACCTCGTCCGTCAAAACAGACGTCAGCATCTCAATGCATTCAGTGCTCGTTCCAAGATCGCTAAGGCGGCCCGCATCCTCCGCAAGCCCGCCAGCAAAAAGTACAGTTGCCGTCGGCCCGCTTCTTCTGTCACCCTCATCAAGCCAGTCTACAAGAAGCCATCCAACAAGGTCAATAAGAACAACCTGAAGAGAAAGTGAGAGCAAGACAGAAAGGGAAAGAAACGACCGATCTCTAGGCAAGCAATAGGAAAGTTGCAATACCATGCTTAAGCATTCTGCATTATCCTGCTCGCAGTGCAGTATCTAACCAGCAAGAACGCTTACAGGATCGTATCACTCAAGTTCTAATTCGTAATAACTGGCAGAGAAGTTATGCTCTTTGCACGTGCAAGCAGTGATGCGACGAAGTTTTACCATGAAAAGAGTCACGTCTGTTTGAGCCTGCTTGCTCATTGAACTGTTTGCAGAAGACATGTGTCGTATGTAAATTTTAAGACAAAGAAACGAATGGTAACCTTTCCGCTTAGTAGCCTAGGTGCGATCCTCAGATCACGTTGCGTGTGGACGTCAGTTTTGCAGGGTTTGGTGTGTCCAGAGAAGGTTGTGTTGTGTTCACTTACGGCCGGGATTGCTTTAAACATGTAAAACAACACGTGGCCTGTAGTACGTTGCACTATCTTTCTCTCTCTCTCTCTCTCTCTCTCTCTTTTTTTCTATATATATATATGTAAATATGTATTTCTATCCAGACACACACACACACACAAATAGATGTGGGTACCTGTCGTGTAGCTGTCACATATTTGCACCGTGGAGCTCTTTCGGAGGAATCCAAGGACACGGCGGAGGCCCAGGTCATGGCGCGCCTGGCGGAGCGCGGCCTCCCGCAGGGCTGGATCTCAGACAGCCACAAGCCGAAGGAAAGTTTGGTGCCTTGGTGTTTTTGTGCGGGCTCCTTATTTTCATTATAGTATAATGGGCCCCAAGCCCCATTTTAAATCGTAAGGCCCCTATATTACACACAGCTTCAGGGTTTTTGTTCATCGGCTTCATCGGGTTTAAGGTTTTAGGGGGCGAAAAGGAGGCGTGTAAAGGGAGATTTTGCATGTTTTTGGTTTGATAAGCCGGATAAGCCCCTCAGCTGGTAACCCTGAACCGTGATAGTGCTTGGGCTGTGAAGAACGGGAGTTTCGAATCGACAAAAAGGGGTCCTAAGTACCTATATGGGATATTCGCCCAAACAATAACAAGACTTGCCATTATAGATACTTTGAACCCTTTAGGGGTAACTCACAAACGCCACAAACCTTTTGCCCCTTACATCGTTCAACCCTAAGCGAACCAAATACACCCAAAACTTTCTTGGCCCTTAAGCACCCAAACCCGACCCCCGGAAGCCCGAAACCTTGACCCCTTGGGAGTAGGACGTTGCGGGAACCATGCTTCTGTTCACGTTTTCGGCTGAACCACTAACACAACATAGCATGGAATACAGCAAATACATGCAAACACCCGCAAAACCTAATCCTAAACCCTGAACCCTAAACCCTAAACCCTAAAAGCCCCCAGGTGATTTCGGAGCCAGAGTCAGAGGTGCCGGCGCCGCTGGAACTGCGAGTCGACGGGCTCCAGTTGCCTTCTGGAAACTTCGTAGCTGAATGGGAGTTTCCGAAAATAGGGGACCGTAATATAGTACCCAATATAGTAGTAGGATCCCTACTGCAAGGACTTCGAAATGAGGTACCCCGTATTTTCGGAAATTCACGATCCGAATGAGTGCACTTTACATTTTTTTGGATAGTATGGTCCCCCGTAGAACTCAAAGTTTATATTTCCTTGATAATGTTATCTCCTAGAACGAAAAGTTTGCAGTTCTTGAGGGGTTGTGAACTCGGCAACTAAGGAAAGCCTCTCTTTGGGAAGGTCGATCTGGAGGTAGCTCCAGGCGCAGAGCGTTTGCGAGGGTTCCTATACGGGGCCCCTTAAAGGAACCTCGAAGGGAATCTTTGAGGGAACCCTTAAGGGAACCCTTTATGGAGTACTTCCGAGGATTCCTTTCCTTCTTTAGGGGGTTTCGGGTTTATAGGGTTAAGGAGCTCAAAGTTCAGCTTTTGAGCGTTCCTTTCCGGGGGTCAGGGTTTAGGGTTTAGGATTCATGTACGGGTTCCAGGAAGTACACCGAGCAGAAAGGCGTTGCAGGTTTTTTAAGAGATCGGAGAAGTAAGATTTTGGGGGTTGGCGCCTTTTTTGGGGGGGGTTTAGGGTTTCGGGCGTGGGTTTGGAGGGTTTGGAGCTTTGAGGCTTGAGACTGTGCGACGCAATTTAGGGTTCAGGTTGGGGGGTTAGTGTTTTGGCTTTACGGGTGTGGAGTATGGGGCATTTTAGGAGGGCCAATCCCGACTAGAATGAAGTTTAGGGTTCACGGCGAAGCCATGAAAGCACATATGACCTAAGCCCTAAAGCCAACATGTTGGTAGGCAATGGATGCACTGGACCGATACTGTAAACCGTGAACCCTTGACCGACCCACCTGCAAGGTAGGCAACCCTAGTCCCTAAACACTGAACCCGAAAAACCGTAAACCTTAAACTCCTAGTCCTAAGCCATCCTAAACCCTAAAACCCTAAAGCCCTAAACCCTAAACCTTAAAACCCTAAGCCCACCTGCAAGGCGACATGGTGCTGCTTTGTGGGGAGGAGGGTGCCGGTAAGTCTACACTGCTGAAAGCATTGGCCGGCATGTGGCCACTGGGACGCAAGATCGAGCAGCCAAAGCATCCCAAAACCCTACCACCAAACGCAGAAGGGTCAACAAATCCCAAACTCAAGAATCCCATCAAACCCCTCAACTCCCAAACCAGGTATCGGAACCCCTCGAAACCCACGGTCATCGCTTCTAAGCATAGCCGCTGGCTCCAAGTTCTTTTCAGGCTCTGTTTGTTTTACCTTAGGACTCATTTAGAATTCTAAGGCTTGGAGTTTCAGTGCATCTTAGCGTATATAGACAGCCCTAAACACCCTGTGTACCCCTACAGGGCCAACCATGAACCCTGCAAGTTCCAGATGCTTCTGAGCTTGGGAACTTGGGCTGTCTGAACCCTAAGGGTCCTAAGTATGAGGTTGGGGGGGTTCTATAGTAGGAATTATCAATTAGTATTATGAATTGGGACAGTATCCCCCATAATCATACTTAGAACCCTTTGGCTTGCAGCGAAGGCCTTACATGGAGAATCGGGAGGGCACTGCCGTGGCGAGCAGGAAGGATGTGGTTCTGATCCCGCAGAAGCCGCGTCTGTGACCTGGTTGCAGGTGCAGTGCATGGTGCGGATAGTACTTCACCGAAGGTCTCGGATCTAGTTTGCCCATGAGCATCACGAAAGCACGCCTGTTGCTCGCTGCCAGACATTTATCGATCGATGCTGTGATGCTTTCAATCCGTGGTTGCCCTTCCGGTTTCATTGTGTTGATCATGCCACCTGCATTCACGACCGTCGTCGCAGACGCCGGTGGCTGTCGCCATGAGAGAATACATGCGCAAGATCGCGGGTGGGGCTCCGAATTTTCGGCTGGCGATGAGATGCTACCGCTGATGATGATTACGACGATGATGAGGAGCAAGATCCTCCTGGTGGCGCTGATGGCATGCGATTTCGAGATGCTGCCGGTGATGTTGGTGATCGAGTTGATTCCGGATGACCCCAAGCCCACCTCGAGAGCTGCGGTCCACGTCCAGAACCAAGCCCTACACCTTAATTCCTAGGCCCCAAACCCAGAACCAAGCCCTAAACCTGAAACCTTAAACGGACTGAGGCCCATGCCCATGTCCCTACACGAAGCTGTGGCTTTCCCGGATGCACCCGACACCTACACCGAGGCCAGGCCATAGTCTGTTTGGGACTGAGCTAGCACCCTGGGAGCCATAGGACCTTAACTTGTCGCGTTTCCTTAAGATTCTTGTTGCAGGGGTTTGGAAGGTTGACTTTGGGAAGATTTTCTAAGTGCCTATAGACTCTCGAGGGTTCAGGGTTTCGATTTCGGGGCAAGGCGAATGGGATCTCCAAAACGATAGTCCCTCGCCCACGGCTCTCAGATGCCCATCCCCGAAGGCATCAACAGGCACCCTTAAGTTTCAACCCTTTTCAAGGAACCCTGGACCCGAACTCCCTTCAAGGAGCGCTAAACCCTGAATCCTAGAAAGGGACCTCATCCTTTCAAGGCGCCCTAAACCTTAAATCTCTTAAAGAAACCCTTCACACTAAACGGGAATTTCCGAAAATCGGGGACCCTAATATGCTACCCGAAATATTAGGATATAAGACCCCCAAATAAGGTACCCCTAATTTTCGGAAAATCCCAAATCCTTATCAACGAAACTCGCAGGCAGAGGTTCGAGCCGCCCTGGATCGCGTGGGCTTGGCTGAGCTGGCGCAGAAGAGTCTGGTGGCTCCCCTAAACTCTGCCCATAGGCTCCATAGTAGTTCCTTTCTGGGGTTCCTATTTATAATCCTATAAGGTAATCCCAGAAAGGAACTACTGTGGAGCCTGCGGGTAGACGCGATACAGGATTGAGGGTTTAGGGTTCTCCCTACACCCTCAACCCCCAGGGTCTACTTTAACCTAATTGTAACTGTTGCCTAGTAGTAGAGTAGGCAACCTTTAGCCTTTTATGGGTAGTAGAGTCACTATATAATCCCTCTATAACCAACCTTTAGTTCCCCATGATACCCGACAGGTAGGGTTGTGCTTTGATCCCGAAACGACATGTGGGACGCGAATGTGTGCAACTCTGGGTTGTGTGGTCTCAAGGTCGGGCCCATGTGATGTTGGTTAGGGCTTAGGGTTTAGATGTTGGTGCTCCATTGTTGACCCTCGCAAATGCAGCTTTGCTGCATCCTTTTCGGTAGGAATGCCACAACCCAATCAGTCTTGCAGACTCCAGGAACAGGACACAAGCTACGAACATCGGCCCTCCAAGACGGAGTCGTAAATTTGTCAGTGCCGAATCCTACGCCTGAAATCCTGGTCTCGAAACTCGAAACCAGACCTCGGCATCCTCCATCCCAAGAAATGCTTAGTCATTAGTATTATTAGTATAAGTAGTGTTATTAGAGTCATTCTTATCAATTATTAGTGGTAACTATTAGCATTTTAAGTGGTTCAAAAGCCAACTTCTCAACTTTTGGGGCTCTTACAGGGTAGTCTTACACAGCTCAATCTTATTGTCCCATGGGCATTTAAGTCCGAATAAGCAATGTCTGTGAAACTTGGGGATCCAGGCACTCGTTGGTTCAGGCCCCTAACTAAACCATAAACCCTAAACCTATGCAACATTCAGATCCCATTAAAACCTTAAAGGAAACGACGCTTAAACGGAACCCTTAACCTCAAAGACCCGAAACCCGAAACCCTAACCCGCGAACCCTAAACCCTAACCCCAGAAGGCTTCAAGGCTGAGGGCTTTGGGTTTAGGGCTTGGGAGGGTTTAGGGCTTAGGGGTTTTGGGTTTAGGGTTTCTAGGGGTTAAAGGTTTAGGAGCTTGGGGTTTGGGGGCTTTTAAAGTTTAGGGTTGAGACTTCAAGGCGGAGGGCTTGTAGGGTTCACGGACTTAGGAGATAGGTCCAAGGAACTAGCAGTACCACACCTATAACTATACATGTATGTATATATATATATATACACACACACATAATATGCATATGTATATGTAGAGAGTTACACTGGAAGATGCCATGCCACAACAGACCAATTTAAGTACTCATGGCGCTGTATTGGCATGCGTCGGACCTCCCACAACCCTGAATTCCAAAGCGCCTGCGAGGACACCCAGCTGGACGTCAACAGCACCCTCTCCGGTGGTGAGTTCCAACGACTGCTCGTGGCGCATTGCCTTCTTGCGAGGCCGTCCGGGGTTTAGGGCTTAGATATGCCGGACGCCAAGTCTCCCATGATAATGCTTTCTGAAAAAACTGAGGAAACTCGTGAATGAAGAGGTTTGAGAGTCCCCCTAAATCTTAAACATACATAAACCCACGACCCTCCCAACACCCCAAACTCTACCCTATGCAAATCGAGGCTGGGAAGCTTCAAAGACCCAAGCACTGCTGCAGGTTTTAGCTGTGACCTAAACCCTGTGGCCCCGGCTTTTGGGGTTTAGGGTTTTAGGGTTCAGGGGTGTATAGGGTTTAGGGCTTTAGGGTTTTAGGGTTCAGGGGTGTATAGGGTTTAGGGCTTTAGGGTTTTAGGGTTCAGGGGTGTATAGGGTTTAGGGCTTTAGGGTTTTAGGGTTCAGGGGCGTAGGGTTTGGGGTTCAGGAAAAAGGTGCGAATGGTTGGCTGAGATCTACTAGAGATGGGCAGCAACTAATCGAGGCTGTAAGTAAGAAAGTAGAGTCCAGTAGTAGATAGAAATATTTGAGTCGCTCCGGAGTGTAGATACCCCGGAAATGCCAAGTTCTTGTGGAGGTTGTTCTACTCCAAGTGGTCTTTGTTTCGGCTTTCTTTGAAGAGGATTCGGCGCCAGGACATTTGACCCCTACAGTCTATAGACCCTGAACCCTAAACCTAAGCCCCCAAACCCGACTGTACTCCTCAAGCCCCAAAATCATAAGCCGGATCCGTCCTTAAATGCTGCCAGGCCATCCTGGGTTCTGCTGGACGAGCCTAGGTCTTGGTTTAGGAGTTTAGGATTTAGGCAGGCTTGTTTGAGTTTTGTTTGTCGTAACGGCTTGAACCTTGAATCTAAAGCCCCAGCCCTGAACTTTCCTTCTAAATGGGAGTTTCCGAAAATTAGGGGAACCTTTCTTGGGGGTCCCTATAATAGGGCTCCTACTATTCAGGTAATTACTATGTTAGGGTCCCCTATTTTCGGAAACTCCCAAATCCCTACAAACCGGAAGCCCCGACCTCAAACCTTTTAGCTTCGAGGTTTAGGGCTCAGGGTCTTCAGGGTTTCGGCTTAGGGCTACATCAATTTCAATCGAAGCCAGCCTGAAACCACACACCCGCGGCCTAGGAGTCTATGGCCCACATGTCTACGGTTTGCCGCACTGATCTGTACAAGCTGCTCGTGGACGACCTCGTGAAAGGTCGGGCAGCAAAAGAGTTTGGGGTTTAGAGTGGTTGAAAGAGTTGAGTCTAGGGTTGTAGACGGTGCATAGAGGGTTTGAGCGGGCTGGGGTTTGGTTTGGGGCTTAGACTGTGCAAGTGTTGTAGCCCTTCGCGCAACTGCATAGTGTGGAGACAGGGGTTGCAGGCAGCGGCGCTGGCATCGTCAGCACCTGCCACAATTGGCAAGAGCTTGCTGGCTTCCACGACCGCTTCTACCGCATCGAGGACGGGTTGTTGATTATAACCCCAAAAGCACATAAGGATAAGCATTTTGTAGGGATATCCCTACCTTATTGGGCTTCATTCTAGGGGGGTCTATATGGGACATTCCTATCCTTAGTTTTGCTTATGTGTTTGTTTTGGGGGCCCTAGCTGCATTAAGGCAACTAGGCCCTGAAGTTCCTAAGCTTCACTGGGCTTTAGAGTACTACTTCAGTACTTTTCTTAAAGGAACCATATGAAATCAAAGTTTATACTTTTTCTCTCTGGTCACTTAAAAAGCCCAGTTCAGATAGCCTGTCGCACTGAAGTTTCATAACCTCGAACGCCTCAGCTGGGCTTTAAGCCAGCCGTAGCTTTAGGTGCTTCTAACATTTCTAAGCCTATTCGTAGGTGGTTACATGCCGGAGTTAGAAGCTAGCAAAGTCAAGTCCACAGGGAATTCGTGGCTTGGCCGGCTTGTTTCATGGCAGGGGTTTGCAGGCAGGAATCGGACAGGTCGGCCGCAAACTACCACATAGGAACATGGCCTCTGAGGCTCTGCTTACTGGGAGGTTCATGGGTAGTTACAAGTGTCATAAGTCCCTGAATATGGGTAGTTATTACTATACTTACCCTACTTCTATCCCCACTTCATAACTACCCATGAACCTTCAAGTGATAGACACTATCACCCTAAACCCGAAACTCTGAACCCTAAACCCGTAAAACCCTAAGTTTTAGACGGCTACGCCGAGAAGTGCACCAGCGCAGGTTTGTGGTTTGAAAAGCAGAAGGAAAAACGGATGCAAAGGAAAGCAAGCGACCACCAGAAACACAGTTTATGTAGATTAGCAGTTTGAGTAAATTAGTGCTAGGATTAGGGTTTCAGACGGTATCGGGTTTAGTTTTAGGCTTTAGACGGGTTAGGGTTTAGGGTTTGAGTGAATGGAGGGCTGGGATTAGGGTTCGGGTCTTAATGAACTGGGGGGTGGGATTAGGGTCCAGGGTTTAGGGTTTCTGGATGGTGTCGGGGTTTGCGGTTTAAGTGAATTGAAAGCTGGGATTAGGGTTTTAAGTGTTTAGACGCTTTGGGGTCTAGGCTTTAGACAGTTTTAGAGTTGAGGGTTTAGGGTTTAAGTGAATTGAGGGCTGGGGTGAGAGGGGGGCGGGGGCGAGGGCTTTTGAAGGTGGCCAAATGTGATGTATTTTGTTCTGCTGCCGCTAACAGCCGCTAACAGCCGCTAACAGAAGGACGGCAGTCCCTGCACGGCGGGCGGGGGCGGGAGCGGCGGCAAAATGTAAGGGATTCTGTTGACTGTTGGCGGCGCCGACAAAAGGACACGAAGCCGGATGGTGGCAACACTCCCAGCATTTCGAAAGCCACTTTTGTTGGAAGGAGACCAAATGCGATTCGGTCACTTGTCCGCAACACTCCCTGCATTTTGAAAGCGGGTTTTGTTGCAAAGCAACAAAAAGGAATTTTGTCGAATCGAGTTGTCGCAACAATCTCAACATTCTCCAGGCTCCTTTTACAGGAAGGCAACAAGATGTGAGGCAACTTGTGTTGTCGGCTGGACAAAGGTTAAAACGGGAAGATCACAAAGCCGCTTTTGGGCTTAAGCAACACCCCCCCTGATAAGACAGTCTAATAGAGTTAGCTTCCGGCGAGATGACCAGGGCGCCTTGGCCAGTCCAAAAACTGCACTGACGAACCCGAAACCCTAAACCCGAAACCCGACACCCTAAACTCTAAACCCTTAATGGCTTTGCAGTTGGAGGAGAACGAGGCTGCTCGCTGCATCTCGGCTCCAGTCAGTTGGCTGGGCAATCCAAAACCCGACTGCTACAAAGTGCTTAGGGTTTAGATATTGAGGATTCAGGTTTAACGGGTTTAGGTCTAGGGTTTAAGCCAAATTGGTTCCGTTCGTTAAGTTATTGTGACCGACAGGGTTCCTTCCTTCATCAGGGGGTATTCAGCTCAGCGCCAGGCCTTCCAGCGAACGTCTCGGTGTGGGCTTTAGGGTTCTCGAGCTTGTTGTGTTTACTGTTCGACATGCTGAAATGCCTGTCACCGCCGGCATCTCTCAAGTTTGAAGGTGTTCAGGCGCGGTTTAGGGTTTAGGTTTTACAGCCAAGAGCAGCAAAGGCCTAGTACCATTCCAGCCGGACGGCAGCAGCGCCGGCAAGGAGGACGTCTCACCCCACACCCTGAAACCCAAAGCTCCAGACCCTGAAGCCCTAAACCCTAAACCCAAATCTCTAAACATTCAAAGGGGAAAAGGGGGGACCCTTAATGGTGACCCCTACCCTATAATGGACTATATAATGGGTATATAATTGCTATATTAAGGGTATATACCTAGGGGTCCTTATTAAGGGTCTTTGGAAACACTAGTCCCGGAAAGCCTGAGATCTGAATCCCTGAAGCCCGGGGAAAGAGGTCAAACTAATTGCTACGAGCATCCCCCTTATAGTAGTGGTTGAGGGTTTAGGGTTTAGGGGGTAGTGCCTCTATAGTTGTATATCTAAAACTTTCGGCAGAACTCTGTTCTAGCCGTGGCACTACTTCGTATCCTTCAGCCATCCCGAGTTGCATTGCACTGGAGCGGGGTTTGAGCAACACTAAACCGTATCATTAACGTCTCAAGACGGAAATCAAGAGAAATTGTATCTTTTCCCGAGCAGGTCCGTCACATCAGTTCACGATCAGCACACACCAGTCACCTAACTCAGCTTAGTCCAGCCCAGCTCAGCAATTGCAGCCCCAACCCCAGCACCCCATAACCCGCACCACTCCGGCCGGTCAGCCCAAGCCAGCCGAACACGCACCCTCGGCCCAGGTAATATAGGGGCCGAAATAATTACCAATCCTATTTTGGGAGTTCCTTATGATAATTATAGTACAAGGGGCCCCAGAACCCTATTCTAATTGTTAAGGCCCCTATATTAGGGATCTAGGGTTTATAGTGGCCCTATCTCCTAGTACCCTTATAGTACCCTTATAGCCACCCTATAAGACCCTTTAAAAGGAACCCTCGGCCCAGGTATGTCGATTTAAAGTTAGGCAGGCTCAACTTCAGCAGTAGCTTATTTTGGGGTCCTTACAATAAGGATTCTACTGTTTGGGGTACTATATTAGGGTCCCCTATTTTCGGAAACTCCCAGATCCTGAATCAAGCTCCACGCCTTGAACCTGGCACTTTACAGGATGTTGTGGCCAAGGTGGAGAGCAAGGACGCAAGCTGATGTAGCCGGGTGCGGGTGGTCGGATTCTAAGGTCGCCGTTTGCATTGTGCGTTTGTGGGCGAGGATCGGATTCCTGGGTGTCGGTGTCAGTGGTAGGAGCGGTGCGGGATGAAAGCGCTGATATCTAAGCTTAGGGCGGGAGGCAGGGATCCTGACATGCCGGCACAAATAGGGTGTAGGGTTTAGGGTTTAGAGCACACTACCTTTGCTTGCAGTCGGCTGAGTTCTGGAAGCGCCACGGTGCAGAGTTTTTGATTTCGGAGTTTGACATCCACGGCTTAGGGCTTGGGGTCTGACGGCGCTTGAGCATTAAGCAGCATGACTTTTTGAACTGAGTGTTCGAAGCTCTACACTGGCCTAGATTTTGCACACCTTGAGTTCTAAACCCCTGCACGCTCAAACCCGAAATTCACCTGTATCTTAAAGCCCCAGACAGAGCCATAAGCCTGGAACCGAAACCCTAAAACCGGAAAACGCTTTAAACCCCGAAACACCCGAAACTCTTGAGTCTACAGTAGAAGCTTAAAAGTGGGAAACCCAGTAGCCTCAATCCTTAAGAGTAATATATATATATATATATATATATATATATATAGGGACTCCCAGCACGATTTGGCCTTATTCCGGTTTCCAACTTTATGGGGTTTACTGTAATTCTCGGAAACTCTAGACCCTTATAGAGCCCTTTAAAGGAAACCTTATAGTAACCTAATATTAACCCTTTAAAGGAACCCTAAGGATTTCCAACTTTATGGGGTTTACTGTAGACCCTTGAACTCCCTTCATCTTTCCTAGACCTCAAAGTATGATGTCCACTCGTTCGCTTGAGAGGTCGGGGAAAAAGGGGCTCAAAAAAAAAAAAGTATGATGTCCTTTTTTTGGTACTTTCCTCCAAAAAAAAGGCAGGTAACTCGGGGTGCTGGCAAGCCCCTAAACTTTCAACCTCGAACCCTAAACCCTAACCCCCTAAACCCCTAAACGCCCAACCCTGAGAGTTTCTGCGAGGAGAGGGAGATTGCGAGATTACGCACAGAGCTCCTCCAGCTCCAACAGGGACCAGCTGAAGTGAAACCGGCTGGAGGCGGGGTGCGCTGTAGGTGAGCGGTCCGATTAGTTATTGTTAAGAATCTTTCCTTATGGTCCTGAGATATTCATGTATGCTCATATTGCCCTTCTTCTGGATATTCAGGGCCCTATTTTTATCAGAGACGGGTGACCTCACGGGAGATGTCATAGTGCAGGGTTGCTGGGATGTTCCCAATATAAAGCATAAAGACGTCGCGTGTACGCTGGGCGGGCACCTCACGAAAGGATCATGTGTTGGTTTCTTGCAAAATTTGACCTTTTATCCGCAGTGGACGCAAGGACAAAAACATTTACTCATCTGGAATTAGCTGACAGGTGCAACATTGCTGAGGAACCTGCAGATATCTTGGGTGCTTGTTCTCGATTTGTATTAAAATAAATTCATACGGTTATGTATAAATATATACTCTAATTTGTATTTTCTCGTTGTTTTCATAACCTTGGCCGGCTTTGGTTCGGCCTGCGGTCGGTAAGATATGGGTGGCCTTGGTGTGGATCTGTGTACCACCGGCCGAGAACAACTGAAAGTCCTAAACCCTACGAGCTGGAACGCTGAACTCTACACCCTCCGGAGGTTTTGCTTCCGAGAGCCAAGGCAGGAAACTAGATTCTATTACCACTGTTATCGAAATTCTCGTTGGATATTGAAGGCTTCATTTTCCGTCCATCTTACAGAATCTGAGAATCTAATTGAAACGCTTCGCGTCGTCCGCCTCGGCCCGGCTTTTCGCGCATGCGGCGACTGGCTACCATCCGGCGCAGCAGGAAGCTCTTGTACGAAAATAACAACAGTTGGAATCGCACTTGTATTAATTGCAGGGCAGGGCAAAGCAGGGCAGAGCAGCGTAAGGCAGAGGGCTTGTCTCAAGAAGCCAGCAAGAGGTTGATGTAACCATTGTAGCATCTCCGCGTTCTGTGCCTGATATTCGACATAGCCCCTAGCTGGCGATAGCGATGCTTGAATCTCCGATGCTATGAGAAGGTTAGGTCGTGGAGCCGCGTGCTGTGCTGCCCAAAGCAACGCTATTTCCGAACTTTGCGTGGAGGGGGGCAGGGGGGAGCGGGGGGGGGGGGGGGGGGGGGGGGGGGGGGGGGGGGGGGGGGGGGGGGGGGGGGCAGGGTTCGAAATACAATATCATTCGATATAATTAATAATTTATTTTTATATTATATAGTTTCGAATCATCAAATATAAATTATTATATTTCTATTTTATTCTAATACTATAATATTGGGAATTGAAGAAATTTATAATATGAAAAAACGAGACTTTTAGATTCTTTTATATAAGAATATGATATTCTTTTTGAAAATATTTGAAATTGATTAATTAATTTATATACATATACATATATTTATATATGTATATATATATATATATAGATCTGTAGAATGGAAAAATTGGATGATTATAAGAATTGAATCTATAAATTTGATTCTATTGAAATTTCAATAATATATATATTTGAAATTCGATATATAAGATATATAAATAAATATTTAAATATAATCAAAAATAAATTTCTATGATAGATAGAAAGATTCATATTTATTTGATTGATTAGATATTCTTCTCGATTTTTTATTTAGATAAATTCATATCATTATATATAATTCATATTTTCTCATTTTTTACGATACTATAAATCTATACGTACTATTATTTACTTTATGATTTAGTAATTTTCTTCGTAGATATTTTTTATGAGATTCTCTCCGATGAATAAAAATTGAAAATTTTAATCTCGCGAATTTCTCTCTCACTACAAATATCTCGAAGATTTTGGCGTCTGGATTTGTGTTTGATTCGTATTTGAATCGTATCTGGATCGTATCTATTTCATATTTGGCTCGTATTATATTTGATTCGGATTTGGGATCGTATTTAATTGTGAAGATTAATGTATAGATTGAATTTCGTTTCTATGATATATAGTGACGTTCTCCGAAGATAGTACTAAATCGTATAATTCTCATATAATTTACTGAATTTCAAATTCGGATCTCTCTTCTTCTTTCTAGATTCCTAATGAATATTTGATTAGATCAGATTTTTTATTTCTTATCTTCTAGATAATAAATTCTTCTTATTTGAATTGTAATATAAATTATTTATATCGATGCTCAAGATATTTCGATAAAATATATATGCTCTAAAAGAAATTAATAATAAATCAAATTTTGCGCATTTATTTTAATATCGGGAATAATAATAGCAATAATTTTTCGCGTATATGAGAAATATCGTTCGTATCTGAACGAAAGATAATTGGAATAACGATATATCGATCTTCGTGAATTCATATCAATATCAAGAATCTATTTTAATGACGCCGATGATCAGAAATATGGAAAATCGGATGATTGCTGGAAATTTAATATTCTCTTGGAAATTGG
>CAJNDT010000463.1:0-201097 GCA_905221615.1 Symbiodinium sp. CCMP2592
CAACATTTCAAAAACTACATGAATAAATAAATGTATATATATATATAGAAATCGATCGAATAAAATATTTGTACAGAATCTCTTCGTAGAAAAGAAGATCTAGCCAGGGGAAACTGTGAAAAGCATTGCAACTTCGGATATCTGTTCTGCAACCCCCATCTGTTGCAGTCGTTTTGGTGCTCTTTAGCCAGCCGTCGTTTCGCCGAGGAACATGATGTTGTACCTGTCGCAGGAATCTTGACTGCGCATCTCGGCTGAGGCTAATTACAGACTTTCCGATTGTTGGTGCTCCGCCGAAGGGCCGAGCCATCGAACGATGCACCGTCTGGTTCCAGGATACTTGCCGAATGCAAGAACACACACCAAACTCCCGAAGAGGGCAGAGCCTGGCGGGGGCGCGACAGTTCGAAGCGGCCGGGAAGACCGTGGTCGGCAAGGAGATGAAGACCTGGCCAGAAAGGAACCACACAAGTGGAGATAAGACTCAGCTTACAAAGCTTTCAAGTCGGAAGCGAGGGCGGCCTCGACGAAGTCACGATCATCAATGGCGACCTTAAGCGCTAATTTTCGTGCTTGCGGCCTTGCCTTGGATCAGACGTGTCGTACACAGTGCGGTTTCTGATCATGCCCTTTCTATGGGGCTGAAGCTTCGCAGTTGAAGCTCCCTATCACCGAGCTCAATTTCATACCCCGAAACATGACAAACGGCGTCAGTGGTACACATCGCAAACTAGTATCTCAATTCGCGGGCTTGCCGTGTCCTGAATGCATCAGCGAAAGTCTGAGAAATGAAGCATTTGTAATGACTTAGTTGATCTTATTTGCCATTAACACGTGCCCACTTTGCCAGTGGCCGAAGCAGTCCGTGTATCCATGTCAACGACCTCGGCCCGTTCTCCACGACTTGATTTTGGCAATGCAAAGACTTCTCCCAGGCCGAAACACATTAATGCACTGTCCGAGGAGAACGCCCAACGTAAACAGCTGTCCGACCCATATCCCTGCACAGCTGTGAAAGGCAGAGAAACTGCCAATGCTCTTTCGTGCGCTTTCCCACGCTTCAGTGCAGCAAAGCTTACCCTCTCATGCAACAGATGCGTGACGCTTACATCAGCCAAGTTGTGAAACGAATCCAAAAGTTCCGATCGTGTGAAAGCCCTCCTCCCCTACAGCACTGCCTTCCAGCACCCGAAGAATGTCAGGTAGGGTTACGCAGCCGGTTGAGCCTGAATTCTGCCAATTTCGCGACCGCCAGCGAAAAGAGCCTCAATTTGGGAAAGCACATCAATGTTCTACGGTCGAAGTCGAGGAGAGCGAAAGGGCTTTCGACGAAGGACGCCGAGTACGTGACTCCGCCGGATGCAATGCCCCAGGAGTGATCAGCGCGTCCGATCGGCACAGTGAGGGAGGTCCACTCCTTGGCGATCTGCTGTGCACACCGTCAGCTTCAAGATTGGCTCAGAGCACGCCACACTTGTGGCTGTACTCAGTCGGCAAGTACTGGCACACGGTAGTGAGATCGAGCACGAAGCGCGAAGCACGCTCGCCAAAGAAGGGTCGTGCAAACTCGTCCGCAGATGCTCTACAAGCCAGCACTAAGCGAGGCTCCTCAGAAACAAGGCCGACGTAGGACCTGAAACAAACAGGATACTGCATGTGTCGCGAGGGATGTTCACAAGAAATAAGCGTCATGGTGCAGCTGCTGCAGCATGGGTCTCAATTCACTGGCAATCTGTAAACGTCACTGACTCCACCGCTATCACTGGAATGGTTGGCATGCCCTGCAACTTGAAAAGTAAGACCGGCGCCAATCCGAGCACAGCAGAACCTGCGTCAGCATGCCCCTAGGTCCGCTCCCTCACGCTTCACAGAGCAATGCTCTCCGCTCTCTCTCTCAGAGCCGCCTTCAGCTCCCAAACGTGGCGCCCTGCACGGAAGCCCCGAGACGCCCGGGCCGCCGCGGCGGAGGCGGCAGCCCTGCATCCCAGCAAATTCCCGAAATCAGGCCATCAAAACAAAAGCTCGCAAGGAGTGCTGTACCCCGCTGGAACCAGGCACACTCGCTATCATGTCGTAACTACAGCAAAGCGATCCGTTCACGATACCTCGAGCTGCTGATGTGGAGTGTGGTCATATCATCCTCGCGAGCTCGTATGCAACACTGCACCATACCGCACCACACTTCGGCAGGCCTAGAGGTGGTGGCACAATTATGCCGTTGGTGCGCATTTTCTCTTCACGGTGAAGATCTGGATTGGGGCCCGTAAATGACCTACAAACCCCGATCTTCACACTTGCATTCTGCGGTAAAGCCATGAAACACACTCTGCAGCTCTCTTCTCTCTCTCTTCTCTCTCTCTCTCTCTCTCTCTCTCTCTCTCTCTCTCTCTCTCTCTCTCTCTCTCTTCTTTCTGCGAACCCCCCGGCCGCCGGGGGGCTTTGGAGGAGTGTGAAAGTTGCTCTCTCTCTCTCTCTCTCTCTCTGTCTCGCTCTCTCTTCTTGCTTCCTTGCTTTCCTCCCTCCCCTGCATCAAGCGCACCCCATTTCTGGAAGCAAAGAAGGCTGGGCATACGGTCCCACCTGAAGAGAACGAAAAGCAGGAATCAAAATCCGAAATCGGAAACAATGCCCAAGGCCCAAAGTGATGGTTCTCTCCCCCTTCAAGCCTCCAGCGAGGGAGATTTGCCTCTGCTTGGTGGCTTCACGGGATCTCACTCTGCCCCCAACAAAGTATCAAAGCCGATAACAGCTGAAACTTCATCTCAGATCCTGTGTGCACCCCTCTCGAAGTGGTAGCGGTACCATGGGAATGCCCCCGGATGGTGGATTGGCAGGATCGTGCGCAAGCATCATCAGGCCTCAGCCCCGTAGGCAACCAACTCTTGAGCTGACCCTGCTCCACACTCTCCCCACTCAAGTCAACCGTCCAAGCTCTACCACATCGCTGTAAACGGCATGCGTGCACACACACACACACTCTCTCTCTCTCTCTCTCTCTCTCTCTCTTGCTCTCTGAATTCGGAGCATTGCATGACAGTAACAGTATCTGCTGTCATCAGGCAGGGTGGGTAAAGTGAAGGCCAACCGATTCCCATTCATGTCTAGCACGCAAGCCTCAATCACCAAACAGATAACAGATACTGCTAGAATCAAGTAGAGTTTTAATCTTCGCCATGCCAGCTGTCACACTTTCAGCCTCACCGACTGCATGAGCATGAAGCGGTTTTGACAGGCGGTCATCCTCTACGGCTGCCAGCCGATGCGCGACCTTCCTCACCAGCCGAACACGAGCTCAACAAGTAAGTCATGTGATGTCATGCTTGGAGTGGTGCATGGCCCTGCCTTGACCAGCCAGGAGTTCTGGCTGAAGCAGTCGCCGCGGCGGATGGCTGACAGGCCCGTGAAGGAGTTTGAGTGGGAGGGGTAGTGCTCAATTGAGAGAAACGCAACAGCGCAGGTGTGTTCAGAAACAAGGTGCTCCGATGCCGAATCAAATCACGAATAGCGGAGATCAAATCGTTCTTAATTGAACCACAAATCCGGCATGCACCTGGCTTGCAACCGAGAGGAAAGTGGCGGTGGAGGCGACCTGCAGGATTGGTGCCGGAGGGCAAGGCCTTAAACACGAGATGAATAAATGTGACACAAGAGATATCAGGTGTCCATGCTTCGTCACCTGCGGCACTGTGGACTACGAAAGGAAAAGCCTGCTTTCCGGAACTGCGCGCGACCGACTACCTCACTTATGCAACGGGTACCTGGCCCCAGGCCAGGCACTCGATTCTTCTAAACAGCCCAGAATCCCGGAACATGTCCTCTCCTCCGGAGCTGCACGCTGAGGCTCCGCGACAGCAGAAAATGCATCAGGCCCAGTTGTCGGGAAAGTGGCAACTGCCTTCAATTCCAGCACTGTCAGAACAACTCAGAGTAGCAGCTTCTGTTCTTATGTTGCTTCCCGCTTTCCAAGGCTGTGCTATGCAGCTGAGCTGAATGCCTGCTTTCGTGACTCTACTCCTTGCAAGTACTAAGTACAATATGCATTTCTGCCTGCGTCTCGGTAGCCGTGGCAGTCATGCCTGGGTTGGAGGCTTGCCCTTGGCTTAGGAAACCATACCCTTACGAAGGCATGTTGCTGCTAGACCGCGCCTAAGGCACGTTGACATGGACTTGTGATTGCAACTCGGGGAATTCCACGCTCTCAGCTCCACAAAAGCCGAGCTGCGACCCGCCGGAGGAGGCAGGTCTGCGGCAGGCGCCAAAAGCGCCCGGCGGGGTGCCTGCCCCGGCGCCTCGGAGGCCTCGGAGGCCTCGGAGGCCTCGGCTCCAGGCCCAGGCCAGGGCCCGCCTTGCGCCTCCCCGGCAGCCTGCAGAATCCGAGGAAGAAAGCAGCACCCTTCTTCCTTTTCCTTTTCCTGAAAGAGAGCTGTGCCTGGCGGAGAGTGCGGAGCAGAGCGCCTGCAGACCTGGGGGATCACTCTCTGGCCGGAGGCATGGGTGGCTTTCTGATCTCTGCCCAGCCACTGCATCAGAGAAGCGCCCAAAGGTTGCGAAGGATTCGTCGCATCTGGAGCAGACGGGAAGGGGGCAGGAAGGACTGCCAGGGGCATTCACTTCTGTGCTGTCCTCTCTCTGCATCTCTTGAGAGGAATAGTTTCGAAGGAGACAACCGAAAAGAAAAGGACATCTTCGCAACCGCCGCAATGCCTATAACACCCCCCGCCCCAAACCGAAACTCAAACACGGAAGCCCAACAACCCACAGGAGTGAAGCCAACCCAAGCCCTAATCGGACAACGAGTGAACCCAACCTGAGCGATGCCGAACAGGAAATTCCAACACCGAAGCCTTTTCCCGAGTGAGGACTGAACTCTCTCAGATCCCAGAACGGAGCCGAGAATCCCAAAAGGAGTGAACCCTACGCCCCTACGCCCAAACCAGAAAGGCTGCAAAAGGAGGGCTTGGGCTTTAGTTCCTCCAGACTCATAAAGACAAGAGCCCTGCCAGAAACAAGACACGGGCGAACACCTGGAACAAAGAAAAAGATAGACCCCACACGAAGCTCCAGGAAGCTTCCCCTTAGGCCCTTGGTGCCTTCCTCGGTCTTCGGCCGCCGGGCTGCTGCACTCGCAGCGGCCGCCGCCACCTCAAAAGCCAAACGCGCTGGTGCTGGGTGTCTCTGCTTCGCTGGAGCGGCTCTGATTGAAACATTCCTGGCAAGCGAATCAGCAAGGAGACTTGGCCGCACCAGCCCGGGAATGACTTCGGCTGTTCATACGGAGCGACGGCTGGCCTCCTGGAAGGCCTCCGTAAGGCCAAAGTACTCGACGAGGTGCCAGAACTGCTCTTCCTTTTCAGGTGGAACCTGCTGAGCACTTTGCATACCATCTCGGCCGGACAAAACCCTGATTAGGCCCAGGCCTGATCTCGCCCCGCCACCCCCCCCCTCATGGGCTGGTTTCAGTTCCCATCACTGCACGCAACCCCTCGCAACACGAACTAGATGTCCAAGCGAGAATGTCTCACAAATCGATCAAAGCCACCGCACCTTCGGCAGAGGAAAAGGGGCACGCTGGCTCTCGAAGCGCTTGGTACGGAGGATGTTCAACAACCTTCACACGTCTGACATATGCAAGAATAGTTGCGGAAGCTGCTTGAGGTGATGCATGATTTTGTGTTCCAGAGGGGAGATTCCTTTTCAAACAGCCAAGACTATGAGCATTCAAAGCAAACTTACGATGATCAGAAATCTCAAAGAGCTAAGGAGTCCCGCGCCCCAATGGAAGTCCGGTCAGGCTGCAGCCGGAAGCACACTGGGTCGAAGTCCAGGAAGTAACGGCCGGCACCTCGGCTTTCTTTCGCTTCCGATATGGTGATGAACCAGCCATGCTGCTGAGCAGCTGTCTTTCTCAATGCTCGCCTCCCACCGTCCAGAGAACAGGTTGGACAGGTAAGAATCCTGGGCAGCTCTAGCTTTGGGAGAAATGGCCAGCCGTATCAAGGCATGTTTTTTCAAACCGTAGACAACCATCATTCCTCTAAGCCGTTGTACAACTTGGTCCGCCAGGTCGCATCGAAGACACATAGTGTGGATCGCCTGGTTGTGAAGACCTCTCCACCGACGTTCCTGGGCTCACATGGACGTAGGACCGTAAGATAGCCAGTGAACAGTGCACACCTGCAAACCAACGCACCCAATACGCGCGAGCCCACAGCCTGCGCCAGGGCACAGCGCGATGAGATCGTCCTCAGGTTCACGGTGGCCGGTAAGGAGCTGGAGTCTCTCCTGCAAGCGGGCCAAGGGCTTGCGGCTGCCGTGCCCCTTGGCATGTGTATCGCAACTGGAAAAATTCTACCGGACCATCTCCCACTGCAGACCTGGTCGTAGCCCAGTGCACTCCGCTCTTCCTCGATCCTGGAGGGAGCAAGAACAGAAGCACGTTACGCTCTGCGTGCCAATCTGACATATAGAAGACTGGAAGCAGCACGTGCTATGAGCAGGCTGAACCGAATATGCAGAAGCAGTAGCAGCACACAGAGGAATACTCGCAGCAGATGTGCAGGGGCGAGAACACCATCAAGGAGTGGAAGCAGAGCAAAAGGCCTAACTGGTCTGGGCAGTGGAAGACAACGAAGAGCACACGTTCAAGACAAAAGCGAGAACATGCAGATCGGAGACGCATCGAATCTAGCATTTCTTCCCAACATGTCCTGCAGCAGCATCAGTCCGCCCTGGTCTGCTGCAGTAGCATTTGGACAGTTTTACGGTAAAGGTGGTAACAGTAGTCGCATTGGCTGCGTTGCATAGCAGTAGTGGCAGCAAGGTCAGTCACGAAACGAGCAGTCGCAGCAAGCAAAGCCAGTGCTACCGTAGCCACAAATAAGCAACCAGGACAGGAGAGGCACGTGCGACAGAAAGAAATTGCATCGCCAAGCTGGCAAGCCCAAATATGCAAAGGCACGCCTAGGCGGATTGACGCGGTATGGCTGGTATAGCTTCGTATGAAGGAAACTCGTAGCGCAGCAGCATCGAATATTTCAAAGACGCCCTGGAGCCCTCGGCTGGTCCTGAGCTGTCTTCCTCGCAACTCCTGCATAGTGCCCCCATACTTTCCAAACCGCAACTTCGTGCAAAGCTGCAGCAGTAGATTAGATTGTCTTGGAATCTCGACCCTGCCTTTCGTGAGTGAGAGACCTGCAGCTACTCCCAGCTCCCCATCCCTTCGATGTTTCTTGCCAACGTCCTCCGCAAGCCCGCGTCGCTCTTCCTCCAAAGCCTCAGCATGAGCTTCGCCCCACCGCGGACCATGTCAAAGATCTCACCCTCTCTTGCCGTCCCGCAAACAGCTCGACTTCTTTTTCCGATCTCTGCACTCGACTGAAAAACCATCGGCTTCGCCCCAGAAGGATAGCACTCGGCGAAACTCCTTCCACCGGCCGGCTGCTAGCTAGCGCTAGCTCCTGCCTACGATTTTTTTTTTTTGCAAGCGCAGGGTCCGTGAAGGTCCCGTCTGCACCGACCGTTTCAGGTGCGCTTGTGGGGTTTACGGCTTGGCTTATGAACTACAGAAACCCAAAAAGCTCTATTTCTGGCAACACTCGAGACTTGGCGATACAAAGGAGTATTATCCATGAATACCATCGAGGAAGAAGAATGTACCTGCCGGATGTCCGCTGCTGTCGGGATGGCAAAGAAACTATGTTCAATGGAGGAATGCGGCGGAGCGGCATCGGATTGCAAATGAGTGATACGGCGCGAGGCCTCAACTAAGCAAGATTCCGCCCAATGTATTTTGGGCCTGCCAACCCTATTCGGGCCTCGGGTGTGACGATAGGCCGCTGAGGGCATAAAAGTAGACTGGAATTCTAGAGATTCTGGATGCCGATAGAGGTGACCAAGGAGATTAAGACGGCCTTGTGAATACTGTTGAGAAGGAGTGATAACCCGCCTAGAGGAGAAAGCTAGTTCCGCTAGATACTGGTTCGAACAGGGAGCGGAAGAGGGATTGATAACCCTGTGGTAATAAGATGACTTGATCTTAAAGATTCTTCTCAAACACTTGTAGTGAATGGAGTCCAATTTGGTAAGCTGTGCTGGGGTGAGAAGGAGGCTGTCCATTGCGTACATCAGAATAGACTGAACCACTGAGCGATAGACCAAAAGCTTCCAATTGGGGGGAAGCTGGCCGTGTTTCATAAGAGGAGCCAGCTTCTTAGAAGCCTCCATAGCTCGAGAGATGCGAGTAGAGACGTTCTTATGATTTGTGGATCTAGGATCCAAATAGACTCCAAGGTACTTAACTGCATCCGAAAGAGGGACTTGCAAGTCCTCAACTGTCGCAAGGAGGTAGGCTGGGTCGAAAAGAATACGATGAAAGGAGTTCACTGACAGATGTTCGCACTTGTCATAATTAAGGTAGAGCCCTCGGCGGGCTCCTTCCTTCTGTACCAGGTGGAGAAAGAGCTGTCCCTGAGAAAAGGAATTGGAAAGGAGAACCGTGTCGTCAGCATACTCTAAGTCCCATAATGTGGAACCCAGGCGCAAAACACCTGAAATAGCGCCATGCTCTGACGTGTACTGGCGCTCTACATCTTCAAAGAGATGGGTAAGGACAAACCCAAATAAATAGGGGGAGAGAGGACATCCTTGGCGAAGCCCTCGGGTCTGAGTTCTGATCTCCGAGTACTGTTGACTGTCCCTAACCGTAAAGGTAGGGTTGTCATAAAGAGATGCGATAGCTTTACGAAATGCGCTCGGAACTCCTAAATATTCCAGCGAAGCCTGAATGGCAGGAAAAGTGACAGAGTCAAATGCCTTGGCCCAATCTAAAAAGATCGCATGAAAAGGCTCCGTTTGGCGCTCATGTACTTCCAAGAGGCGGCGTAAAACGTGAATCGGCTGAGTGACTGATCTTTTGGAGCGGAAACCAAACTGTGTATTGCGTACCCTGTGATCGAAGTGCACCGCAAGTCGCTTCTGAAGAAGCGAAGCATAAATCTTATACATGGTATTGGAGAGCGAGATCGGTCTGTAATTGGACAAGAGCTTAGTGTCTTTTTGGTCATTTTTGACTAACATAACTACTTCAGAGTGGAGCCAAGTGGCTGGGGCTTCTCCTCTGGCGAAGCAATGGTTGTAGTGATCAAGTAAGTAGAGCCGAAAAATATACGGCGCATTCTGCAGGAGCTCGGCTGGAACGCCGTCTGGGCCCGGAGCTTTGCGCTTGCCCAAAGCGCGGAGTACAATGTTAAGTTCCTCCATGTTAAATGGACGAGAGGCCTCTGGGATTTCAGAAAAAGGGGAGGAGTTTGGGAAAGTTTCTGTAGCGGGAGCTTTCCAAACTTGATTAGCAAGGTAGTCAGCAAAAGATGCCGCCCTATGTGTCTTAGACACCAACTTGCCCTGAGAATCAATGAGATTTGTAGGGGAAGGACGAAAGTCTTTGCGCATGGAACGCGCTGTGCTCCATTGTTGTATGGCGGAGCCGTGAAAGTCCTCCTGGAGATTTGCCAATATAAACTGTTTTTTGTCCCGTCTGGCCAATTTCTTAATGCGATTGCGGTGCTGTTTGACCTCCTGTTCAGTGAGATCTGTCTTTTCCTGAAAAGAGGAAATAACTTGGAGAGTGAAAGGAGAGATCCAAGGTTTCTTCGGAGAGACGGGAAGCTTAGGGATGAGGGGAGTATGTTTTTGGATAAGATCAAGGAGAAATTTATTCTGGGCGTCAGGAGAAAGAGAGAGCCATGCTTCCGAGGAGTAACCAATATCAGGAGGAGAGAGCGCCGCGGTACGTGGTCCCGCGAACCTGCCAAGGGAGCCGTATTCAGTGACTCCTTTTTTTGCGAGGGAGTCGGCAAGCTCATTGCCGATGACTCCAGAGTGACCCGCAACTTTAGCGATGGTAACGTAATGGAGAGTGCGCAAAGCGGTGTAATATTGCTGCGCCAGCGTAACTAATTGCTGATGCGTATTGGGGAGCGAGTCGCCCAAAATCACTCGCATGGCGTATTCAGAGTCAGTGAATATTGTAATTTCAGAGAGAGATGGAAGGTTCGAATAATATAAGAGATAGTCAAAGAGCTCTATGAGGGCCTTAAGCTCCCCAGTGTTGTTGGAGCCCCATATTTCTGGAAGAACATGCGTATCTGTGGGCATGGTCTTAACCGGACCATAGGAGTACTCCCATTCCGTGTCTTGGGAGGCTTCTTCCTTGATCAAAGAACTGGTGACAGCAAAACCCCAGCCTGCGGGGTTGTCAGGGGAGACGACTCTATTATTAGGACAAGAGCCATCTGTGTACGCCGTAACATAGATTTGCGGAGGAGAAGACTGTTGTGTAGGGTCGGGAAGTTGATTATGGGTGGAAGAAAGGAGATCTGCTTCCAGCGCCTTGTAAAAGCCTTGAGTTTGCGAATAATCCAACTTAATTGTCGGGTCGGGTTTGGCCCGTTCCGGGTAGTGACAGGAGAGAGTACCATAGGATGGAAGATGACGGGTATTAATGAGTTGCTGAAAATGGAACCGCGAAAGCGGAAAGATGTAGAGAGAGAAGGAGTAACCAATGTGTGGTCAAGCGCAGCCCAATCTTCGACCTTAGGGTCGGACAAAAGAGGGTCAGCACAGGTCATCTCCTTATACGTGACCTGTTTGTTAATCGGCAAATCCTGTTGGGAGGGAGCATGGAGAAAAGCATGAGCATCCATAAATTCGGCAAGGTATTCGGCATTATCCCGATCGGGATCTTCCAGAGCTTGTCGCCTGCCCCAAACGCGAGGGCCGAGGCCCGGGACGTCTTTTGTCATATCAGGAGAGAGGCGGGCGTTAAAATCACCCAAGATAATGAGATGTTCAGAGTTAGAGTGAGAAGAAAGGATGTGATCGACCATATCCCAAAATTCCTGCTTTCTTTTGAGGTCCTCAGCAGAGTCCTCAACCTGACTCGGTGCATATACACAAAGGACCGTGATAGGGTGGGGAATAATATGAATGGTGACTTCACAAAGGCGTGGGCCGTGAGCTAAGAAATTAGAGACATATGGGCGAAGGAAAGGAGAAACAAAGAAACCTACTCCATGGTGTTTTCCTGCAGGGGTACTAGAATGTAGAATTTCCCAGCCTTGTTTGCAAAAACTATGGCTGGAGTCTGACTTGGTTTCTTGCACAGCCAATAAATGAAAGTGGTGTTTCTTAGAGAAATGGAGGATTTGATCGTACTTGGCAACTTCCTTTAATCCTTCGATGTTCCAAGTGGCGATATTGAGTCTGGTGTGGGGTTTCAGAGGGAAAGGGGACGGGTATTGGTGAAATCGCCAATTGGAAGGCGTACTTTGGGTTTTCCGGACTTTAGACTGGAGGCGTTGATAATCGGTCGGTCGTGGACTATGCGGGGGTACAGGGATAGATCCACCGTGAGTCCGCAGGGTGGTCCCCTTATTAGCGGCGTTCCAGGCTCTATAATCTTGTCTGCGAGACCGTTTGTTTTGAATCCATAATAAGAATCGGCGAGCTTTCGCCTGTGAGGATCTTTGACCTCTAGAGGTTCCCCCGATGGTGTCGCGGTTTTGGTAGCCGCATGGAACAGGATGGCAGCGAGATCTGCCTGGGTCTTTCTGCCTCTCCGAGAACGTGTGCTCGGAAACCAATTGTGAATCTGACCTCTGGTAAATGGTTCCATTGGTAAATTGTCGTCTTTCCAGCTGAGCTACCTGGTCGGAAGTGAGATCTGTAGCCGGATTCCAGGAGAAATCCGGTGAAGGCTTGTCGTCGTCTGGGCCGGGCTTCTGATGCGACCGGCCAGTCTTAATCCCCAGGCTCTTCCAGAGTCTTCTATCTTGCGACTGTTTCCAGCAGCTTCCCGGCTCGCCTCCCTTGGAGGCAACCGCTCGACTCAGCAGCCCAAATAGCTTCGGAGATTCTCCTTTGGAGAATTCTAGTTCTTTAGTTGTGCCTCTACGGTAATATCGGATCCAAGCCTGGCGTCCTACAATGGAAAACGAGAGAATGAGCATGCCATTGGGTAAAGGAAATGTGTTAGCCCAAGCTCTAGAGGAGGTCGGGGTATACACCTCGTACTCGGTAATGTTGCCGAAAAGAGCATGCATTAACCTATTACGAACCTTAGCCGTAAACCCTCTGGCGCGCACCTTCATTTGGTCGTTCGCAGAACGAGGGGTCTCGGTCGCACGCTTGGTGGAAAAAATCGAGGCATAGTAGTTATGCTTCGGCTCTAGGCTAAAGCCTCTGGCGTTCCACACTCGCGGCAAAACTGCTCGGCTACTCTCGGATTGTGGCCTAAAAGAGAAAACCACTGACAGGAACGGTTGTGCGCAGTGACGCGCGTCAAAGCTTTTACCCTCTGGTGGGGTAAAGAAAGCTGCAGGCTGAACTGCGCAAAAGGCTTCAACGCTATGTACATCGGAACAAGCGCAGTTGTTCCTTCCATTGGTAAGTATGGACCACTGGTAAATGTGACCACTTGTGAATCGGTTGTTCTCTCTGTCCAAAGGAGAATTCCCGAAAAAGAAGGGAGCTTGCTTTGGTGAATAAGTCCATTGGTAAATGTGACCATTGGTAAATGAAAGCGCAGCAGGATTGCCTTCCCGCGCGCAGCTGTTGCACTGCTGATGGCATTGCCATAGCTGCGTAAGACACTGACAAAAGGAGAACAACATAGCGTCAAAATAGAGACAAATTAGCGTCACAATTGCGTCAAAATAAAGGCAAAGTAGCGTCAAATTCGCGTCAAAATAGAGCCGAAATAGTGTCAAAAGAAGAACAAAAATCTGCAAAAATGGAGCCAGACCAAGCGTCACGGAGAATGCCGCCAAGGGCGGCCCAACAGCTAGCGGTATCCACCTGAGTCAGTGGGAGCTAATGTAGGGTTCAAGCCATCGGGGTCGTTGTTTGCGAAACTGCATGTTCATAATGAGGTAGGCGACGGACCATACAAGATCATGCGCTCCGGTTTCAGCTATCAATAACATGAGTGACTCAAGACTGTTTCCTTCGTTATTGTAGTGGCGGCTGAGCAAGTGCGATTTATCCTGGACAAGAGGATGATCTCTATGAATGCTGTCTACCATGGTGTCGTAGAGCTGAACAAACTGGTCATTGGGAGCGGGTAAGTCTTGCTTTTTTGTCGTCTGGCATTTGTGGAGGGCAGTGACCTGGTAGTACACGATATCGAAATAGCAAGATCCGGAGCTAGCCAAACATTTAAGGGAGTCGTTTGTCCATGGAGGGTAACCAGCGAAAACGCACCACAAATCTTCATCATCAAACACTACTGTGTTGAGATGTGAAACTGCTTGGTCGAGGAGGTACTCTTGTGTGTTGGAGAAGAGACTGTGCACTAGCTGATAGAGGCATCCAGTGTCCCACTGTTTGGGAATACCATGCTTTTCTAGAGCAAGAGCATAGGATTGTCTGATCATTTCACGCCAAGGGACCAGTTCTTGCACTATCAAAGAAGAGTCAGTCCACTCTAGGTGGTGGAATTCAGGGACTTCGGAGGGCATAGGGAGGGAGTAGTTATGAATCATTTCCTCAACCACGGGAGCGAAAGCCTGCTCAAACAAATGCATCATAGTACTGTAATGGTTGGGGTTGGCGTTATCCAAGGACCTGTGGAGATGATTCCATTCTGGGTAGGGTCTGGAGAGAAAGGAGGCCTTGTGAGGAACATACTCGGGATCTACGTATGGGCGAGGGAGGTCTTCGAGGCCTTCTTCTGGAAAAGCAATGGCGTAAAACCAATCCTTCACTGGGTCGGCTTGCTTGTCTACCATGTCTTCGTAAGTGAGGTCCATCAGAGCCTGTTGGAGTTTATCAGTAGAGTCCTCTAGGTACTCTAGAATCGAGCGTTCATACCCAACAATGAGAACATGATAGTAGGGACTGGAGGGCTCTGCTGCATCGCCGCCGTACAGGCGAACAAAGTACTGGCGTTGCGCTTTGCAAGCGGGGCACTTACCTATACCGCCTATACCTAAGTAACCATTTTCAGCGGCGTCACAAAGGTGACCTTTATCGTTGATGGGGAAGGGACACGGGAAACTGGGGAGCTTGTTCACTTCCGACTTATCAAGATCAGGGAGCAAAGCAAGACGTTGGAGTTTCTGAAAGTGCTCGTTATACTTATAATAGCATGTTTTGCAACCGGAGTTGGTACCTGCTAGAGCCATACAATCCTCACAAGGGAATATGAGGGAGGGGTCGTCCAAGGCACGGCCGCGGGGCCCGCCTTCCATCTCCCTTCTGGCGATCGTCCTCTCGACGTCTGCGGGTGGAGTTCCTGGAGGGGTCGTAGTTCTCAAAGTCCTTCACATTCCACCATCGGTCGGGGCGAGAGTGTGGGCCTACCTCTTCCACGGGTTCCCACTGCCTATTCTTAGCCGGCCTAGAGTAATCTACCCATTCCTTCCTGGAGCCTTTGCCTGTGTCCGTGGAGGAGCGGGCTCTATCTCCGAAACCTTTACCGGTTTGCTGGTAGTCTTGGTTGGAGTCATCTGGTTCTTCCTCTTGGGAGCGTTCCCAGCGCTTGTTGTACTCATAGCGTTTCCCTTTACCTTTGGTTCGGGGACCTTTGTTGCCGGAGCCTTTACCTTTGCGACCATAGTCGTCCAGATTAATGCCTGCATCGGTAACGGCTTGCTGAATTTGAGGTTGCATTCCTAAGAAACCTTGGAGGACGAAGTTCGGGTTCTTGGTAAGCTGAGTACAGAGTTCTTCTCCCATCTCAATGGGGTAAATAGAGTAGGGAAATGACTTGATAGCATCGTCTCTAGAAACATTGGAGATATCTTTGGTGTGGGTAAAATGATACCGGAGGGCTGTGGTGGCATGTCTGCTTGCTGAAGCTGAGGCCTGGAGAAACTGAATGGTGGAGGCCATCTTATCTCCGAAAAACCTTGGAAACTCTGCCTTCACTGCCTCAAAGAGGTCTGAGATAATCAAAATATGACACGCGTAGGCGAGGTGCTTGTCTGGGAGATAGATCACCTGGGCAAGGAGCTGGGTCTCTTCTGGATCCCAAATCTGCAGGGAGTTGAGGTCACATTTCAAGTATCCCGAAATGGAGGGGTTCTGCGGTTTTGTGAGCGCATCCATCACTGCATGCAACGGTACCCTTTCCAAGCGTTCTAGAACTGGGAGGTCGCGCTCAATGCGCAAAGGGCAATCCTGATGGTCCTGGGAGTGAAACCAACGCTTCTTTAACTTAAAGCTCTGGAGAAAATTCTTTGAGGCGTGTTCCTGCAGAAAAGTAACCTTTAGGAACGCATTAGTAGAGGTACTAACATGGTTGGAGGTGGTTTGCACATCATCTTCCGTAAGCTGAGCCTGCTGCAACAAGTACTGGAGATTGTGATCTATTGTTGGTTTATTGCTGAACGGGGGCAGGCCGTGGATCAACACCGTGCGGCGAATGTAGTCTGCCTCAACCCCTTTGAGCGCCAAACCTTCAAATCTTGCCAAGGAGCCTTGCCTGTCCATGCGGGTAATGAGTTCTTGCCTAATGTGGTTGGATAGAAGATCTAGGGAAGGCTGGACCGTGTGTTCATGATATTGCGCTAGCACGTTGCTGAGATTGTCCATGGTAACCTGAGGCGGAGGGATTTCAACACTAGGGGCAGGGAGTTCGACGTCGGTTGTTGGGGTAAAGGAGTTCGTGGTTGGGTCTAATCGGGCCATTTTTCTAGGGTTGCGAACAGTGTTGTATGCCTTAAGGAGTTCCGGGGAATTTTGGAGAGCTTCCCTAAAATTAGGGTCCATATCTCCCCATTCAATTGGGTCAGGATCTGTATCGGGAGCGCTGCCTTTAAAGGTACTGGCTAAGCCTGTGATTCCTGACATACCGGAGGCAGCTGCGGGCTGCGCCGCTTGGTTCTGCAAATTGGAGACCAACGCATCAAAAAGGGAGGTTGAGATAGTTTCCGGCTCCTTGCCGGTCTGCCTAAGGTGAATAATTCCATTGGTAAATCGGACCACTTGTGAATCACTCGTAAGGTTGATGATACGGCTGATCTGAGGAGCCTCCTGTGGCTCTTGCTTGACCAATTCCGGAGGCGGAGCTTTCACCGGAATTGCTTGCTGTACTTGCTGTGCCGGAGCAAGCTGCGCTGGCGCAGGAGTAGGTTGTTCAGTTTCCGCCGGCGCCGCTGGGGGCGCTTCCGTCTGCTCGGCTGCCATGGCGGCAGCAAGTTCGGCCATGTTCCGAGATTTCACCGAAGCTGAAAGGAAAATGAACCAGTCGAAACACAATAGGCACAAGCAGGAAAAGCAACCAGTGTCAAAAGACGGGGCTGCTACGTCTCACCTTGAGCCTTCCTGCCTACGATAGGATCGTTAAATTGCTCTGCTTTGGGAGGGCGTACCACGCCAGGCTTCGGCGCTTCAGTGCTTGCCGTCTGTAGAATTACCTAAGGATCTAAGTACCTATTGGGAATGTCCTCGTCTGGGAGATGAAGCAGCAGCAAGAGCACCTGTCCATGCAGTTGGATCACAGAGCCTCCCGGCCGTTTACTTGTTGCACTTCAGGCGCTCTAGGATTGCAAATAAGCACAGCCCTGCTGTGCCCAGTGGCTTGTTGGAACACCTAACATCTGGCAATTGCCTCTGAAAGAAACACACTACAGAGCCTGCCGATCAAGGTCCACGTGCTGTGCCATCGTCGTAGTTGAAGCTCCTCACACCGCTGCGTCTCCGGATAGATATGTAAGTCAGACATCGCACATGGGCTGACCGGGCCAGACGAGAATCATTGCAAAGCGATGCAGCGGGCATGCAAAACGAATCCACCGAGCCACACGCAACTGTATTCAAGCAGTTTTAAATAGTGAGTAGGACTTAGACATAGGCTTGCTCTCTGCAGCTGTAGTCAGCTGAGCATAAGTCTGGATCATGCCACAACCATTCAGACCCGCAAGTCGCCCGCAGCACAGAAGCTGCACACACAAAGTCGCATCACAACATGTCACAGCCGCAGAGCGGGTCCTGAATGGCGTCGAAGGTCCACGTGCTCTTCAAGCTTTGCTGCCGACACCTCTGAGCCAGCGTGCTGATCGGTGCTGGCTTAGCCCTACTATACTTGCTACGGCAGGCTACAACCTCAGCAAGACATGATGGCTTGGGCGAGCAAGATTACTCCTAGCAAAACACTGCTATCTGGTTCCAGGTTCTTCTAACTTGGGCCGACACCTCAGCCTCCCACACCCCTCGCAGTGTGGCGCGGCCCAGCGCGGTGAGCGCTCGCGGCACGGCGATCGCCCCTTTGTGACACGACCAGATGGGCTTTGAGAAGGTATTTCAAAGCATGGGAAACGGTGTTCAACAGGGCACTAGCGTGGTGCTGCGAGATTTCCATGCTGATAACACGGGTACGCAGACGAGACCTTTCAGTTTTGTCCTGCCTCAATGCAAGAAGCGCCAAACCTGCAAGGCTGTAACTCAGCATGTGTTGTGAGCTCGTCAATCTGCAAGGTTCTGCCAAGGTGCGGTGCCACGCCCAGGGATCCAGCCTGCAATTCTGATACAAAGGCAGCCAGATGTCCAAGCAAAGAACCCCCCCGGCCTCCGGACTAAGAAGATGGCATGGCACTGGACATCACAGATCAGCAAGCCATAGCCTCAGAAGCCAATGGTTTGTTGCATGAGGTAGGGCTTGCTTTCGTCGGACGAAAAGGGGTGCTCGCCTCGGACACATCGCTCCCTCGACTTGCATTGCTTCTTGCAGCTGGTCGGGAAAGGAACGTGAAGGAGGGCCGGTTAACGACGAAGCAATCAAAGAGGTGATTCCTATCAACTTTGTAGCAGATTTTCCGTGCGGCCCTGGTTCAAACGCGTCCAAACACCTGCAGACGAAAACGCAGAACCTTGAGCCTCAAGCCTCCAAGCTTCGTCCGAGGTGCCAGGCACCCAGCACAGGCCTTGCGGCCTCGCCAGCTGTGCAGCCAAGGCAGGGCCATCTGCACAGAGGTGGGCCCCCAACGACAGAGGTGGGCTTCTGACTGCTCCCTTTCCTCTAGCAGCTCTCCCATAGGCTGAGTCCAGTTGCCAGGCAAAAGCCAGTTCAAGAACAAGGTAAGGACATTGGTACAAAGACTGGGGACGTACGCCGCGAATTCACGTGCTTCGGTGGTCAGGCTCGCTCGGGAGGAGCGTCGCGCATCATCGTTGACAGGCTCAAGGTTTGAACGTCTTTGGTGACTCTTAGTCTCGGTGTGTCCAGGGCCTGCTCGGCACTCGCAGAATGCACGACTGAAACTACATTTACATGGAATACATACACCATGCAACAGCGAGCACGCAAGGCAAAACAGACAGTGTAACAGCGGTTTTTTGCAGGAACGAGACCAGGATACATGCACGCACTCCGTTGTTCTACGAGTATGGTTGCACGCACTCCCGTTTGGCACAACCGACCCTCACACAAGCATCCAGCACACAGGAACCACATGGAGCGCCTCCAAACCCCAGAACCGGGACGTCTGAAGTCTCAGAAATCAGATTCCATGAATTTGAGCCGACCCTCAGCCCCGAGCTTCCGGCATACGTGCCCTTTTCCAAGCCCTGGCCTGACAGCGGCGGTGCTATGCAAGTTCTTGACAACAAGCCCGGGAACGTCTCAGGCTGTTGATGGGGCAGGTTCAAACGATGCATAGCGCACATGACAAGGGATGACTGACGTGCTTCAGCTCGAAACCCCAAACCATACCCACCCTGTTAGGCCCAAAACCCTCGGAGCCCTGGGCCGTAAAGAACTGGCCAAACCCCCACAGACTGCTTTTTTGTCACCACCACATCAGATCTGAAGACTGGGTCCGTCGAGCCCGAGGATTTGCGACGAGGGACCACACGCCAGCCGCGTTCGGAATGAGATGATGGGGCAGAGGCAGGCTGGCGCTCTCACCTGCACTGCACGGCGAATCACAAAAGACCGAGAGTTCTCAATTTGGTGGGGTTTAGTGGGCGTGACCACCACCCTCCCAAGCTCGCCGCTATTGAGGCCCCACACATCACCCCTCACTACCACCTCCCCCGCCCTACTACAGTGACACTGCTGCCACTACCACGACTATCACTGCCTAGTTCTATAACGACAAGTTCGACCAAGTCTACATAGTTCTTCTACTACTTTTACTTGTGATACTACTACTACTACTACTACTACTACTACTACTACTGCTGCTACTACTACTACTGCTACTACTACTACTACTACTTCTACTACTACTGCTACTACTACTACTACGACGACTACTACTACCACTACTACTACGACTACTACGATGACGACGACAACAACTACTACTGCTAATGCTACGAGCACGCTCCCTGGAATCTCAGAGAGGGGAGGTGAGGGGAGGGTGATGGTGGTACGTCAACCCCTTGAATCAGGGCGGGCGGGGGTGGGGGGGTTGGTGGTGATAAGTTTTTGGTGTAGTGCAGCAGCGGAGACCAGGTGGCGGAGAACTATCAAAAGAACCAGGCTCGAGCAGGTCTGGCCTCGATCCAAGTAGACGTTGACATCAGCCAACCCCCGCTCTCCAGGATGCAAAGCCGTGTCATGCCAAGAACATCAGCAAGGAAGGAGATTGTTCTGTTTTGCAACCATGGGGGCATCGGCCTGTGCCCGCGCAAGTGCCCCAGTTCCACTCGATGCTCGCACTTGGGCGGAACTGCAGCACCTGCCCAAGCCCAGCTGGGAGATGCTCGGAGTCTGGATTTAAGGTTACTGTGTGGCACGTCCCAACTGTAAGAAAGGGATGCTACAGGTTCCGCATTTATGACCCAGCACAATGTGGCACAAATACGTATGCATCGTGCGGAATGGTGATATGTTGGATTCGAAAATGACCACCTCCGGGCTACGCTGCTTACATAATGTCGCTTGTCGCCGGCTTGTGCTTCTTCTGCCTCCGAACTGCGGCCCTCTGCGATGAAGGCCGTGCCTTGAAAGTTGTGAAGAAACAAGTCATCCGCACCGCCACCGCGAGGCTTCCGGCTAGGAAAGACATTATGATGACAGCACTGACTGGTTGACGCAAGACATGCTACCACTTACATCCCAGTGCCTTTGCCTGCAGTTCTGGATCTTGTCTGTTGCGAAGCTTCATGTGCTATCCGTCGTTTGTTCGTCGCAGCGCAGAGGATTCCATGAAAGGCAAGAACAACGACCATGATGGCAAATCAATGTGTCGAAAGCTGCAGCAAGGCTCCTTGAGGTGTCAGTGCCAAGCCGTCGGGGGCATCCACTGCAGAAGACCTAAGGGAACTTCAAAACTTAAGGTCCTCTGCCATTCGCCCGCCGGGCTGCAACAACCTCAAACTCAAAGCTCCAAAGTCAAGGCATCGCCAAGTCGCAAGGTGATGAGCTTGCCTGTAGATCGCTCTAACATTCGCAATGCACGGTTCCTCGCCATGTCAAGGCATGCAGCCAAAAGATGCAAACGGCATGTGCGACTTGCTGTGATGGCGCCCTGCTTCCAAGAAAATGATGTCGCCCGTCTTGGACACCTTGGGCCCGAGAATGCACAAGAGTCGGCTTTTGGGACACTCGCAATCACATTTAGCTCATGAGTGTGGAACCGACCAGATCAACCCTCCAAAGCGCCGAGGCCTTCTGTGCCCGCGCATCACACTCTATTTGTATCATGGCAAGGAGCCTTCACCTTCAGAGGGTTATTGATCGCGGCCTGCAGAGCTGGAGCTTCGGAAACCAAAGGGCCAGGTTGACCTCAGAGAACGCTACAGCAGCGAGGCAGGTCCCGAGATCGGAAAGGACAGATGGAAAGCTTCCGGGTGCTTCCGCCTCGGACCTGATGTAAACTTGTGTATTGTTTGGAAAGTTTCACATCAGAGGGGTTGGAGTTACAAACCGTCGATGAGCGTCCAGTTCCCGCCACCACCTTGAAGGATGCTGGCATCTGTCCTCGGTCTACGTCTCCTATCCTCTCACTCTGCGCATTCGCCTCTGACTCTTCGATGTGCCTTGATTGCGACATGGGCGCTGCCACTTTCATCATCGAAATATTGCCCGCTCCCGGTCCTCAGGAACTGCATCGTGAAGTCGCGCAAGGTTGAAGATGAAAACGGCCATGGGCGCCCCGCTCGTGCAGCGGCACTTCAAGAAGCAAATGCCCACTGTGCACGGCAACGACGAGGCACCTCAAGAATTGCTGTTTCGACACGGCTTCTGAGCTCAGGGACTCGGTGATCGATATGGTTATGGAAGCCTGCGCAGCGAAGCTACCACATCTGCTTGGCACGTGATGTTACGAGAAGACAATGCCCGCCAGAAAGAGTCAAACATGCCACAATAAACTGAGGACTACCAGGTTACCATCTGCTACCAGCATCTACCACATCAAACCGAACCGTGAAATCACGCTCAGGACTCATTGCAAGCTGGCAACTGCCCGACTGTCGAGAACGCAATGCCACCAAGACCATATTCGCTTTGGAACACCTGATCTTACAGAAACTCAAAAGACAGCGGCGGCATGATGCAACCCAACACTCTGTATGGACGGCCGCATCGGGTGACAAATCCTTACCAGGCCACAGTTCGCATTGTTGGTGGCTCCCTCGCTAAATCCAAAGCCCTGTGCAGCAGGGTACTGAGCCGTTGTGGCTAATCACGACAGCGCAAGCAGTCTTTCCAGCCCTTCCTCTACCCCGGCATTCGAAGCGACATTCTAACATGTCACGGCGTAACATGTTGATCTCGACGTTGTGACATTCCAAAAACACCCGTCACGGCAATGGCCTCACAGCATAGAGCTCGCAAACCTTAGCTTACGACATGCTTGCGACATGTAGTTAGCAGTTGCAACTTTATGCAACACGGGTGGCATACAGTGTCATCTCGTCATCCGATAACGCAACGTCGTGAGGATATTCCTTACCGGCGAGTTCTGCAACGCACGTTGTTCGACATGCGGTCAACATTGGCAGATCTGGGCGGTACATATGCGACACAGCCGTGTCTTTGATCACTGCAAAGCCCCGCACGGGATGCCCGAAAGAAACGAGAAGCAGCGCTGTACGACGTGCCATAGAACCCAGACGGCACCCGACTCCAACTCTGGCATGGATATTGTATTAAAAAAGGTGCGATGTTTGCTGCCATCCATCTTGTGTTGCAAGTGTGCTTTGCATAATTTGTCTTTGACATGGCCAGTTTCCAGCGCTGCCATGTGCCCATCACATCCGTCTCCTGGCCAGCCCGGGCCTGTGCAGGAGGTGGAGTTGACAGGCACAATGACCCATGCAGTCGACACCGCCTGCACTGCCACCACGAAGGCCCCGTTGGCCAGCCACTATGCGAGGCACTTGTCCAGGTATGCAACCCCAGACCTAAGTCGTCTTCCACGATTTCGCTACCCAAGCCGAAACCATACTCACTGTTGCCACATGTGGCTGTTAACATATACCCAGCCCTTAGGCCCTAGGCGCCGAACGCAATGCTGCGACATGTCGGCCACGTACAGGGCACCTGTGTCCTCAAGCTCCGAACATCTCCGAACGATGATGGGGAATGGTTACGAAAGGTGTACATCTCACACATCTCATCTTATTTCCGTTAATTTCCGTTACAAATAATGCACGCGCTTCTACACAAATGAATGCGCTAGCAGAAACTGTGATGTTGGCGGTGGCGTGTTATGCGCGGAAACAAACAACACCGTTCAACAAAACTTACAGGACATGTGTGGGCCCATGACCCAAATGGCAAAACTGTGCAAAAGCCCCAACCTTGACCCACGCAACGGCGCGAGGGCTGCGCATGTCGGCTTGCGGTGACTTGGTGATACAGGGAAGCACGCGACCTCTGCACAGCTTATATAACCCTCGCATCCAAGCGACAGTGCAAATGACCATTTCCAACCATGTTGGGAATCGATCTGCCAAACCCTGTCCACAGCACGGTTGATTCGTGTTGACGAACATCTGCGACACTTTTTGTCACGGTAGCCAGTCTAAGTCCAACTATGAGCCCCAACGGCACTCCCCACCATATCCCAAGTCCCAAGCAGCTAGCGAAGGAAGGCGACGGAGAAGTCAGCAGGAACTTCACTGAGAAGTGATGGCGCATCACCGTCCAACCGTCTAGATTGGAGGTGCCATGGAAAAACGCGCACGGCGCAGAAGGCTCGCGAGGCCACAACGACACTTTTTTCCCCCCCGCACCTTTTTTTGCGTCTGCGTCGATTGGTTCGCAAAGGTCTACAGCAGCCTACTGTGCCGGCAAACGGCTGGTGCTCGGCGGGAGGCTGCCCTGCACATCCGCTAAGACTTCGTGCAGCTCAGGCATGTCACCCGCGATGCAAGAATCACCAGCGGGCGGGAGCTCAAGCAGGGAAGCCGCGTAGGCACGCATCGCAGCAACGGCAAGCATGCCGGACCACCTCTGCACCCAGCCCACGCGCGCTGCAGCGAAGCAGCTGCGGCCGGCAGCGGCGGAGCAGCATCGCCGTAAAGTAGCGCGGTGAGGCCTCGACAGCCTGATTATGCTCCCGAGCATATTCGGTGGTGGGGTCATGTGGGGTCCAGGGGAAGCATACGGTAGGTAGCGCGAGGGGGGGCGCAGTACAGCAGGCGAAGCCAGGCCGACTGCAAGTCGGCGAGGGCCGGGATGCGCTGCAGCAGGGTGTTTTGCTGGCGGCGTTTTTCCTGCAGATGCTGTCGCACAGACGCTGCGGATCCAGAGGGGGGGCGAGTACGACCACGCAGTCCCTAGCTCCACGCCCCCACCCAAACGTCCCTCAACAGGGCTGGACGGCGGACAAATTTGGAGGCTGCTCGCCCGCAGCGTTCCAAACGCGGGTTTTGCCCTGGTTGGGTTGGATTCGGGCGCAAACCCCCAAAGCGTGGCTGAGCGCTCCATAGAGAGGCGCGACTCGCTCGGGTGGGCGCACGATGCACGAGTCGTCTTAGAACGCAGCCGGCACAAGGTTTGCCGCGACATCGGCAGGCGCAGCATGCTGGGCGAGCGCATAAGGTGCCGGCATGAGGGGGTCGCCTCGAGCATGGCCTGCCTGGAGACGTGGTCAAATGCCCCGGCGGCGTCAACAGAACGCACAGTGGCACGACCGAACCCAGGACTGGTTTATACTGTAACAAAGCTCGGCGGGCTGGCTGACTAAGCTCGCGCGCGTGTCTACACCTGCCTGCAGCAACGAATTCCTGCTTAACGGATGACAGCTCACCGATGCATGCGAGCTGCAAAATGTTCTTTTCTGGCGGACTTTTCGAGCGATCAGCAGCACGCGGTCCCAGTGCAGCAGCGATACAGGGCTGCTTGGGGCTGCAGAGGTTCAAGGAGCCGCCAGGCAGCCACTCTGCTCGGGTGGTCTTCCCGCACGTGGCTCGCTAGGGTTTTTTTCCGCGCGCCTCTTTGCCGCCCGCAAGCTGGCTGCCCCTTAACACTTTTGGGGGCAGGCGTGCTACCAGCATTTACTCCTATGCATGCAAAAACTCATCGACAACAGCTAAAGCGCAACATCCGGGAGCCGCCGGATCTGCACGAGGTCCTCGCCGACGTGCGGTGGCAGCTTCCGCCTGTTGGCAGCCGCCAGTGGCCTCGCTAGCGACTTGGTGTGTGCGCCTCCGTAGGGCCAGGTAGGCACTGACGTTTGGGAGTTTCGGCTGCCGAAAAAGGTCCGCGAAAAAAAACAAAAAAAAAAAGTAAACGCCACCCGAAATGGCATGTGTGCAATGCACCATGATCTAATAGAAAGCCTTTCCCCAAGAAAACGCAAGTCGCGCCCATAATGTCGATGTGCATAACAAACATGTCAAACACCATCTAAACGCACTGACATGTTCATCTATCACATCAAACTTACCAAACATGCACCACAATCTCGTCAAACACCATCTAAACGCGCTGAAATGTTGCACCTATCACATTTTACATCAAACTCACCCAAAAAAGTATCACACACTCGTGAAATAACATCCAAACGATCTGAAATGCTGCATCTATCACATTGCTAATGTAACATGCGCCACAAGAGCCGTCAAACACCACCTAAACGCACTGAAATACAGCATCTATCACATTTTACATCAAACTCCCCTAGTCCTTGCTCCGTTTTGCAAGTCGACGCCACCGCCAAAGTGGCTTCAAAAAACACAAATTCCAGGCAGCATTTTCGCCAGTTCCGGAAGCAGTAAATAGACGCCGTCGCAGAAGTTGTTCCGAAGCACATGGCAGAGGCAGGGGATTTGTCCGTTCTACAAGTAGACGCCGCTGAAAAAATTGCTACAAAAAAAACCAACACGCATACTCCCGACAGACTATTCGTCAGTTCCGCAAGTAGACACCGTCGCCACGGGTGTTAACATGCGCATAGGGTAGGCAGGCGATTTGCCAATTCCGCAAGTAGGCGCTTCCGCCAAAATGGTGGCAAAACACATCTCAGACGGCTTACTCGTCAGTTCCGCTAGTAGACGTCGTCACCGAGAGTGCTACGAAGCTTATAGCACAGGTGCACGATTTGTCAGGCATTCCACGTCTAGACGCTCGATTCCACAAGCACCCACTCGAAACGCACAGCAGCGGCATCACATGAAAACCAGCCGTTCCCCGTCTAGACACTGGATTCCACCTGGTAACTTTTGCATCAAGTTGGCCGATACCCGGTCGTACATTAAAATAGTATAAAATAGTCGGGTTAACGATACCCTCCGGTGTGATTTCATGGCCTCCCAGAACAAGACACCCCACTACCCTCCCCGCAACACAGGGGCAGCGCGTCACAGCCAAATCAGCCGACGACTCCACATTACATGCAAACGCTCCCTGTCGCAAGCACCCGCTCATCGGCAGAACAATGACCGCACATCACGGTCAGCCATTCCTCCTGTAGACGCTCGAACAGCCGGGCAACCAGTGTTCCGAATCCAAACCTATTCCGCAACTAGACGCCTCGATTGTAACTAAGAAGTCAGAACCCGATGAATATGAAGACACTGTATTCACCAGGGTGACGCCCCCGCCTCGGAACGCCACTTCGCATACTCAGGCATCCTGGGATGACTTGCGCCTCTGCTGCGATGCCCCTTGTTTCACCTGGACTCGAAGTAGGCGGGCGCTTCGACAACCAGGCGTTGGCGCTGCTCCGACGACTCGCTCGGGCTCGCGCCAGGGACCGAGCACCGTGGGCGCGGGCGGCCGCGGGGGCCGCGCTCACTCGACGCTGGACGGCCCTCGCGGCGTTGCGAGCGCACGCCCAGAGCTTGCTGTAGCTGCCGGTCCGGCCTTGCGACGCCAGCGACGGCGCCGAGCTGCCACTGGGCGAGCTCCTGGCGGCGCCGCCGTAGTGGTGACCAAGCTGTGGACGGGAAAAGGAGTGTGAAAAAAAAACTGGCAAGTGTTCTATCCGTTGAACAAAGTCACCTGATATAACACCAGCAGAATAAGCGGATCCTGGGGGGGCACTCTACCCTCACCCAATTACCCTCCCCATCAAAAGCTCCATAGACCACCCTAATCCCCACCTATTTATCCCTTTCTTCTACGTAACCGGTACCTGCTATACCTGTCTATAGTAAGGTAATGCGTAAGAAGCATAAGCGGATCTTGGAGGGGCCTCTTTACCCTCCCTATATCCTGCCGAATCCGGCCCTTTCGAAAAACCCCAAAAATCCCCTAATCCCCACCTATTTGCCCCCGTAGCTTTGACCTGCCAATTATACCTGTTGGTACTAAATAATATGGAAAAAAGCTAGCAAGTGTTCTGTCCTTTGTGTAGAGTACCCTGGTATAACACCAGCAGAATTGACGGACCCTGGAGGAGGTCTACCCTCCCCTATTGCCTGCCCATGAGAAAGCCCCACAGACCCCTCAATCCCCACGTAAATACCCTTTATGTAACCGGTACCTGCTATACCTGTCTTTAATAGGGTAAGGGGTAACCCCCCTATTCAGGAGGGGGGATGTCACACCACACGGCTGGCGAGCGCGGGTTGGGAAGGCGAGTCGGCGAGGATGTCGCGCAGAGGCGGGAGCTCCCCGTCAATTATTTTTTTCGTGAACATTTGCCGTGCCGGTAAGGGGTAAGGACAACTGGCTGGCTGCGAAAGAGCGCGCGGCTGCAAAGGAAAGGGGCGCAGACCACCTGAGAGTGAAAGCCGAGATGGCGGCAGCGCGTGAGGGTGCGCCCGGCACGCAAGCGGACAAAGGTCGCGGCCTCGGCACTCCAACGCCCCCGAACCTCAAGAGCGAGGACTGTGAGCCTGCAGCGGTTGGACCTGTTCAGGGTATGTCCGCTTTTTCGCTCGTCTTGCAGTGAGCAAGGCAGCTCCGGCAGCACGGCCACCAGCCCTGCGCGGGAGGCCGGCAGCAGTAAGGGGGGAGACGAGTGTGGTGTCGACTGCAAGCTGGGCGCCGCCCCAGAGCGGTAGGCCATTAGCGATGACCTCAATGCGTCGGTCGTCCTGGCGAGCTGGGTCGCTGTTCAAGTCCCTGACAAGCACATTGAGAACGACCGGTGCCCCAGCTTCTCTGCACACACGTGCAGCAGCACGCTCGAGGGCGCCGCCCCTCGACCGCAAAATGCCGGAACGCGGGCAGGCGGCGAGGTGGTCACCACAAGGATCGAGGTGTGCGCGGCAACAGCGTCTGGCAGAAGTTCGGGTCAAGGGCAAGCGAAGTCTGCGCAAAATGGTTCGGAAGAGCGGCGACTCCAACGAGAACTCCGGCAAGGTGGAACGGGTGGTGAAAACGCGTGCAGTTCTGGCCCAGCCTGCTGGACTAACAGGGCGGGCCGGGGCAACGTCGGTGTCACGAAGGAAAGCTCGATGGCAAAAGCTGTCAACGGCTTGTAACGCCAGGCGCTGCCAACCGCGAGTGGGGTCAAGGGACGGGTCCTCTTCGGGCTGGGCTGGGCTGGCACCGGAGCATGCAGCGCAGGGGCTCCAAGCCGATGGCGGAAAGTGAATCGCAGGCATCTCGTGCTAACTGCAGCGCCAATGGGAGTGGCCGGTCAGAGGCGCGGGAGCCGGCGACTTCGTGTGCGAATTTGGATTGCATGTTGCCAATGATGCGGCTCACCCTCATGATTGGACATTTTGCAGTTTGACCGGGGTGACACGACAAATCGATTTCATGTTGTGTAGCCGGAACATTTGTCGTATATGTGCTGGATTGTGCTGGGCTAACGCATCTCATTGATTTGGGTTCAAACCATCGTGTCGTGTTTTGCACGATGGTGGTACAATAACGATGCAAGAAATTGAAACCAGGTACAAGTCATGCCAACCGTTTTTGATATGGTTGGAGGCCAAACAGTGAGCATGAATACATGACAGTGCTACAACAGAAGTTGCAGCAGGCGAAGCCTACGAACATGTTGGATCTTGAGCATGTTATGCTTCCCACTGCCGTTTCGAATAAACCACGTTGAGACTGAACCTTGGAAGCTGCATGATTTTCAAGCGTGGTTGGAGAGCAGGAGAGCTTGCAAAAGTGCTTCGTGAACGCCGTGTTTTGTCGAAGATGATCCGGAACACATTGCGCAAATATCAACACAAAAAATAGAAGAATAAGTTCAATGCCATTGGACGATTTCAGGGACTTGGAGCGATTGCATGCCGCCTTCCAGGATCCCATTCTTTGTACGCAGGTGGGCAAAAGCAAAATGCCCAGTACTGCCGATTCCATCAGTTGCAAATATCCCCCCTCCAATTGTTGGATTTGACGGCGGTACTAGGGTCGATGAAGAAACAGAAAAGTGGAGATGATTTGGGCGTGGTGTTGGAGATGTTCAAATACGGAGGAAGACGGAGGTCGTTCGCTACACGAAGTCCTGCTTGATATCCACAATCGCATGTTGCGTGATCGTTGTTTGGAGCCTTCTTGGCAGGAATCCCTGTTCAAAATGATTCCAAAGCCAAGTGATGTGTTTGAAGTTTCGAACTGGCGGCCCATTTGTTTTTTTCTGACATACAAAATTTTTGCTAAGTTGATAAATTCTCGTATTCAGCCATTGTTGGATGCAGGGCAATGCTGTGATCAAGTAGGATTTCGTCAAAAACTTGGAGTCGATCATGCTTTTGTTGTTCTCGAGACAATGGTCGGCAAATGCATAGCATGCAAAGAATCGATATGGATCGCAAGCCTTGTCTGCGAAAGGCTATTGACCGGATGGAGTTTGATTCGCTTTTCCACGCCCTGTGAGACCACGGTGTGCCATTGCCATATGCTTGTTTCCTGCGACGCCATACCATTTCCAATTAGGCCGCCTGAAAAATGGGCGACCTGTCCGAATCCAACGAGGAGTCAAACAAGGCGATGTATTCAGCCATATTGAAGCCAATTTCATCAACGCTGCCTTGGAGCACGCTTTTTGCCTCCTCGAAGGTTTGACCAAGATACGGTATGCAGATGACATCACATTGTATGCAAAAACGTCCGACGAACTAGTGTTCATCATGGAAATCTGACGTTCCATCGCCTTTATATCTGGACACATGTGGCGACATGGCGGGCGTTCTTTTGCCTGGTTCTGTGCACAAGTATTTGGGAAGGCATTTGGATGGCAATTTGTCTCAACAACACACCACGGAACTGACTCATAGAATCCATGTGGCGTGGTACAAGTTCCAATTGCACCCAATGTGGACAAACAAACATGCATCCATCAAGCTCCGCTTGAAGCTATTCGATGGAACCGTGACGCCGACTGTATTGTAAGGCTACACACCCTCCCGTTGACGCGTCAGCAACTACAAAAATTGGACACAACTCAACGACGCATGTTGTGGTCCATCGTCGGATGGATTCGGGTGGGTGACGAGCATTGGCATGAGACCATGCAACTTATGAAACTGCGTGTGGAAGTGGCTCTCAAGCAGTGTCCTTTGGAAATGTGGACGGCAAGATTGGCAAATCCCAACTTTGTGAGTCCGATGGCTGGGCACGGCACGTCTGCGCTTGGCCTCCGGCAGTCAGTTGGAGAAAAAAATTTACGTCATGGGTGCATGTGAATCCTGCCGTAGGCAGTAAGAACGTGAGCATGTTGTGGCTTTAGCTCATCCTGCTCGCCGCCCTTCGCAGATTCTTCTCTCGAGCGACTAGCATCAGAGTAGTTGCTCGGGGTGTCTGGTGGTGGCCAGACAGTGGCCATGGGCCGTGGGGACGGCGACGGACCGCCCCCCATCCCATTGCTGAATCAAGGGACCCGTCTTAGCGATCGTGAGTTCGGGGATGCATATGCTTCTTTAGAAGACTACTTGGTCTTCGAAGCCCTGGATAACGATGCTCAGCCCTTGGGGTATGCAGTGGGAAAGATTACCAAGATGTATCCGTATGATGATTACGGGGGCCACGTCGAGCTTGACTATCTCGGGGTGGAGAACGAATTTTATCGATGGTATGTTGAAAACATGGACAAGCCCGGTGGTCTCCCCAGCAGCTACACTCACCACTTGTGTCGGAAGGCCGTATCTACCTGCACCCGAAGGGAAGGCAGGAAGACCATACATGTGCAGAAGTGGGGCCCCATTGACAAGCGGGGTGCTTATAGGCTGCTGCGAGCTTGGGGTTACCCAGGGTTTGCTGATGTTGGCAAGCCGGGTCCACGAAGGAAGCGAGGTGCCGAGGACAGCGCTCCCGCAACTGCGGGCAAGAGCAAAGCCAAAAAGCCAGCAGCCGTGCAGGATCTTGATGATTTCGAGCTTTCGTCAATTGAGCCAGTTGAGGAGGAGCCAGCCCGGGAGCGGAGAGAGCTCCGTCGCAAGCGCAAGCCTGAGCGAAGTACCGTGGAGCAGGCAGCGCATGCGGGGAATGTTCTTGATGGTCTTTTGGCTGAAGGGGGCCAGGCCGGTCGCAAGGTTGCAAGCTCAGGCTCGGGCGCAGGTGATGGTGTTTCGCCTTTGGAGGCAAGGTTGGGAGTGCTGCGCGAGAAGCTCAAGGAGAAGGCATCCTCGAGAAAAGGATCGGCAGCCGCGGCATTGGCCGATAAGGCCCAAGCAGCTGCCGCAGTACCCCGCAAGAAGAAGAGGAGATCCGATGCCGTCGATGTGGTCAGGGGGCTGAGCAAGGTCTTGAAGGAGAAGTCCCGGGGCTCCAATGACATTTTGGACGACGATGGCGAGAGCGAGGACTTTGGCGATGATGACGCCGAGTTCGAGGATGGAGGTGGTAGCCTCTCTTCGAAGCGGCGCCAGCTTAAGAAGCTGGCCGCCGACAGGCCTGGTTTCCTGCTGAGCAAAGGGATCGGAAACATGAAGGAGCAGGTGGGAACACTGTATGGCGAGGGTGCTGAGGATCCCTTGTCACCGGTGGTCAACAGGTACCTGCTCTCCGTGATCCATCCGAGTTACCCCCCAAAAGGACAGCCAGAGGAGATGGTGCGTGAGATGAGGACCCTAGCCATAAGCATTGATTACCTGTTGCGTGGACGCATTGATGCTGCAGGTGATGTGCTAATGCAACGGTTCAAATCGTGTTGCATGGCATTGCGGGACGGTCGTTCTCACTTTGGCCACTTCCTGGAGTTGCTCCCCGAGGACCTCATGGGCGGTGGCGCTAGCACCGCGGAAACCGAGTACGCAAGGTCGATGGCGGTGCGCTCGGCGAAGGCCGACGCGCTATTGACAAAGATGGCCGTCCCCTAGGGACTCCGGGGGGGCAGGGAGACCGGCTCGTCTCCTGCCCCGCCCGATGTGATCGAGAGAGCCAGCACACCCCCGAAGCAGCCGCGTTCGCCGAGCAGGAGCCCGCTCCGCCCGGCAGCGATCCGGGCGCCTTTGTCGAGGAGGAGGCCGGACAGCACCGGCGAGGGCCGGAAGGTGAGCTTTGTGGACAAGGAGACGGCAAAGGAGGATCCGGGAAAGGAGCGCGGCCCCATAGCTTTGGCCCGGGAGAGGACACCCAGGCTGGAGGGCGAGAGTCGAACCCAGTGGAAGAATCGCATATTCGATCGGCTGAGACGGGGGACGCCTGCAGAGTAGCACTGCGGGAGTTTTTTGAGACGATGATGCTGGGGCCGGGGGTGCCGGTGGATAGAGTGGCACAGCTGATTATGTCCAATGTGGTTTCGCAGAATAGGCTGCAACTTGGTTTTTCATTGCTTCAGCTTCTTGTGGCATCCGTTGGCCAGCACCACTCGTGGAGAGATGTTTCAGAGATTCTTGAGCGTTGCACGCCAGATTGCAAAGGGCCACCATTAGGTAGGATGTCCGGTAGGCAGCGTGACTTGCTGCCGTTGCCTTTGCCTGCCTTTGGTGCTACCCTTAAGTTGGCTCGGATGCTAAAGTGCCCTGCTTCAGGACTGGTGTTGTGGAATTCTTCAATCGGCAAACAGGTGGGGCGGCAGCAACTGAAGAAGCTTTGTCATGCAGCTTGCGTCCAGACTTGGCGGTTGTTGGGGGTTATGATTCTGAATGCCGAAGCCACGGGTTGGGAACGGCTCGCGCCGGCGAGTGATCAAGTGCCCCTGAAAAGTCAGGGGGTTGCGCTTGAGTTCCTTGGTAGGCAGTGCGAGTGGTGGTCTCGCCGTGCTCTGGAGGAGAGACCTCCAGGGAACTTTGATGAGTTAGCCCGTGCCCGGCAAGTCGATTACAGCGGTGATGAGGTTTTGAAAGCACTCCCTTTGCGGCTCGAGGAGCTGGCTCCGGGGTTGCCGGACGATGGAGTTGCCGGGTCCTTGGATGTTATGGCGGTTGCAGGGGATGAAGTTAAACGGTGGGTTGCAAATCCAGCTTTAGCCCTGCTTGAACCGGATTCGTGGCCGGATCCTTTGCCGTCAGCTTCTATGCGCGTGACTTATGATGAATGGATCCGCATTGTGAAAGTGCTTTATTCCAAGGGCATTGTGGAAGGCATCAGTTTGGATCAGGTGTTTCATGTGCGGGGGGAGCCCGTATTGAATGGGGTGTTCGCTGTGGAGAAGAGTGGCACACCATCGCCGGGGGAGTCCCGAATCACTCGTCTCATCATGAATTTGGTACCGTCAAACAGTCTGCAACGCCTTATGACTTCCCATCTCCCCACCTTGGCTGGGTCACCCCAGTGGTCAGGGATCCAATTGCGGCCCGATGAGGTTTTGCTTTGGAGCGGTGATGATCAAAAGGGTGCCTTTTATGCCTGGCGACTGCCGGGGGCTTGGCGGGGGTTGATGACGTTCAAGATGCCCGTCCCAGGGGAGATTGTGGGCCGCCCGGAGGTGGATACCATTTATGTTGCAGCTGCTGTGATCCCTATGGGTTGGCTGAATGCTGTGAGTTTGTTTCAACACCTTCATCGGCGTGTGGGCCTCTCGCCCCCGCCGGCGGGGGCAGGGCTCGATCCTGCAGGCGAGTGGCGACGTGATCGACCGGTCCCCAAGGGTGCTGTGGAGCAAGGCGGGACCTGGTATCAGTATTACCTTGATGATTTCGATTGCCCCGAAAAGGTATCACAACACACATGGAAATCGATGGTTGGTACACTTTCTCCTGTCCATGCTAAGCAAAGGGCCGCCTATGAGCATGTGGGCGTGGGGATTTCACGCAAGAAGGAACACATCCGTGAACCATGTGTTACGAGGATGGGTGCCGAGATCGATGGCATTGATGGCCGGTTGTCAGCTCCAACTGAGAAGATGCTTGAGGTTGGCTGGTTAACCATTTGGATGTTGGCAAAACCGGTGGTGAGCCCTAGGATGCTGATGGTGTTACTGGGCAGGTTCACTCGTTGCTTTGAGTTTCGGAGACCGCTGATGGGATTATTGAATGTGGCATGGCCCAAGTCCATGTGGTGTCGGCCACGCAAGCTAACGTCGGGAAAAGCAGAGGAGCTCGTGAAAGCAGCGGGGCTGTTGCCGCTTGCATGCGCTCTTCTGCGCACTCCAGTGTCGGGGCTGGTTACTTGCTCAGATGCCTCCACCTTGGGGGGAGGTATGTGCGCCTCCTCTGGTTTGACAGCGTGGGGAGAGCAATGCTTGAACGAGCTGAACAGGAATGGTGTGGATGGTGAGTTCTTCAGACCCCAAGGCAGCATGGGGGCGACCATAAATGCGGGTCCCCGTGTGTTGGTGGTTTCCCTCTTTGATGGGGTGGGGGCCATCATGTGTGCAGCTACTCGGTCATCCTTCACGGTGCGGGGGTATGCTTCCTCGGAGATCGATAAGGACTGCATGCGACTCACCCGTACACGATGGCCTGGTATCATTGAGCTAGGAGACATACGAAAGATTACCGCCAAAGCCATTGACCAACTGGCAGGATCAATTGGTTACCGCCTGGACCTCGTTCTGTTGTGCGCAGGATGCCCCACCTCTGATCATGTGCAATCTTGCAGTTGGTTGAAAGAAATCAAACGAGTGGAGCTCTTATTGAGGCGGGCTTTTTCGGTACCCGTGGAAACGTTGATCGAAGCGAAGTTCCCTCTCAGTCGTGAAGTTTTGGATGTGTTCAATCATGCCCTGCAACTCAAGCCCTATCTCGTCGATGCAAAACATCTCAGCTGGATGAACAGACCCAGGTTGTTCTGGGTGACATGGGCAGTGAGTGCTATTGGTGAGGAAACCTTGCAGGATTCAGGTGATTACCTTGAATGGCGCCTCCGTGATAGCCGAGAGCCCAAACAATCATGGGTTGACGGAGAGGGGCGATGGCTGTCACAGAATGACATTTTGCTGCCTGATTACACTGCCCCTAGCCCTCGGCGAAGCGTCCCTCGTGTGGCAACAGGCCTGGATGATGCATCCGAGCAGGCCAAGGCACGCTGGGCTGACGACTTGTTCAGGCTACCGGTGTGCCATTATGAGAGCGAACACATGATTACAAATGTCGATGGTTCTTTAAGGCTGTTGAATTTGGCGGAATGGGAGAAGCTAATGGGCTTCGACGATCACTATATCAGCGAGGGAATCCATCCAAAGTTCAAGGGACCTGAGCGAGAGCTAAAGGGTGGACAGCTGTTAGGTGGCGCATTCAACGTTTTTGTTGTCATGGTCATTCTCGATGAGCTCCTCTACTCACATGCGGGCTTTCGAAACAGGTTCAATCCTGACTTCTTCACTCGGGGGGTTGCCCCTAAATCGTGGACTCAACGACCTTCGTTCGTCAAACAAAGCAAGCCTTCAGAGGATGTCAGCAGGTTGGTTTCTCATTTCTTGAGAGTTGCAGAGCGTGGCGGGACAGACGTGCGCCTCGATGTTGGAGTGCCATTCCGTGCAAAGGCCTGGCCTCGTAGTGGTATCCAGAGTTCTCTTTTTCAATGGGCCATTATCCATGGTTACTCGTGGGCGCACCCCGCGCATATCAACGCTTTGGAACTTCAAGCAGTGCTCAACTCAATCAAATGGCGTGTCAGGCGAGCCAGTAATTGCTGTCATCGTGCTTTGGTTTTGATTGATTCACAAGTTGTCTGTGCTATTATTGCAAAGGGTCGTACTAGCAGTGGAAAGCTCAGAAGGTCTTTGCAATCGTTGAATGCTGTTTGCCTCGCTGCAGGGCTCTACCTTGCTGTAGCTTACGTAGACACGGGCAACAACCCGGCCGACATCCCCAGTAGATGGTGCGAGCAGCCCGGCCGAAAGCCAGGCCCAATCTCACGTTGAAAGAACAACAGGTCTCGCCAGCGATCAGCCAGCGATGTCACAGAGATATGCCAATGCAGTGCTTGCGTTCTTGACCTTTTTGTCTGATTCGAGTTTGGTCATTCAGCGCATTTCGCAGTTTGATGATGCCGCCAGCGCCTGGCTGGAATATCTTTATGCCGATGGCCAACGAAAGGGTCTTGCAAGCGATGGTCTTGCCGGCATCCAACACTTCATGCCCCGGTGCATCGGCCGGTTGCGTCAAAGTTGGAAACTGCTCAAAGTCTGGCAGAAAGTGGAGCCACCAATGCGAGTCCTGCCACTAAGCCCTTTGATCCTTTTGGGAATGGCGGGTTTGGCAGCGAAGCTTGGCATGCCGGACGTTGCTGCTGGGCTCCTTATCTGTTTTGATGGGATGCTGCGCAGTGGTGAACTTTACAATCTGGCTGTCGGCGACGTAACCTTCTATCACCAACACGCTGTACTTAGGTTGGGTCTTACTAAGAGCGGCAAGAGAACGGGCAAGGAAGAAATGGTCGTCGTTAACAGTGTTGTGGCAGTTAACTGGCTGCGCGTGGCGTGCAGAAACAGGGCACTTCAGGAGCCTCTCCTACGCAAAGGCGCAGATCATTTTCGTAAATGCTTCAAGCTCTTCCTTAGTGCCTTCTCCTTGGAGGGTTTACTGATCAACGTGTACTCCCTTCGACGCGGGGGTGCCACGTGGGACTTCCTCTCCCACCAGAGCATGGAAAGAACGCTGCTGCGCGGAAGGTGGTCTTCGACGTCTTCTGCACGCGTCTACCTGCAAGACGCAACAGCAATGGTGGCACATTTGCGTCTAAAAGATGACCAAGTGGGCCTCGCAACTACTGCTGCTCAGTTTCTTCAAACGGCGAAAGCCAGGCTGGAAACGTGAAAGGGTGTCGTATCCTGCTTTTCTTAGCAGGTTATGGGTCTTGTCTCGATGCTTGTGCCGGCAAGCGATTCTTGATCGATCCATGAGCTTGCGCCGGCAAGAAGCTTCATATACGACATCCTGTTCCCTCTTTTAATTTCAAGAGGTTTCACTATGGATGGGTGCTCCATCTTCAAACCAATCCTGGCGTGCACTGGGAAAAATGAGTGCTGCGCCACTACATGGGTGCATGTGAATCCTGCCGTAGGCAGTAAGAACGTGAGCATGTTGTGGCTTTAGCTCATCCTGCTCGCCGCCCTTCGCAGATTCTTCTCTCCCACCCTCCCACCCTGTGGATTCGGTTCCGATGGGGTTGAGGTGTGAAAGAAAGGGGTGTCGTATCCTGCTTTTCTTAGCAGGTTATGGGTCTCGTCTCGATGCTTGTGCCGGCAAGCGATTCTTGATCGATCCATGAGCTTGCGCCGGCAAGAAGCTTCATATACGACATCCTGTTCCCTCTTTTAATTTCAAGAGGTTTCACTATGGATGGGTGCTCCATCTTCAAACCAATCCTGGCGTGCACTGGGAAAAATGAGTGCTGCGCCACTACATGGGTGCATGTGAATCCTGCCGTAGGCAGTAAGAACGTGAGCATGTTGTGGCTTTAGCTCATCCTGCTCGCCGCCCTTCGCAGATTCTTCTCTCCCACCCTCCCACCCTGTGGATTCGGTTCCGATGGGGTTGAGGTGTGAAAGAAAGGGGTGTCGTATCCTGCTTTTCTTAGCAGGTTATGGGTCTCGTCTCGATGCTTGTGCCGGCAAGCGATTCTTGATCGATCCATGAGCTTGCGCCGGCAAGAAGCTTCATATACGACATCCTGTTCCCTCTTTTAATTTCAAGAGGTTTCACTATGGATGGGTGCTCCATCTTCAAACCAATCCTGGCGTGCACTGGGAAAAAAGAGTGCTGCGCCACTACATGTCCATGGCGTCGTCCCGGTCGTCCTCTCATAAGGTGGGATGATAGGCTCCGTTCGTTTTGTAATTGTAATTTTCCGAACGCACCTTGCGACCAATGTGGCAGCATGTACAGCTTGGAAATGCAAGGCACAAGATTTTGTCAGAGATTTTTGCTGCTTTGAATCCTTGTTTTCCTAAGTATCACCGACACCCCGTGTCCGTATAGGATCGTAGTCGTAGCCGTGGTATTTCACTATGACTCGACCGGGCCCGCCGGAGCTTAGGGTGAGCTGCGAAGCCCGTATAGCGGCGCGCGGTGCACGTAAAACGTAAGCACCAAGCCAGGTCGCAACAGCGACATCGTGGTCCGCGGCGAAGGGCTAACAGCCAACACACGATAACACGTGCAGATCTGGCAAATCAGCAGGTGAGGAGACGTTGCTGTGTTTCTTTTGCGGCAGCAAGGATGGCACCAATGTAGTCGTCCGTACCGAGCGGTGTGCCGAGGACGAGGGACTTTGGCGATCTCCTCCCAGTCGCCCGTCCAAATGGGCTCCTCGCTGTGGCCACGTGCCATTTTCGCCGCTGCATTCCAGAAGCGGGTCTTGTCACGATTGAGCTTGATGGGCGCGTGCTCGCGGAAGGCTCGCTGGCGAGCGTCCTTCAGCCCGCGGATTCGCTCACGATGGACAGCACCGTCGCATGTGGACCCATTTCCGACGCGTGTGAAACGGACCATGGCTTCCGTGCCTGCACGGGTGATACGGGTGCTGAAACAAGGTTACACCATGGAAACGGCATGCGGGCGGCGGAGCTCGGACACAAACTCCTGTGCAACGGTGCGCTCGGCCTGACACTGCGCTGGGATGCGCTGGGCGAGGGCGACCCGCACGTCAGTGTATCCGTGCCCGCCCGTGCGTGTAGCGAAAACTGGTACGGGCGTGTGGTTTCGTGAAACACCGTTGCCCATTGCTTGTTGAACGTGCGAGGAACGAGGTGGCGAACAGCGTCGCCTGTGGCAATGCTCCGCACTCCGCCGGGAGCCTTGCGCAAAGCCGTCAAGCGGGCCATGGCAAGCGCCGTCTGGATTTCTAGCAGAGGTGCCAACTGCTCACCCAGCACTGCTGGGGCCAATGGTTCACTCGGCATGGACCGGGGCCAAACCTCACACAGCACTGCTGCGGCCAATGGCTGACTCAAGTCAATCAAAGATCCTGGGCCAATGGCTCACCAAGCAGAAGTTGGGGCCAATGGCATGGGCGCGTGCGGAAACTTCGCGGTCAAAGTGATCATCCCGAGGGCTGAACGACCACGAACCAAGGAGTGCAACTGAGCGCGGCGGGGAAGGTGCGCAAAGGGGAGAGAGGTCCCCCAGTGATCCCGGGCACAAGGGCGCAAGGGCACAAGGGCACAAGGGCACGGCAAGGGCACGGCAAGGGCACCACAAGGGCACCACAAGGGCACGGCAAGGGCACAAGGGCACAAGGGCACAAGGGCACAAGGGCACAAGGGCACAAGGGCACAAGGGCACAGGGGCACAAGGGCACAAGGGCACAAGGGCACAAGGGCACAAGGGCATGAGGGCATACGGGCACAAGGGCACAAGAGCGCGAATGCACATAGACATATATACAAATATACAAGTATACATATACACATGTATACATTTCTACATATGTACACATATACATATAACACGTATAAAACATACATATGTATGTACATATACAAAAGTACAGATGTACATATATACATCTATACATATATACACATATACGTATATAAACATGCACATAATTACTTATGTACATATACACATTTTGATATATATATATATATACATACATACATACATGCATGCGTGCATACATACATACACATATACATATGTACACGTACACATATATACACAAAACACGTGTACACATATACATATATACATTTATACATATATACATATATACACATCTAAATATATGCATCTACACAAGAATACATAATTACCCATACACATATACACATATACATGTACACATGTATACATATAAACATGAATAGAGTTGTGATTTTAAAATCAGGGGCGCCCCATCAGTCCGAGGCCCCATCCTCGGAGTTCAAGGGTGATAAGACTTCTGGTTCTAAAGGCAGGACCGCCCTATCAGTCCGAGGCTCCATCCTCGGAGTTCAAGGGTGGTAAGAGTTCTGATTCTGAAATCAGGGGCTCCACATTAGTCCAAGGCTCCATCCTCGGAGCTCAAGGGTGGTCAGAGTTCTGTTTTTTCAAAATCAAGGGCACCCCGTCAGTCCAAGGCTCCATCCTCGGAGTTCAAGGGGTGGTGAGAGTTTTGATTTTAAAATCAGGGGCGCCCCATCAGTCCGAGGCTCCATCCTCGGAGTTCAAGGGTGGTAAGAGTTCTCATTTTAAAATCAGGGGCGCCCCATCAGTCCAAGGCTCCATCCTCGGAGTTCAAGGGCGGTAAGAGTTCTGATTTTAAAATCAGGGCCGCCCCATCAGTCCCAGGCTCCATCCTCGGAGTTCAATGGTGATTAGAGTTCTGATTTTCAATCCAGGGGGTCCCATCAGTCCCAGGCTCCATCCTCGGAGTTCAAGGGTGATAAGAGTTCTCATTTTCAATCCAGGGGGTCCCATCAGTCCCAGGCTCCTTCCTCGGAGGTCAATGGTGATAAGAGTTCTGATTTTAAAATCAGGGGTGTTCAAGGGTGATAAGACTTCTGGTTTTAAAGACAGGACCGCCCTATCAGTCCGAGGCTCCATCCTCGGAGTTCAAGGGTGGTAAGAGTTCTGATTTTAAACTCAGGGGCGCCCCATCAGTTCGAGGCTCCATCCTCGGAGTTCAAGGGTGGTAAGAGTTCTCATTTTTCATCCAGGGGCGCCCCATCAGTCCCAGGCTCCATCCTCGGAGTTCAATGGTGATAAGAGTTCTGATATTGAAATCAGGGGCGCCCCATCAGTCCGAGGCTCCATCCTCGGAGTTCAAGGGTGACAAGACTTCTGGTTTTAAAGTCAGGACCGCCCCATCAGTCCGAGGCTCCATCCCCGGAGTTCAAGGGTGGTGAGAGTTCTGATTTTAAAATCAGGGGCACCCCATCAGTCCAAGGCTCCATCCCCGGAGTTCAAAGGCGATAAGACTTCTGATATTGAAATCAGGGACGCCCCATCATGCCAGGGCTTCATCCTCGGAGTTGAAGGGTGATTAGAGTTTTTATTTTCAAGCCAGGGGGGCTCCATCAGTCCCAGGCTCCATCCTCGGAGTTCAAGGGTGATAAGAGTTCTCATTTTCAACCCAGGGGGTCCCATCAGTCCCAGGCTCCATCCTCGGAGGTCAATGGTGATAAGAGTTCTGATTTTAAAATCAGGGGTGTTCAAGGGTGATAAGACTTCTGGTTCTAAAGGCAGGACCGCCCTATCAGTCCGAGGCTCCATCCTCGGAGTTCAAGGGTGGTAAGAGTTCTGTTTTTTCAAAATCAAGGGCGCCCCGTCAGTCCAAGGCTCCATCCTCGGAGTTCAAGGGGTGGTGAGAGTTTTGATTTTAAAATCAGGGGCGCCGTATCAGTCCAAGGCTCCATCCTCGGAGTTCAAGGGTGGTAAGAGTTCTGATTTTAAAATCAGGGGCGCCCCATCAGTCCAAGGCTCCACAAGCTGCGCAGTTGGCGCAAGCGGCGCAGCCGGCGTCGGCGCACCGGCGCATCCATGTGGTGGGTCGGCGCACCGGCGCACCGGTACATCGGCGCATCCGTGTTCCAGCGGCGCAACGGCGCACTGGCTGGCGCATCGGCGCAACCGAGTTGCATGCGGTGCACCGACGCACCGCGCAACTGTGAGGTGCTGCACCCATTGCCCCCACGCTCCATATATACATATATATATATATATATATACATGTACACATATACATGTACATACATGTACACATGTAAACATATAAATATATAAACATACATACAAACATACTTATATACACATACATATAAAGGTAAATATATGCATGTACACATATAAGCATAAATACACATGCTCTAAGCATCCTGCCATCATCAGCAGAAGAACAGGAACGAAAGCGAGGCGTTCGAAACTTCATACCAGCTTGACAAGCCCGATGCCAGTGCACAAGGACACCAGGGCACAAGGGCACAAGGACACCAGGGCACAAGGGCACAAGGGCACAAGGGCACAAGGGCACAAGGGCACAAGGGCACAGGGCACAAGGGCACAAGGGCACAAGGGCACAAGGGCACAAGGGCGCAAGGGCACAAGGGCACAAGGGCCCGGGAACAGGAGAGGACCGAAGCCGCAAAGGGACCCGCCAGTCGGATCAACGTTCACCAGGTCCACTGCTGTCAATCCATGTACACGCCATTACACGCCCACATACCCCCACGCAAATCGATTTCACACAGTGCGCGACGACTTAAGCGGAGCACTTGTAGACTTCAGATGCAGAGGTGCAGACGCCTTTGCGGGCTCTAGGCATAAGGATCCAGGCCCACACCGCAAGCGCTCTGGGTCAGGCCCGGAGTTCACATCTAAAAAACCTGCACACCATCGAGTGGGACGCTAACGAATCCCAGTCAATCGGACATAGTCGGCCAGCTTTGCTCGATGTCCCATTCACCAAAGCTCCGATTTCTGTGGTGTTTACTCAAACTCAGCCGTCGTTTCGCTCAATGGGTTTGTTCGGTGATGTTCGGTGTCCCACACGCTGAGGCCTAGAAGGGCCTGGATTTACGCACGCAGCAGCGCCCGCCAGGACTCATATGCCGGCTCGCGCTTGCAAAACAAACTGGTGCGGGCGCGCGGCTTGGATATATGTGTTTGCCTGAGGAATTTTTTCCTGGCACCACACCTTCGGGCACCTTTGCTCCGCCGGGTAACAGAACGCTGCAGCACACCCGACAAATTTTGTGACAATTTCTATGGCTGGCTGGTTGGTCTGGGAGGATCCTTTAACAGATGGCGAATTGGCTCGATACCGGATGCAAGCTCAGCAGCCGGCAGGAGCTGACCGGCCTAGGAAGCGCAAATGTTCTTGTGTTTTCGCTGGGGCATGGCCGTGGCAATCCGTGGCATCAACGTTGCCCACGCGGCTACGACGTGGGGATCACCGTGCTGGGACTGAAGTGCGCCCATGCAGCCTTTTTTTCGGAAGGCCACCGCTCGGGACAGCAATTCGTCGCACCATGTCGCACACGCGAATCCTTGAGCCCTAGAGCGGCGAACGTGCCAAAAGCGATGCAAATAAACTGTTACTTGTAGCGCTTCGTCGTGCGCACGAGTCGCAGCTTTTGCAGGGCTATGGTCGAAGCCTTCCGCTTTCTGCCGCTAGCGGCAGCGGGCATCGAAGCTTCTCCTCACGTGACATTCGCAATCACTCCGGGCATCTTTTCGGGGAGGGGCGAAAGTGGGGTGGACAGGGTTTCGGCACATCCGTGTTTGCTTGGTGCTCGCGCAATGCGGCCCGGCAGGCACAAGGAAGCAACTGCATTTGAGCAAGAGCATGCAAGCGCTCGTTGGATGGCGGCCCCTGCCACGGTAAAGGTGCGGCGCCAGCGCCGGTTGCCCGCCGCCCGACACTCGCGTCGGCGAGCGGCCACATGGCGCCGGGCCATGACCAGCCAGTGCAGCCGGTGTTGTTGTTGTTGTTGCGGTAAGCAACTCGCAAGTCAAGTACCAGTGGTCGCAGTCTGGAAGCTCGGTCGTCCCGAGCCAAAGGCATGCAATGATAGAAAGGCTGCTTCGCGATGCGGCGCAACACATTGCGAACTCTGGGTCTTGGCGACCCTGCGCTGAGGAGCTCTTGGAGCATCGCCGCTGAAGATTTTGTCAGTGGGCGACTCGGGCATCCACGAGGCGCGGATTTAGGCGGAAGTGCGAGGCGGGGAGTGAGAATCGGCAGCACAAGAGCTCCGACGAGGTATGCCCGGCTGCCAGCTGCCGCTGCCAACTCCGCAAGCTCCGAGACCCTTGCAAGCTCCGCTTCGCCACGACAAAATGGTCGACAAACACATTCTGAACACTCGCCGATGTTCGCTGCATCATTCCAGCTCGAGTTTCATCCATCACTCTTGCTGCAGGGGGTCGACCAGTCGACCACGCGCATAGTTCCTGTTTCTCTGCCAGAGGAGCTCGACGTTCCCGCACCGCCAAGTTCCCTGCGGAGTTCTGCGCCTACATGTTACCGGCTAGAGAGAGCTACTACGCCGAACCACCGGGCCACACGGGCGGCGCCGAAGTCGTCCCCGTCGCAGCCAGTGCCAAGTTCACCGAAGAGACAGAGACCGAGGAGGGCTCAGCAGTCCGGGGGTGGTGGCCCCAACCCTGCCCCTGCCTCCTAAAGTTGCTTGGGCACGCGGGACTTTGCCCTCCCCGCGTGCAGCTTTTCCTGGGCCGGGCAACTGAAGTTCGAGGGAACCCAGTTGCCACACACGTCACATGGGATGAAGTCCAATCTGTTCTACACACTGCGGGCCCTCTCATGGGGACATTTTGGTTTCTCCTACAGATTTCATCTTGCTTTCGACCTGGCCGTGATGCTCCAATCTGTTTATACACTGCGGACCGCGGCTCTGATGCCGCCCTCGTGCGGCGCCTGTGCGCGTCTTAACTGCCAACCCTCGTGGTACGGTGCAGGTTGACGTGTTACCACAACAACAACAACAACCCATCAGTGGCGAAGAGGTTGGTGCCGTGCAGAAACGGAGTGCAGCCTGGTCCGACTTCGTCTTTGGTCGGGCTGCTGTTTGCACCTGTTCTGCTCTCAATGTCCGAGTCGGCTTGCAAGTGACGACTGATCGAAGCTTGATTTCTGCGCGCTGCAACCACAAAATGTGCATCGTGCACGGGTCAGTTTGCATGCCTTGTGGTCGGTGAGTTTAAGCGTGGCAGTGGATGTGGCGAAGCGTTCAAGTGCCTGCCGGCAGGTGCTTGCGTGGCACCCACATGCTGCACGTTACTTCGCACAGGAGGCCTTGAGACCGCCCTTCATGCGAGTGCGCAGGAGACACCGAGGCACCGATCCGTGTCTCACGGAGCGGCTGCAAGAAGCTGGGGAGCATCAGCGTGGATGCGTGCAAGAAACCCCTGCCTGCGGTCCCAAATCCGGCACAAACTCGTCATCAAGCGCCATCAGCTTGCCAGGAATCGCTGCATCATGTCTCGCTGCGCAGGGTGTCGAAACATGGCACTCGGGACTGTGAAGGACGTGTAAGTACTTTGCTGCTACATCCCGATCTAGGCTCCTAGTTCTCACTGTCAGGATGGGCCAAGTCGAGGCCTATCAAGAATAATGCAGGGCTCAGTACGGATATCGACTGACGGATGACATGAATCTGTCAAACTCCTTGCAAAAGCAACAAAGCTGCACTCAGGATCGCCACCCGTCTCCATGGCATCAGCAACATTGCACACCACAACCCGATGCAAGGGGTTGCAGCAATGAACCTTCCACTTGCCGGCCCCAGGCCCTGACCTTGGAGAGACGTTGGCGCTCCTCAGACAGACGTGTGTTCGCCTGGCAATCAGTGAATCAGGGGCTTCGCTTCACAGAAGCACCCGCAGCCTTTCCGGCGGCACCTCTGTGAGCTCTCGTGACAGGCGCTGGGCCAGATCAAGGAGCTGCTCTGCAGCCATGGCATGGTGAAAAAGCACGGAAGTGTGTAGTATGGTATATTGGTGATTATGGTCACTTTCGGCTTATGAAACCAATTGAAACCACCAAACACACATCCACTTACCTCGTCCATGCGAGCGTCAAACTGATAGTACGATAACAGGTCAACACCAGAAGTCAAGGAAGTGTCAACACCGGGCGTAGGTGCTGCAATATTCGGCTAGATGTGTTTCGTGGCCTGGACCGGGCTGATAAGATAGAAGCGAAGTTGCTTGGATCAAGTCGTGGGTGTCCTATACATTGTATAAACCTTCCAGCCCTTCGCTTTGCTGCAGAACCAGGCTATCGATCACGTCATCTACTAGCTGCTAGCTGGCAAAACAATGCGGCAAAAACATCTTCTGACCCATGAAGTCGTCGCCTCCTGCTCCGGAACATTTCGAGAGTAGATTACGTGCGATAGAAGTCGGTTGCCTGTCACACTCTCATCGTTGGATGGGTGCCAGCGGGCTCGGGCTCTGAACTACAAACCCTTTATGTGCAAGCACTTGCATAGCACAGCTTTTCTCCAAGCCGTCAGAGCGGCCCGTCTCCTCACCGGCACTGGATCTTCTCTGACAGGGGATGCTGCGGAGCTTTGTGGAGTGTGCCGGGGATGGTCTTCTCACTGCTTGGAACGCAAGCAGGAACCTCTCGGTTTGCCAAGAAGACGATGCAGCGGTTCCTCGTTGTCAACACTTCCGCGACAGTCTGGCAGCTGCTAGGAAGGTCTTCGAAAACGGCTGACCCTCCTGGCTGCCCACGAGGTCTTGTCCGAGACGTAAGCTTCCATGAAATCTCGCCCACCGAAGCCAAAGTCTCGTTCCAAGGCAGGGCCTTCGGCTGTAGCATCTGTGCTCTCTGCAAGCTGGCTGCAAGCTGCCTTTGCCAAGGGCACCAAGCATTTCCAGACGCGGTGGGCTTAGAAGAGCAAGCGCTCGCGTCAGTTCGGCCGGAGCCGAAGGATATCGAAGGATGCCGTCCGCTGGCAGCTGAGGCTCTTCCAGGCACGTTCAGGAAGGGCCCTCTGAAGTGACGGGAGGCGCAGACAGCCTCACGGAAAACACAGTCACGCAGCCAGGAGTGCTCGGCTTCATGCCACTGTTGCAAACAGCCTGTTCGAGATCCGATCGAGAGCGTACAAGATGATGCTCACTGATGCTCGTTCACCCGTGAATCCAAGCCGAACCGCAACGACACATAAAGCCCAATGCCAACATCTACGACGAATCGCGTCATGCAGCCCACCTTCTCCGAAGTCCATCGAGGCCCTCTGCCAGTGTCAGTGGCAGCAGCGGTGCAGAGTGGGAGGCGAGTTGCTGCACCTGGGCGCTGCCGGAATTCTCGGGTGAGTCCAAAGGAAAAAAGGTGTCAACGCCCTGCAAAAGCGCCGTCTATTCGAAGAACCCATGCAGGACAGCCCGGAAACCACGCCTGGCGATGGAGCTCCTGAGGAAAGCTCACAAGGAGTGATCCAGAAAAGGGGCTTCCAGGACTTTTCGATCGCAGTCAGGAGCCAGCAATCAGCACGTGGCGGAAGAAACCAAGCAAGAGTTTAGGCAAAGTGTAACTCCTCGTAGTCCGCACGAGAAGCTTTCGGCCCACAAACGGCCGGCCAGGCTTTGGCATCCTGCAGATGAAGTTTTGCGGTTGCCGGGACTCACATAGCCATAAAGAATCACGAATGATCACGAGCAGGAGCACCCGACAACACAAGCAACACAGCAGCAACAGTAGTTGCGTCGGTGAGTGCGATGTCCACCTGCGCCGTTGTCGTCGCCGTCGTCGTCTTCGTCGCAATCGCCGTCGTCGGCGTAGGACTGGGAAATTAGTCACAGGACGATGAGGAGGATCAGGACTTGGACAAACAGTAGTAGAAGTGGCTGGAGCAGTAGTAGTAGCTCATCAAGGGACAGTGACAGGTGAACAACATCAAAATGAAAAGCCAACATGGCTTTCCCCGAAAGGAACGCAACACAGCACTAGTACCTACAGGGGACTGCGTGCACATGTGTATGTATATATATATATACACAGAGATATGCAGTTGTGTGCATGTATGAGAGAGTATGTTCCTATTGCTGTACACATAGACGTATGTGCATGTAACACAAGGCAGTACCCACGGACGTGTACATATACATACATAACATTAGCATGAACATAAACAAATGCAGCATGCGCAAATATGTAGATATACATATACATACAAAGCATATTATGATAAATGCAAATATTATGCCACATAAGGGCCAGATACATATATGTGCACATCTATGTATATGTACAATAACGACAACAAGTCAGTGTCATATATATATATATATATATATATACCTACCTACCTACCTACATACATACATACATACATACAATGCATTTTGAGTTTGGTACCGGTATTGAGAAGCTCCCGGAGGAAAGTGTCTCGAGTTCCGAGAAGGTCTCGCAAGCCAATGACTTCCGCGAGGCCAAGCCTTGGGATGAGTCAACGGCTAAGTTGCAACCGCAGCATTTCAAAACGAACAAGCCGGCGCAGTCCGGGTCCTGAGACGTCTCGAGCACGGAGCAGTGCTGAACCGAAAGTCCAAAAGCAAGTATGTCAGTTATCAGCCAAGCAACTGGTCAGCATAGAGCGCCCGCGGCAAGATGTGCGCCTGGCAAGCACAGATCTGGACACGCCGATCACCTCTCCTGAGAAAAGTAGACCAGGAACCAGTCTCTTTCACACAGCATGTACTTGATGTGAACCTATGTGGCATGCTTGGATCATCTTGGAACTGAAGATTGGTCACGGGACGCACGGCCTCGAAGCGACTCCACAGAAACTGCGGGTGCTCTGCGAGGCTCGCGACCTGAATTGCACCACTCAGACATTGCTGTGCTTGCCTCCATGCGGTTTCAGCTTGACATATCTATCTGTGGGAAGCTCCGTTTCATCCGAAAACCACACTGCCCAAGATCCGCACACTTCTCCGCAACACGGAGGTGAGGAAGCGCATCCTGGTCGCCAAGCCGGGGCGGAGGACTGCCCGTAAAGGAACCGACGACAAAAGGAACCAGTCATCAAATACTTGAGTCACCGTGACTCCGTGACCACAGCCCGGGCTCGGGCTCCAGTTGAGGAAATCCTTCTTGGGCAAAAGAGTCAAAAAGTGGCCTCTCGCCTCTCGTCGACATCCACAGCGCCCCCGGCACGCAACGCCGGGACTTCAGAGGCCAGTAGCCTGGGCTCCACACCTGCAAAACAGGGGCACCGAAACCCAAGAACGGAGCGGGTGTGACAGGGAAGGGCTTGGTCACAGTGCGCTCCCAAAGCCCACCGGCTAGCGCACTTGAAGCCTACAGAATCAGAACACTGCCATGGTGAAAAGTGTACGTGATTGTGCTGGACTCCGGCAGTAGAACGGCTTGGATGGACAGTGCCTTTGCTGAGTTGGTCAAGGTGCAAGGCTGGGAAATGAAAAGGCGCATGAACTCCCGGCTCGGTTCGTGGTAGTGCTTCGCAGCAAACTGAGCACCAGCTGACTGCAGCGGCAGTCTAAGAACTCGACCCCACTGGCGGAAGGTGGCGACAACGTCAGCAGGGAAGTTCGGCCACCTGGCTTGCAGCTGCACAGCATGAACGCTCCTGCAGTGCCATTTTTCTCGCACAAGGCCACAAACTACCTGTACCTCTGGTGCCTGTGTAGCCGCTGCCGGCGCTCCACGTCGCGTGGAGTCGGGGGCTCCACGAGCAGCGGCTGCCTGACCTGACGCTGTTGAAACTCCTTCGAGCTTTCGAGTTCCAAGCACTGTGATGCTCGTCATGAAGCAGACTGGCGCAGTCCGCTGCAATGCTTGAAAAGTAGCCCGCCTCTGTACTCGTTTTCTCAGTTTGGGAAACTGGGAAAACTGCTACTTGGTATAGCTTTTAGATTGCATCGGGGAAACGGGGGAGGAAAGAGCCTCATGAAGGAAGAGCCACAGCCCCAACCAGTGCCAGCGGCCCATAGTCTAGAAGTCTAAAACTTCCGCAGTGATCCAGAGAAGAGGCGCCGTAGACTGCAGACGGAGTTAGAACGTGCCTTTCAGGTTCGTACTGCTGTTTTGGGAGAGGTAGCTGGAAAGGCGGCATGACCACAGAAAAACACCAGATGTAGCTAGGCTTGTCTTTCCGGGCAATGCACTCGTGCCAATAGAACCAGAGTCTTGGATTCCGGATCCTCTGAGCCAAACCCTTCCCGAACACATGCCTCGTTGGCCGACCACTTTTGATGTGAACAAAACCCTCAGCATCACTGAATTGCAACAGCTGGTGCCGGTTGCCGTTTTCTGCCTGAAACATGCTGGCAGCCAACTCAATGGCACGACATTAACTCGCATCATATCTTGGAATGCCTTCGGCATTTGGAGCCTGCAGCTTCAGAGCCATGTCACTGGCACTGGCAGGATGGATCGTGAGTGAGTGCCATTCTGTGAGAGAGTGAGAGAGAGAGAGAGAGAGAGAGAGAGAGAGAGAGAGAGAGAGAGAGAGAGACACACAAAGAGAGAGACATAGATGGTGCGTGTGTGTGTGTGTGTGTACATATGTGGAACATGTGCATGTTTTCTGCGAGCATCTCCCTTGCAGAAAAGATCGGAGATGTGAACAATGTAAACAACATCGTCAGCAAAGTGAGGCACCTAGTCGGCTTGACCCTTTGACGAAGCATGTGGCAGTGTTTGACGTGGAGTGCCTTTCCGAGACGAGTAATTAGTGAGTAGTACTGTAGTATTTGTCAAAAACTTCATGTCAACCCCCGCAACAGGCTCCACGACTACTGAGGAAAAACACGTCGACAAACCTGACGTGCGTGAAACCGTGCGCAGTTGAGCGTCGAGGTGGAGGTCTTCCAAGAAACTCCTAGTCCTATGCCCGGGCTCGGGGCGTGACAGAACCTCTCTAAGATATTCAAATCTCGGTCTCTCTTGCCGAGGATGCTCTATGAGTTTATGGGGCCTGAAGGTGAATGTTCAAGCACAGCCCGCGACAGCTCAGAACGAGCCTCAGCAAAAGAGTGGTTAGCAATGCAGAGACAACTTCGACGCCAACATGAAGCCCACAACGTCCGATAAGCTGCTTGAAAGCCTGCGAAAGACAACCCAACTAGATTGAACAGTCTCAGGCACTGCAGGCACCTCAGAGCTCGTGGAAGCCCGGAAGCGTCTCAGGCTCAACTTCCACAGCCTGGCTCTAAGGCTTTCCATGTTAAGAGTCCCGAACCTTCGCGTGATCCGGCTTCGATGAAGGGCTCTGCATGGCTACACGCAGCAGCTACTGTGCAAAGCGCCCGCCTTGCCCAAGCCAGGCAGGCTCCGTCCCGGCACTGGAACGGCCTGGCAGACGGTGCCGAGTCTCGCTGCGATGAAGGGCGCACGCGATTTGACTCGAGCTGCTTTCGTCGTGCCCCTTTGAGCATGGAAAAGCTGAGGCTTGGATCGGAGACTGAAGGCTGGCGGCCGTCGGCTGCAAGATCCGAGTCGGGGCCCCCAACGTCAGAACCACTTGGACAAATGACTGGAGATGTGCCCGGGATCTTGCACTGTGACTGCGGCTCTGGCCTTCTTCCCCCTAAAGCCAAGTGGGTTCAGGTCCTTCTCTCTGATCTTATTTCGTGCCTGCGGCTGATCGCAAGAGCAGAGTCCTCTGAGCTCAAGAAGCTTCGGAAATTGCCTTCAAATTCACATTCGGCATGCTCATCTCGGGGAGGAGTGTCACCGCGGAGACCTCACAGTCGCGCTCTGCACTTATGGCTCATGATCACAGGCCCAGGACTTGGGAGGCGGCCCTGCCGTGAAGATCGATCACTGGAAACAGCGTCCGACGGGGGCCCAGCGCCTGCTGCGAACACCAAAGGTTCGATCGGAGTTGCGCATCGTTCTTTCAGCATTGATCTCTTTGGGGGCAGCGTGAAGTTAGCCTAGAGAGTGCTGCAGCTGCGGGGAAACCAAATATAGGAAGCACACCATGCAAAGACAAACCACAGTTGTAAAGTAAAGCCTCCATGCTTTGCGTTGTTTCTGCTGCTGTGGAGAGATGTGCTTGCAACGAGCTTGGGAATCATTGTGTCACATTGTTCTACGATCACATGTCCTGGCTCCAACTGACCTTCCTCTGCTGCCGCATGCTGTCGAAGGCGATCCTCGAAAACTCTGCCAGGACATGGAAAAACCTGGTCGGCCAATATTACCTTCACATTGAAGGTGCAAACGAGAAGTTTGACCGCCCTGACTGCACCAACTATCTTCGTCGAGGCTTGTCCTAGCTGCTCTAGCACCAACGAACAACCCTGCATGTTCCAGAGAGGCAGCTTGAAGTTTACCCCATGTTTGTGCTCTGAAATAGACTCAAGCTCAAACCCTTTCTTGTTTCAAAGTTCCCCACAGAATTCGCAGTGCCGCTCCCGCTCCGCATCTGCCCAGTTGACAAAGACAGGAATGCTCAGGAAGAGAAACATCAGAGCTCACAGGAGCATCTCCAGCACAGGCCCTGGGCCTTTGGCTACAGGGAATGGGAGAAACCTTGAATATCTTGCCAGACCAGCCGCCGTCCCTTGGGGATGCGATGCGGTCCTAGTTAAGCCTAACTGCTTACACTAGCTCATGCGACAGCACGCCGGATCTTCACGATTAGCTCGTGTGCCTCCGCCACCCGGCCTTGCTGCTGAAGGAACCTCACGAGGTTCCCAGCAGACTCCATGGTGTCAGGATGCGAGACTCCATTTTCTTTCATAGACCTAGTCAGCTGTTCGCGGAAGAGCTCCTCTGCCTCTTTCATCTCTCCCGCAGACTCCAGCAGAACGGCCAGGTTGAACATCAGTCCAAGTGTCTGCGGATGCGAGTCCCCCATTTGAGCCTGCGTCCCGCGCAAAGCTTCCCGGTAGAGCGGGGCTGCCTCCTTGAGTTTGCCCTGGTCACGCAGATGGCGAGCGAGGTTGCCAGCGAAAGCCAGTGTTTTTGGATGGTCGCTGCCTAAGGTCAGCCGGCTTTTCTGCAGGGCCTCTCGGTACAGCAGCTCGGCTTCCCGCACTTGGCCCCGTGCGTGCAGCAGTCCTGCTAGATTGTTTAAGGAAGCCAATGTAGACGGGTGGTCATTGCCAAACTTGGCCCTTCTACCCTCCAAAGCCTCTCGGAAGAGTGGCTCTGCCTTATCCAGTCTTCCCTGAGCAGCAAACAGGCCTGCCAGACTATTGGCGGAGTTCAAAGTGGAAGGGTGATCCTTTCCGAGCTTGCTCCGCCGACCCTCCAAAGCCTCGCAATACAGTGCCTCTGCCTCATCTAGTCGTCCTTGAGATTGCAGTAGAGCTGCCAAATTGTGCATGGAGTTCAATGTTTCTGGATGGTTGTTGCCAAGCTTCGTGCGGCGGCCCTCCAAAGTCTCTCGGTACAACAACTCAGCTTCATCCAGTTCGTTCCGAACCTTCAGCAGGTATGCCAAGTCATTGAGGGCCCCGAGCGTTTCCGGATGGTGTTTGCCAAACCTTCGCCGGCGACCCTCCAACACCTCACGGTACAACGGCTCCGACTCCTGCAGTTGGCCACAGTCCTGCAAAAGTATTGCCAGATTTCCTGCGAAGAGAAGTGTGTGCTCATGGTCATTACCGAGTTTGGCACGGCTCGTCTTCAAAGCCTCTCGATACAAAAGCTCTGCTTCCTCAGGTCGGCCCTGATCTTTCAGCAGGGTGGCGAGGTTGCTCATGGTCAACAGAGTCTCAGGGGCATCATTGCCAAGCTTCTCCCGCAGGCATTCGAGGCACTCCTTTTGCAGCTTCTCGGCCTCAGCATGCTGGGCACGGCCTGCCAGCCTGCCGGCCAATTCGCTCATGCAGTCCAACGTGGCTGGACCTGCGTCCCCATCCGTGTCACGTAGCTTGCGCAAGCGGAGCTTTAGAAGCTCCAGCACGCTGTCAGCGTCAACCGAAGCGTTTACCACTTTGCCGGAAGTGTCAAGGCTCCTGAGGACCCAAACATCGCGAGCCCGATGAATAGCTCGGCCCTTGTAGTCCTCGCCTAAGCGGACCGGGCGCAGTTTCCCTGTGCTCGGATCCTGCGCTTGCGTCTCGGCAAGGTCAGGGGTCTGCTTCTGAAAAATGTTATACGCCAGCTGCTCGGGTGCAATGATGGGAATACAAAAGCCCGCGCGATGCCCACTGGGATTAGCATCGCCCCACTCAGAAAGGACACGAGCTTGCTCAGGATCATCCGCACGACAATCAGGGCTACCATTGCTGTAGTTGTTGAGGAGAATACGGACCCGCAACTCAAATGCAGAGGGCTCATGCTGGCTAGCATACACACCTTTGCCGAAATGGGCCCGACTATCAACGAGGGAAGCGAAGAGCTCTGTGCTACTCTGCTCGAGGTCACCAATGTTCAGGAAGGCCAACTCATTGGTGTAGTGGTAGAGGATGCGCACACCCTCCTTGCTGTCCGAAGACTGGAGGTCACGTAGATCGAAGGCATGACGCCACACATGCACAGCACCGTCAGGGGCATCATATCTGAAGGTCAAGAGCTCGCCGATAGAGTCCAGGGAGTACTCCAACCCTTCGTAGAGTTTGCCTTGCAAATAAGGCCCTAAAAAATACTGCGTGAGCTCCCCCGTGCCCTGCGCTAGGCTAGACTCTTGGAGATTGTCTGCAGTGGCCACAGGTTCTTGCAGCTTGGAATCCGAAGAAGCAGGGAGCTTTGCCACGACCTTGCCAGTGGAGGGCTGGCTACTGGTAGTAGATGCCACCGCATCGACCAGGCTACTGGCAGACGCTGTCGGTTCCTGGGATTCCCGTTCTGCAGTCTTGGCAGACGCGTCCGAGGCACCCGCTCCCATGTAGCCTAAAGAGAAACCATCGCGGCAGATGTCGTCTGTAGCTTGTGGGCAAACTTGCTGAAGTGCCAATCGCTGCTAGTCCTGTTGTTGTTCCAGAATTTCTTGCAGAGTCGTGATTTGATGTGGAACCGATGGGCTTAAGGCCTAGGCTTAAACTTTTGTGACATGGCGCAGAGCCTCTGCACAGCTGTCGCCTCACGAGGACCACGCTAAAACCGCTTGTTAAACTATGGCCCTGCTTGCCTTCCGCCGCGGGTTCAAGTCATTTCGATTGCCCTCCGTGAGGCTGGTGACAGTCCGAAGGACCTGCGAACCCACGAAGCGTTTCTGGTCGGGGTGAATTAGGATTCGGAGATGAGCAGGCACGCAGCAGGGATCGCATCACACGTTTGCCTGCTCACCGTTGACCCACACGATCAGGTCTCCCAAAGGGTTGATGTGGACCCCGACCTCGGAGGTGTGTCGATATCTCCACAGTCTGACTCGTTTGAACAGCTTTGGAACGGTGCAAATGCATGCAGACAGCACCCCTTCGGGATGCCCGGCCACGTCTCCCACGACCAAGGACTTCGGATCCCAGGCGGTCTGGGTGAACCATTCTCCGCCTCAACGTTCGGTACGAGCCGTAAACTGGACTCACAAATTGAAGATGTGCCCCTCTCATCGCATCCGAGCCCCGTGCTGTCGACGACATGCTTCCCGTAGCCGATTAGGATGGTTCCTGTGCAGGTGCGAGGGAAATCATTGGCGGTCGCAGCGTATGCAGGAAAATTTTGGTACAGCTCAGCATTGGGCCTGGGATTTCGTAGGCGTACATGGTGCGTATGCCGAGCCTCGGTGGAGAATATTTGCCAGATCCCGGCGACTACAGAAAGCAGCCATAGCCAAGCGAAGCTGGGCGTGCCGGCTTGTGCCCGCCCGGGAGGTGCGAGACGCCAAAGGCCAGGGACATGTCGCGGAGCGAATCTAGCCTGCAGCTCTTGCTTTAGTGGCTTCGAAGGGATGGTTTACGATAGCCAAGTACCGCGGGCTTGCTTACAGAGCGCGCGAGTTCTCGGCACCCTAACGTGTCCATACACGTGTTCGTCGAGTCAGTCTCAAGGAAGGTTTCTTGCTATCAGCTTCTATCAATATTCAAAGACTGAGCGCGTGGCGGGAAATGCTCATCGTCCACAGCGTCGATCTGCATGGAGCCAACACCAAAAACAATCAGATCAAGACTCTGAAGTTTTCAGCTCCTTCAAGCAGATCCCGAACACAAGGCACGCCATGTGCTACATGCATACATTCAGCATCAACGTCGGCCTTGAATGCGTAGAAGTACCCGGTGCACAACAGGTGACTGCCGCTGAAGAGGCGTATGTAGCCATTGCCGTAGACGACACCGCCTTCACAGTCCGCAAGACTGGCAGATCCATGACTTGATTACAAAGGGCTGACTACCCCGACACTCTCAAGCATCAGCAAACCAAAACTCGAAAAGGGTCAGCTGCGCCCTTGCGAAAAAAACAAGTCGAAATGTCGCTGCATCATGCACTCAGACTGACACCGATGATCGTAGTCGTCTCTGTGCCTGCGGCCAGCTCCGCGTCCCGCCGATGTGCACGTAGGTCACGATGGGAGATATGAATGTTCCAACTCCTGGACACGAAGTGCATATGCTGAAACAACAACATCACATCACGCTCGCCCCCCGCTTTTGCTACAGGCTGCAGGGCTCTGTCGGATTGTCATGCCCAAAGCTACAGGAAAACCGCGCAACGGAACGGCTGAGCGGGCAGCCAAGATAATTAAAAGCGAAACGCTGCGCGTTTGGACCCCACCTCGAGACATCCGAACTGTGTATTAGTATGTTAGCTCAGACACTGCTGGGTTCTCAGACCCCGAGACCCTCCATGCCTCCATGTGCCGAGGTGAGACTGAATCGGCAAGAAGCCGAAGCCGCCGAAGCCTGTTCTACGCCTACGCGATGACCGATTGTCCGGGTGAAACGTCGTGAAAACGCGATTTGCTCCGGGAGAAGGAAGCGCAGCGCACGGTGGTCTTCAGTGCCCCCTGGGCTTTCAGGAGCAGACGTCTCAGAGCTCTGCGTGGTTCTGCGAGCTTCTTGCCTTCGGGGTATCTTGTTGAACTTGTTGGATGACACTGCAACAGCCTTAAGAAGATTTGACATAGAGCGGACTGCCCAAACCCCGCTCAGGTTCAGAGCCTTCACCTGGTGTGGACAGTCATCATCCAGAGCACCATCATCGTCGAGGCAGTCGGCCCAAGCCAAGTCTGGGTGGTAGATCTGGCGCAGAAGCCGCAAACACAGCCTCTCCCCTCCTCTCGGCTGTCATGGGACGCTTGCAGGCAACAGCCTACAGCTTCAGGCGTAAGCACTGCAGCAGCGATCGCCAGTGGCCCGTGGCCGGCCTTGATCTCCAAGATGGTTCTCGGCTCGTCCGTAGCCGCGGTTGCCAGGCCTTGGAGGATAGGCCGCACGGCCGCTATACGAACTTAAGCATTCCGATCACCAACACTGCTACACCTCGCACATTCCACTTCAAGCCAGAGGACGATGGCCATAGCTGTCATCCAGCAGGACGCAGTGCCCTGGCCAAACAACAGCAGGCAACACAATCCCAGAAGACACATCACCACAGCTCACCTTTCTCTCACATCGCAAATTGAGCAAATCTCAACTCAGATCTTCATCATCACACAGCACTAGCCACGGGACCGACGGAACGATTCTGTTCGGACTGCGTGCCTCGACGCCACGTTAGCTCCTGGTCTGCGATGAACATGGTCACATTGCCTTTGGAGCTGAGGCATGCTGTTGCCCAGAGGCTCAGTGAGATTTCATTCTCGTGCAGTCTCCCGGTCGACTTGTCTTCGACACTCCCCTTACATGCTTTTCGGTCGACAGGTCGAAGCATTTTCCTGATTCGTGAACTGGCCCCGGCACTGTCGAAAAGTCTAGGTGATAAAACCATAGCACTCTCTGCAGCACTTAGTGCGGGCAGGTTCGCTTGAGGATTCATCACCGTGGCGCATGTCACAGTAGTGTAACAAATTGCAGTGTCTCGACAAAAGGTTCAGACCAGAGCTACCAATGGATAACCCTGTCACCAGAGAACAGTGCCCAGCCGAAGATGTGGGTCTGAAGCAACTCATAAGCCTGTGTAACCCAAGTCGGCCAGGCTGCTCGGGTTGTAAACGCCGCAGTGAATCTTGATGCGTTGGTTGGTTGCCGCAGTGTGGTCCATAACCTCCGAGGCGGAGGTGCACAAGGCATGGGCCCATGTCACTTGGCCGCAGAGGCCTTGGCATCTTGCTTCCGCGCTATCAGACCCTTGGCCGGCTTCCCTCAACTCCGTCGGGAAGCGCGTCTCAAGTCATGCGATTCGAGTTTGTTGGCCGAAATCAACACAATCACCGAGAAGTCCCAAAGATCCTCCAATCTGGCGTGGATCTCCAGCAGCCACAGTGCCTTCGTGTTGGGGTTCATGCGCGAGAATCTGGCGGAGAGCAGCGCTTCTCTCGCGGGCCAGATGTCCTGAATATCTTGGACCTTACCAGTCGAGATTAGTTGCCATCAAATTTCGATGCGGCTTTCCCGCTCCTTGGGGCTTCATGAAAGCCGAGACGCCAGATCGCACACCTTCGGATGCCACTTGGCGTCGCATTTGTCGTCTTGCCTGGGTCGGAGCATCCCGAGACCCTCGACTACATGGCCCTTCGGGCTTGCCAAGTCTTCAAGCTCACAATTCCCCGACGGTCTTGCAGTGCTCTTCCATGAGGGCCCAGGAGCCATATCCACGCAAGCTCCCAGTGACCAGCATTATGCAAGCCTTCGTCGTGCTCCTGTGGTGTGCAAACAAAGTCTTCAGATAGCCTGCTGAGACTACCAAATACAATCATGGCGTGTCAGCGCCACTCAGAAGACCGATGCAGGTATATTATGCGTGCGTGGTCGAACCTGGTCGAACAAAGAAGGGTAGGATTTTCGCAGGATTACACCCACGAGTCAGGCAGGAACTCGCAGGGGTCATCTGTCGTGGAAGAGCTTCGAAAAGGATTTTTCGTGGCACTTCGTAGAGAAGGACAGGGCCGGCCGTTTTGTGGTGCACCGCTTAGTCACCGCTCGCTTCAGTTTTCAAAACCCGAATCTCCAGTCTCCAGCACTCCCGGAACAATATCAAAACAGTTGATATGAGCTACATGAACTCCGTGAAGAATCCTCGAGGCGCCCGAGGCTTTCATACAGGTTTCAGAAAAGTCGAGAGCGCCTCCCAGGCACCCGCATCATTCGCCGCGGCAAACGCAGGGAGGATCACATCACTGAAGTTTCCTCAGCTCCGACTGATGGCGGAGCTGCGACGCGTTTCTGGTTGCGCAGGCCAGTTTCGAGGGTGCGGTACTGCTGCCGTACCATGCTCCCTTTCAGGCAGAGGGATTGCTTACATCCCGATCTGGGACCAGCTCGTGCAGGAAGCTAGCGTGTAACCTGAAATCAAGCCCGGCGGCCTTCCAACCATGACAATGCCGAAGCAGGTCCTGTCATGGAAACATGCGTTTCGAAAGGCGAAAGGTCTGCGATAACCCCACAACCGCCCTGCGCCTGGCCAAGGAACTTCCTGCGTCTCTGGATCGATCAGGACAAAGGGGGTCAGCTGCTCATTCAGCCTTCAATCCAAAGTGCAGCAGAACATGGATCGAAGGATTGCTCTCTGGGAAGCCGGCGCGCCTCTCTGTCCACTGGTGGGGGCTGGGCGTCAACCCGAGCTGGTACAGTCGCTGCGACACCCTCTCCTCGGGTAAGCAACAGTGGCTTCCGGGGGGATCTGAGCTTTGCAACTTTCACATCAATGCGAGTTTGGTTCATATGTCGTCTGTCTTGCCCCAAGCCGGGAAAGCCCTTACCCGAAGTAAACCTGGAAGCTGCCACGATAAGGATCTCCGAACATTTACACACCACTTTCAGGTGGCCCGATCCGCCTTGCAGAGTGCAAGGACACCCACGGAGCCCAAATTTCGATCCCAGATGCCATCAGCTCTCCGCGGCGAGGATGGTGCGGATGGTTTCGCGAAAGCCAGTCCATAACATCTACCTGGGTTCGGCGGTCAGCATCGATCAGGTTCCGTGCCGCCACGACAAAACTGCCGTGCTGCTTCGGGATCGCGATGCAACGATCTTGAGAAGTTGCCAGCTTTCAATGCTGCAGAACCCAACTTGACATCGCCAAGTACACCCGAGTGCTATGAACGGCATGTGATTAGGAAAGGGGCCGGCATGTCGGGCCAAGTTGCATGAATTTCGCGTGCATCCGTTCGAGAACGGTTCGTTCTCAAATCGCCTAAGTGATTAATGATGAATGAATCACAGCTCGGCACAGCGCAACGCATCGCAAGGACGCGGGCCTCCATTGACTTCTTTGAAGTCATTCCAGAGTTTATCGTCCTCGGACCGGTGCTCTTTCTCACAAGTCGGAGGCATCGTCCGAACCCAAACACGCAACAAACACCTCGAATGCAACGGACCTCGAGAATCCTTCTCTACTCTCAACTCTGTTCCGCTGACTGCAACCAGGGCTCAGGAATTTCTGCGTTTTCACCCTTTGTGAGATTTACCTCACTGCCAATAAGCCTGCAGTCAGGCTTCGGGGCTTCGCGCGTTGGGGCTCCCGGGTCTTGCCGGCTTTGAGCAGCTGGGTACGTAGGAAGGGCGTGGAGTGCAGCAGGCAGTCGGCATGCAGGTATGAGTCTGTTTCGCGTGAAGGAGACGAGTGAGGCAAGCAAAGGTTGAGGGAGTAAGTTAGAAGAACACGGGCAGGGGAATGCCAAGGTGGCGGGGACAGGGAAAGAGACATAGATAGATAGATAGATAAACAGAGAAGGAGAGAGCGAGAGAGAGAGAGAGAGACAGAGAGAGAAAAAAAAAAAAAACGGCGAGAGCGAGGGAGAAAGAACGACAAAGTGCGGACAAATTGCGTCTTGAGGTCCGCCAGTAGTTCCGCATCTTTTTGAGGATCCTTGGGGACGCAGCGACTGCTGAAACACTGCCGGCAATGTTGGGGCTTTGGCAGAGATCAAGCTTCAAAACAGACAAGCTGCCAGCGAAGCTACAAGGATGACCTGTGTCGAGTCGAAGGATGATTCGGATGGATCGGTCTCCACTGATCTTGAACGCTGGTTGCTGGTTGAATGATGGATGACATGAATTTGCAGAACTCGGGGAGGGAACCAAAGCTTGCAGCACGGCCAGAATAACATGTCACAAGACCAGACTGCACGATGATGACTTCCTGCAGTCGGGCTGGAGCGCAGGAAAAACGTAGACACCTTCGACTTGAATGCCAGTAGCAAGGTCTAAGCGGCCAATATCAAGCTCGATACAGTGCCAAAGGCAGATAAGCCCAGAAGGATGCCGGCCAGAGCCATGGGCGTCTCCCGACTAAAGGGCTTCAGGGCTTTGGATATATCGCATATCTCTAGCTAGATTTTTCTGCGAGCGACAAGCCTAAGGGTGGTCTGGTTGGGCCATCGCTGGGCCCTTCGGGGTTTAGCTTGGAGGCTGGAGTGCGCGGCATGGGGGATGCTCTACGCGAGTTCTCTCGCCATGGCGACAGTGCAGCTGCGGCAATCAGGCTCCATGCACATGATGTACATGATGCTCTTCCAATTGAAACCCCCATGGCCCGTGGGCTTTCTCTCATCACCTCGGCTCCACGGTTAAGGTGCCCAAGTCTCCGAAAACCCTGCACAGAAAGCGGCTCCTCCGCTGAGTGAACCAGGATGTCCTGAGCGACACCCACTTCTGCAATAGATCTGTGATGTGTAGATGACGATGCTACCTGTTATGGCTGCCTCGAATTCTGGCACTCTTCGCTTGGACGAGGCGCAAAGGCACGTGGCTTTTCTCGTCCACAACGAAGTCACCCTGCCAGGTTCTGTTCCTGAGCACGAGACAGCTTTGATAGGACCGTCGCGAAGATGCTAGGCACAGCAGCCCCACGCCGCTACCGGCTGGCGGGAACCGCGAGGCACCATCACGAACAGCTGAGATACTGCAGATGTGGGCGGACACACTGTAGGACTAAACGAACACATAGATCTTGAGGGCTTGGCAGTGGCCTGCGCGAGGTGACGGTGATTAGAGGGAGCTCGGTTTGCCTCGGCTCTCGCTTCTCCGAAACCACAGCATTCCATCACCTTCTGCACGTGTGCATAGGTGTAGACTTGCGATGCCGACAACACGCCGATGCAAAGCGTCCCCTAACTACCTCTTAAAGGAAGTTGAGCGCCCGGGCTGGCTCCAGGGCTTCGCCAAGTCCGGGGCCGACCTGGTCCGAGAAGGCGAAGGAACAGATAGGAACAGAGGAGAGAACCAAAGGCAGAGGCAGGGATAACAAACATAAAAAGCAAAAAAGAAAAACTCTGAGGAGCTTTCCAGTATTTCTTTTTTCGTTTTCCACAGGAAGGTTTGAGGTTTACACGCTGTTAGGGTCTTGGATTCAGGGTCTTGCTTCCAGCACCTCCTGCAGGCAATGCATTGTGTGGGGTCTCGGGGTTGCAGCAGCAGTTGGTCATTGTGTTTGCACTGCACGGCTTTGACGATGTAGGACTACTTTATCACCAAATACTCCTTTCTGACTCCTATAAGCGTTAAACCGTTAAACCCTATCCAGCTGCAAACCCTGAACCCCAAAACCCACAGCGCAACGAAGAAACCATGAGAAACACAGCTGCATAGCTCATTGTGAACCACAGACGCACATAAGTCGCTTGGAGCTGAGCCGCGCCCGGCAATAACAATAGGCTGTCAACTCTGTCCCTTTACTCTGGGGTCCGGCTGTGCCGCAGGCACCAAACGAGTTCATGAGGACTGCTGAGCCACCAAGGGCGAGGCGCGCTCGTCAGTTTGGTATCCTGAGGGCTGTCGGAGATCGGTGGTGCATGAGACGAAATGGTGCTTTTGGACAGACCCCAAAAGTCTTGAACTCAACCTTATCCGCGTCGGACCTGCGACTACCACTGCTGCTGCTGAGCTGCTCGTACTCATCCTACTGCTTCTCCTTCCCCCTCAGCTTGAACTTCCACTACCACTGCTATTACTGCCACTGCCACGACTGCTACTCCTGCTACTGCTGCTACTGCTGCTGCTGCGACTACTACTACTACTACTACTACTACTACTACTACTACTACTACTACTACTACTACTACTACTACTACTACTACTACTACTACTACTACTACTACTTCAAGCTATTGACGACATCTCGAAATCTCTGCTCACAGGAGCAAGCTGCAAAACCCCTTCGCACAAGATGAGAAACGTCCTGATTGAGAACAAGAATACAATACACGAGTTCCTGCATCAAAGGCCCCTTCAATCCCGCAGCTCCTTGCCGAACTTTGGGCTGGGGATCTTCGTCTCATCCTGAGGCGTAGCTTCATCGGCTGGAGTCGAAAGTGACATTGGACAACAACATCTGGAGAAGAAGACTTGCTGTGTTTGCTTCTGGTACTTCATAATTCTATTGAAATGGCGTCTGCTAGCTCCAGACAAGTCTTGAAGTTTTAATTGAAAAAAGAAAAAGAGCGAAACTACCGCTAGAGTAGAGACTCATTGAAAGTGAAGTTCAGAAAATGTGCCCCATTATTATCTGTATCGATCAAGCTGTCTTTAAATCTTGTGACTTTGAAACTCATGAGATTTCTATGTGATGAATATTTCAGAACCATGCTATAATCGATGGTTTACTTGATTCGATCAATTTAAACACTGTTTGCTTGAATGTGTTAGTCTTAGAGTCATTCTTGATGGGATGATAATTGGATTCAAGTCAATATCAAGTATTTTTAGGAATAGCAGAATGATAGATTGATGGGAAGATAGGTAGAAGACTCTGATAGTTGAGTTTCCTCCTTCAGTCTCTCCGTTAATCGTAGCATCAATTAGGCCACGTTCGAGACACTACGGTTGGCACATCATGCCTCAGCAGTACTTAGAAGCAGCAGTCGTCGTCGTCGTGGCAGTAGCAGCGTCGTCGTAGCAGCGGTAGCAGGAGTACGTGGGGATGAAGCTGCCTTGTAGACCGTGCTGGGGCGGGAGAGCGAGGGCGGCGTTGCGGACATAGCCGTGGCTGGGGGCGGCTGCCTCGAATTTGCAGGATTCGGCCGTACCCACCATGCGTAGATGGGCACTTGCAGCGCCTGCGCACCATGCCGATGCTCCATCGCCGGCTGGGGCCGCGCGTGCCGGTGCCGTCACTGGGCGCAGGTAGTGTAGGCAACATCCACCAGAAGCAAGGAAAGATGTTCTCAGGGCTGGATTCCGGCCTGCACTTAGTTGATGATGATTCTCTCAGCGGTACCGCTATGGGATCTAGATGAGCGTCAACATGTCAAGTTGACTTCAACTCTGACCGGAAGTCCCCAACACCACCTTGCCTTTGCATCCGCTTGGCATTCCTGGCATCTGCGTTGCTCTGGTATGCCAACCTCGGCAGATTGCAGATCCGTTTGAAGGCTGTGCCGAATAAAGTCCCAGCATGAGCCTGCTTCGCAGGAGTCTGCTAGCTGCAGGCAGCCAACCTTGCAATCCTTCGCATATAACTATGGGCTATGACATAACATGAATTGACATGACAGACACAGAGGGAGAGAGTGGGAGAGAGAGGGAGAGAGATAGCTATCTGTAAGCTTATATGTATTGATAATAGGAATGTATATGTCTAAGGCTATGTAAGGTAGCGTATGATGGAACAGCTACTCCATGAAGAGTCAAGCAGCTTGTTCTGCACAGTCATGTCCTCGTCCTGCGCACAGGCATGCAGCAGAAGTCAGACAGACATGACATCGAGACTCTCGACAAATGCAAGCGACAGCAGCATGCACAGATTCCTAGCCCGTGCATGGAATGGCCAACATAATCTCTCCTCGTCCCCGCTCAAGGCCTCCACCGATCGCTCAGGATGGTTGAAATACCTGCCGCACTGTGCACCGACTCGGATTGCTCCAGACGATGTCCATGATGCGACTTTGATTCTCACCCAGAAGAGCTTCAGAGCTTCCACAAAGGCTTTGGATGTCAGACCGGGGAGTCAAAACTCGACGGCTTTAGCACCGAGCAATTCGCTGCCAAGGACGCGCGCACCTTTGGGCCTTGCGAAGCTTCCGCATCCGCAGCGAGGTCTCCTGCGACGTGGGGTCCCTGGCTTCTGGCAGGGTAAGCCCTGCTTCTAGTGAGAGCCCTGCGACAGCCATAGTATCGAAACCGAGTCCTCGTCCGTTTCGGGATCCATGGCCTTGGGGGCTGGGGGATCAGGTCCAAGGATCGTAGATTATACCGTAAATAAGGCTTTGAAAAAGCTGACACGCACTGCAATGCACGTCCACAGAGACTGGATTCGCTCCAGGATTTCCTTGCGCTGCGGCATGGACAGGCCCTGTGGCTTCGTAAGGTGACCAAGTGAGCAGGGACCGTAGATTGCTGCACACACGATGAGCTTCACAAGAGGAGGTTGAATCAGTACAGAGATGACGAGACGGGGAAGCTCTGGTGAAGACATGCAGCCACCCAAACTTGCAATGGGAAGAATGTTCAGCCTACTGGCCATGCATTGGAGTCAGGTCATCACAACACATGGAGCCCACGATATCCAAAACGTCAACATCACGAGCTCATCACGGCCGTCGCTTTGCCGGCACTACCCAGGCCCACACGATCATCTCCATCTTGAGTGCAACCTGCAGTCATGAACTGAGGTTGGAGCGTCTGGGGCTCCATAAAAAGAGGAGAAAAACATCGGAGGTTCCAGCTTCACTGAGCTTCACTTAAGCCCCCAGAATTCCTAGAAGGAGATCTGAGTCTCTTTTGGCGAAGCCCAGCCGCCAGCCCAGGCCCGCCCGGGCCGGGGCCTCCAGAAGCTGCTTCTTCGTCTTGAGCACTTCCGCGCGGAGATCTGAGTCACGTTTTGGAGACAAAGAGAAGGCCGCCCAAGCCCAAGGAATGTCACGAGGAGCGGCTTAGCTTCTGGTGAGAGCCTCCAGCTTCGGGGCAGCGCAACACAAAGGCAAGCACATCTGAGGACTCAGACGATTCTCCATGGGTGGCTCTGCGATCACAATCTTCTGAGCCTCCTCAGCTTGCCGCGTCTGGGAGAAGAGAAGCACCTGAACTCGCCAGTTTAACTGAGACCAGCGCAGGCCGCAGCCTCAGGTAGGAGGCAAACCTCAGCCCGAAGCTTCGGAAGTGGAAATACCCGAGCTCAAACCTTCGACCAAGAAGAACCCAACTTGGGACAGCCAGGGAACGGATTCTCTTCGAATTGCACAGTCGTGCCGTCCAGGCGGTCGACCTCCGTCACATGTTCGGAATGAATTTGAGCGGCAGCGGCATCTCTCTCGTCCCAAGCCGTAGTGGGCAAAAACCAAAGGGAACAGAAGGAACTAGCATCACTCTGCCCATGAATCGCTGCAAGGCCAGAGCCCTGGCTGAGGGCGCTGCCTCAAACGGAACATCCTCCCCCTGCGAACATTGGGTGACTGGTCGCTCTCTTGGACATGGCGTTGTGGTTCAAGTGGCTCCAGATTGGCTGAAGTTTCTGCTACGTAGTGGTGAAGCGCGATAAGAAAGGGTAAAGGGTGTCGGTGTGAAGGCTCCACGACACGCAAAAAAGCTCAGGCCGCAGAGCAGAAGAGCTCCCACCGGCCTTGCCCTCCAGTGATGGGAAGTCCTGGCGATGCGAGGGAGGAGGAATTTGAGTCAAGACTGCCCCCACTCATTGCATGGAGCACAGATGCGAACATCCCATTACACTTCCTTAGAAGCCCAAAAAAAACAGAATTCGATAGACATCGACAGTCCGCGGAACTCTGGGTGCGCGGCCTTCACCGGCGCCAGAGGGGAGGCACAGAGGCTTCTCAATCCCTCCCAGGTGCACCAGACTCATAATGACTCATACATGGTCACATGATGTCACATGCCACAGGGTTGGGGCTCCCACTCACCCAGTGGCAGAGGACTAGCAAAGGGTGTCGTGCAGATGGAGTGAAGCCGACTGATGGGGGCTGTTTCGCCTCCAGCCGTTCCAGAGACGCAAAGCCTGGGCAGTGCTAGAGATCTTCTTTGTGCTTGAAGCCAAACTCACCCCCGCAATGATACGTTCTTGCATGTTTGCTGAAAAGTAGGCGATTGGTTCAAATCACAAGTCTTGGCGCACGCGTCCCCTGCGAACCTGATGCACTGGTCGGGTCTAGTCACACAAACTTTCCTCCCCCCCACCCGACCTCGTCCCCTCGGGAAGACAAGACTAGCCGACTAGCCCAACACTCTCAAGTACTGTGTATGTACATCAAGTAAAGTACGACTCGCCCACACGACCCTTCAGACTTTCGACCTGTGCGCACAGTCGCTGCAAAGTATGCACACTGCGCAAGTACGCTCAAACATCACTTAGATGCATGCGCACGCGCAGCACGTCAGAATCAACCCGACATCGCATCGGCTCGCAACGTGCGCAGTTGAGCCACTCTGTCAGACATTGCGTTTGTCCAAAACAACCAACGGACAAGCATTCGGAAGCCAAGACAAGCTAGCAGAAAAAACTGATGGACAAGTGCTGAACACATCACACGCTAGCAACCACGCCGAAGAAATCCTGCGAAGCCCTGGAATGGAATATTCCACCTGGACGACTCGGGCAAAGCAAAAAATCTATAGAGACCACCTTCGCTCCCAAGCTTCTCATCCCGAGCGGCTGTTCCGACTGCTACGGCTGCCGGGCCGAATGGCGGCCTTAGCTGACCATCTGAAGCTTGAGAAACAGCCTTGACAACTTGAGGCAAGTCGGGGGTTTTTGGGCTATGGCTATGGCTATGGTTTTGTCGACTGTATGCTGGCTTCAACAAAAAATTTTGAAGATGACAAGACCTGTCAGTACCACGCAGTCTGCGGATCCATGACACTGGGCCACGCAACATTCGAAGGTGTCCGGATCTCGAGGAAGGCTGCGAAGGGATCGCGCCACTCTGGCAAGTTGACATGGTGCATGACAGCCAGCGGGCTTGGGATTACCTGGGTTATCTTGGATCCTGCAGCTCATGCTCGACTCTATGCACAAACCCAAGCCGACAGGTGTCATCAATCGAAGTCGCATTTTTGTCCAAAGCTTTGGGGTTTTAGCTTGCAGCAAACACCGAGTTTCGATGATGCTTGACCGCGGCAGTAGACTGTGAAGATGCAGGTCGACGGAATTAGGGTTTAGGGTTTAGGATTCTTACGCTGCATGTCACCTATTCCAGCTGTTGATAAGCCCGTAGTCCTTACTACTGTTGTTGTTGCCAGGCAACATCGAAGTACCCCCAAGGCTGCAGTGTTTATTCGATGCACTGGGTGATGTGAATATGGTATAATATGGGGACTCGGGAAAGGGTGCAGCGCTCCCGGTCTCAGGTTCTATGGCGAATCAGGTGTCCGGGTCGAGGATATAGGTTTGTGTATATGACATGAGCTTAGCATGATGACACTTTTTTTTTTCTCTGCCTGCCCGCTTTCAGGCCTGCTATATACAGCGACTTGTTCAAGTGCTAGAGAGTGAAACTCGTTGCTGCCGAGACTCTGACCCGAAACCTTACACCCTAAAATTCAAACAGGATCCCGATACCGCGGCCGAAAGCTTTCCCATGCATTTGGCGAGGGATTTTAGGTCTTTGGCCTGTGGTAGTAGACTCTACATGGGGTTTCCGAAAATAGGGGACCCCAATAATTATGGTATCCTAGATAGAAGGATCCTTATTATAAGGACCCCCAAACCCCTCATTGTTGGAAACTACCACATAGAAACCCCAGGGCCCTGCAAGTCTCCGCCAACGTATCAAGGCATGTCGCTGAGTTTGCTCGAGGCGTCCGTCAAGGTTTCCAGGTCCGCCAAGCCTGAGTCTTGTACGCCCCTAAACGCTGAAGCCCAAGCCCTGAACCCCGCATCGGATTTAGATCAACAACCCACGTCTGTGGGCCGGTTTCGGTTGAGTTCAGGGTTGATGTTCAGGTTTCAAGCTTATAGCTTAGGTCTAGTATTTAGGGTCTTTTGGGAAAGGTTGTAAGTGCTCTTATGCGGGGCTAAGCAGGCGAGAATGCTGAGACTCTGGCCCAGCCGTGGTACTGCATCAAGGTCTGCTTGCAGGCCTTTCCGGGCACCCTCTGAACACTAAACCCCAAACCCCTCAACCTACGCACTGTTAACTGCCGAGGGTTTTTGATAAAGGGTTTCAAGATGTCCGGTTCAAAGGTTCACGTGTTCGGGTCTGGGGTTTGCGGTTCACGCTTTCTGGGGTTAGGGGTCGGGTTGAAGGATGTGTCACAACTGTTGATTCAAGACAGATTTTCCTAAACCCCACGCCCTTCGCTCCGTGAACCCTCAAACATTAAACCGGAGGGTTTGGAGGTTTAGGCGGGTTTAGGGTTGAGGGTTTCTATTTTAAAGCGCAATGCCTTATCCCAGTCGCCAACAAATCCACTCCTTCAGGAAAGTGCGGGAATACCACTCTTCAAGTACCCCAGCAAGCAAAGAAAAGCGGACACTCACACTCGGTAGTTTCGGGAAACTTCCCTCAAGCCCCAAAACCCCCCTAAGACCTGAATCCTCCCAAACCCTCAAACCTAAAACTGCCTAAACGTGCCAAAACCCACCCTCAACCCTAACCCCTATGCCCTAACCCAAACCCTAAACCCTGGACCCTCAACCCTAGCCCCTAGCCCCTAACCATGACATCTCAAACCTAAGCATACTTACCCAGACCCCCGACAAGATCCCAAAAGTAGATTCCTTCATGGGGGTTCCTATAAAGTACCGCTAGCAGTATAGGGCCCAAATTAAGGGATACTTTCTAGATCCTAAAACCTAAACCCCTAAACCCTAAACCCCTAAACCCTAAACCAATAAACCCTAAACCGTGCTTTCTAGATCCTCCCGAGTAAACTCGGATCTGCAAGAACCTCTCCATGCCCGGCCTGTCCGACCTAAGAGCCCAGCAAGCCAGCCTCGCGGGTCCTCAGGTTTAGGTTTTAAGGCTTTGGTGTTTAGGGTTACGGGTTTCGGGGTTTGGGTTTAGGGTTTAGGTTTTAAAGCTTGGGGGTTTAGGGTTTAGGGGTCTCAGGGTTTAGGAGTTTAGTCTTTAAGGGTTTACGGCTTTAGGGCATGGCGATCAAGGTTTAGGGTCTAGAACACTCTGTGTTTCTAGAGCGAAGGCTCCAGATGATGCAATGAACCCACAACAAGCAAAAGCGCATGCCCGTCACAAGTCGTCGTCTCTGGCTCTGACACGTCCCTCCAACACCACAACAAAGACAGCCCATGCCCTAGCAAATCGTTCGTACCCGTTAGGTATCTCGTGACATCATTTTCACCACGACAAAGACAAGTCCCACTCATGACAAAGCTTGCCACCTGCAAGTGTGGCACCTTCGAGCTCAAAACACGCACGCCTACGCCGCAACAAAGCGTCAAAGCCTATCCCGTGACTGTCCAACAAGAACAAGCCAATGTCCTTAGCGAGTCTTCTCTGGTACATCCCTCCAAGTTCATAACGAAAACAAGCCCATGACCGCAGCGAGTCGGACCCTGCTTGTCTGGTACCAGCATCATCTGTTGCACAACAAAGAACAGCCCTCGCCGGCGGCAGATCGTACCCCCATCTGTCTGGTATCTTCAAAGAACGAAGCTTCGCTGTGCGCTTCGTTTCAATAAAACACTTTGGAAAGCAAAGCTTCGCTTTACCACACGAAGCGTCGTTTGCTGAAAGTTTATGACGCGATCCCGTTGAAAGCTTTTGGGGTAGGAGGACCGAAGTTTCCATTTGTTTGTAGTTTGTTCACAAAGCTCGAAAGGCTGACAGGCTTTTGAAGAAGGTTTAAGGGTAATCACATGTGAGAGGAGATTCAATTAAATGAGTTTCAAGGCTGAATGAAGGTTTTTAAGGGGGAGGAAGGTCATGTTTAAAACCTGGTTAAGAAGGTTCAAGTTAAAGGAAATCTGGTTTCAGAGTGGTTTTGAAGCGGACTCAGTAGCGGAGGGAGCTAAACAAGGTTCAAGGGAGGTTTGACTGATTGAAACGTGAATACGTGCTGAAGGGCCCACAAATCCAAGCAACGGTTTTGAAAGGGCCTTGAAGCGCTTAAGAATCGCAAATCCAGAAACTGATTTGAAGAGAGGCTTGCAAACGCGTTTAAGTAGCTTTTGTGAGGAGTTAGAAACTAATTACTTGGACAAGGTGTGAAAGTCTTGAAAAGGTACCACATCAAACATGTTTGACTCGGTCAAGGCCTCTCAACACCCCAACATCCACTCGAAACCCGATGAACATCTGCTGAGCACGCGGAACCTGAACCTTCGCGAAGCCTATACAAACTGAACCCATAACCGGGAGCTTGCTGCCAATGTGCGATTAACCCACGCCGGAACGTCTGCCACTTGCAGAAGTCCGCACACCTGCGTGATTGTGGGTGCCGACAGACGTCAGGAGCCAGATCTCGATCAGCAAATCTACGCATCAGGACTAGTGATCATTGTCGAAGGGTCTAGGGTTTAGGGTTTGGGGCTCCCCGGACAACAGCGCGGGCCAGCCTGGCTAGCGAAATTTATACAGTTGTTCCGCAGCGGATGGTAGTCCCGGCCCAGCCACTTGCACTCCTGTCGCTTGCACATGTCGTTGCAACCATGCTTTTCTAGCTGACAACACATGACAAAGCTCCTCCCTCATGCATAATTATCCGTGCAGAATTAGAAACAGTCGGACACCGAAGGACAAAAAAAGGCTGTCCTAAGCATCGAATTTGTCTTGTTGCAGCAGAGCATAGAGGCATTTGTACAGGGCATCCCGCTCTTGCTTGGAGAGCGTCGTTGAGCCCCTCCAGTAGGATCAGGGAATTACTGCACGAGCGAGCTTCAACAGCCCTTATCCGTTGTCTCAACCAACACTGGCATCTTCTTCACTTCAACGGAGCCGTCAGAAAGGCATGAGCCGCTCTTGGCAGCAAGCCACAGCCGTAAGTCCACCTTTCATCTACAACAAGACTACGACCTCCGAACACGCCCCAACCCCCGGGATCCTGGCTGCAGTCTCAGAATTTCACTTCGGCTGACACTGGCAATGAATAAACTGAAAAGCGATTGCTGAAGCAAAGGGCATGCAGAGAAGGTCTTTTAAATTTCGGATGATCTGGCACGACGAAAGGACTGTGACTACTAGTTCGAAAGGCATCCTCTTTCGTGACAAACGGGCTTCATCGTTGTGTTTCATGCAAGCCCAGATAGACGGTTGAGTCGTAGATGCCATAGATTGCATCGCGAGTTCGTGCGCCTAGTTATTGTGACATGTAGAGGAGAACTGTCTGCTTACTTGGAAGAGTTAGAACCACCTTTTCTCACTGCCGAGGCACACAAGCAGGCTCTCGCGGAAGTGGTGCTGCTCTGCACCGCGGGGCTGGTGGCGGCAAACGCCGCTTCCAGCCAGAGTGGCTCCAAAGGCCCACCTTTATATTACATAGTATATATATATATATATATATGTAATCTGTATATATATATATATATGTACTAAATATTATATAATCGATAATATAGATTGCACAATTTCCAGATTCCCGACGCGAGCCAACCCCGACTAACCCCTGACTAAGCCGCAAGTCCACAGACCTGAGACTTCCTTAACTCTCGGCGTATTATCGCAAATGCTGCTCTTCATCGTGGACGCTGGAAGCCCTGACAGTTGTAAGATCTGCCCTGATGACACATTCGACACAAGTCTTCGTGATGCCTCCGCTTTCATGGTCTACATCATCCACCGAGAGAACCTCGACTCACTATACTTCAGCAGCTCAGGCACTCCTCATCTCCCACTTGCACCCCGACGTGGAAGAGCCCCCCGAGCTTCACCTTGGATTCAAGCAAGGACTGTTGGCTTGGAGCCACTGTGGCACATGCTAGTGAACACATGCGATGCCGGCTCTCACGTGGCTTCCAGCTACATGTGGCTCTGGCTCGCGCCCGCAGTCCAAATTCGGCCCCGTCACGGGGGCGTGCTCGTAGGCGAACAAGGTGTTGAACCATTGAACCTGAGAGATTCAGTGTGGCGTCGAGTCCGTCACCGGCAACCTGCACAACTCCCTCACAACTTGGCATTACGGTCTGTCTGTTGTTACCGACCTCGAAACCTCTTCTCCATGCCTTCTCCCACGCACTCTTCAGTCAAAGGCGGCATAGAGCAGAGCAACACCTGCTAGAAAACTCCACTTCTGAATCGAACTCCCAGGTACACCCGTTGACTGTGTCACATCGTAGATGTTCACAATGACGCTTGTGGCACAGACCTGGAGAAGACATCACCACTTGGAAGATCCCGTTGGGGTTTAGTCAGCGTAGTATCGGGACCTTGATATTCAGAATAAGGCCCAGGGGGCTCTCTATAATAATCTACCGTGGGAACCCTAGGGAATAATGCCGCGAAGTATGCAGGCCGCTATGATAATGAAGCCGCACACCTCAAAACGCTAAAGCCTTAGACCGGAAACCCTAAAACCCGAAAGCCCCAAAATCCCTAATTAAACCGTAAACATTAGCCCTGGGGTTTAGAAATATGAAACCATCCAAGCCCCAACAGAAAGAGAGCTTGGGGCTGTTGGAAGGAGGCTCCCAGTGAGTTATTCTGAAGGTTTACGCTTCAGGGTTTAGGGTTCAGGGTTGTGCTTTTTGGGGTTAACGCTTGTTTCGTGGTACATGTCTGACTAGCTGACTACAGTGTTCCAAAAACCACCAAGCATAAACAGTAGACTAGATAAACCCTGAACCCTGCTAAACCCGAAATCAAAAAGAAAACATACCCTAAACCCGAAAATCCCTAAACCCTCAACCTAAACCCCAAAAACCCCAAGACACCCCAGAGCTCTGGCCTGATCTACGTCAGCTTCCTCCGCAGGGGCTTCCTCCGCAGAGGCAGGGCTCTTTGGCCACTGTCCAGATACGCCGAACCTCCAAGGGAGCCTGACAGCTTTCATGAGGACTTCTATGGATCCTTCTACTGGTTTAGGGTTTAATGTTGCTTGGTTTAGGGCTTAGGTTTTTAGGGGTGTCGGGTTTAGGGTCGAGGCTTGTGAGTGGTTGAGATTGGAGGGATTGTAGGCCTCGGGGATAGTTAGAGGTTCAGGGGACTTCAGAGACAAACTACGTTTGTGAAAATGTCGGGTGTTGTGAAACTGGGCTCTTTGCACAAGAACACGTTTAGGGCCAAAGTTCAGGGCATAGCTTTTAGCTTTTAGGTTTAGGGGTTAAGCTTCTTGTTTTAGGGTCGAAAGGCTTAGGGTTGAGGGATAGAGCTTAAGGCCTGGATGTCGGGTTTAGGGTTTCTGTGCGACTGAGGATACACGGATTCGAAGCGACAAGCCGTAAGTCCTAACACTGAGAATAGAGGTGCAGCATCCTGGGTTTTCGGCTTTCGTGTTCAAGATAGAGCTTGAGGCTGGCTGGCACTGGGTTTCTGCTTGACTCAGTCAGCGTTGGATGGCACAAGCACGCACACGAACAACAGGAATAATGACATTTAATCACCTGGTCAACAGCAGCCATCCTCTTCTTCTGCCTCCGACTGGCCAAAACGCAAGAAGGATTATCTGCAGTCTAGCTGCTGCAGATCATCCACAGCGCGGTGTTCATCTGGTAGCAAGGAATCCTCCTCACTTGCGTCCTTCACAGACTGGGAACCCGAACATAAACCCGTAAGCTGTGGTATCTCCGAGTTATCCGGGCCTGGGCATTGGGGGGACGACTCAGAAGTTCACGCGACTTCGTACGGAAGTTCCACGGGAAGTTCTCATTATATTTGTACAGATTAACCGATAAACCCAATGAGCGTTCATCTAAGCCCAACAGCCTATTTACCAAGCCTCTAGGCGGACCTAGGGCTTCGGCAGAGCTCCAGGTCACAGGCATGCTGGTCTCTTCGAGTTTAGGGGTTTAGGGTTTAAGATTTAGGGTTTTAGGGTTAGGCTTTGGGTTCAGGGGGTTCGCAAGGCAGAAGAGTAATCCGCGACACCATCCCCAACAAACCCTGCGATTGATTTATATAGTTTGATGTTCACCACGGCTTGCCCCAACACCTTGAAAGCACGCCCCTCAAGGCGCGAACCCCTGTGCCCAGAGTTGGGGGTTTCACAGTTACGGCTTTGGGTTTTTAGTGCAGGCTTAGTGGTCCAGGCTCTAGGTTTCAAACATCTGAGCCTCTTTCTTGAACGTCGGATGGTCACTGAACTCTGCTTCTCCCCTCCGAAACCCGAAACCGTTCGTTTACCCAGAAAACCCTCGAAGCTTGTGAGACCGACCTTACGCGTAAATTCGAAAAAGTTGCAAGTCTGCAGCTCAACTACCAAGTAGAGTGTCAAGTATCCACATTGAATCAACTGACTTCGAACCCTACCATCTCTCCAGGCCCCTTTAGCATTCCAAAACGGAACCGCTCTGCCCTCTCAACCAATATGATGAAGGCGCGGAGGGCTTTATTCTGCTTAAATCCCTGTGCGAGCTCCGGGTCTACAGCCTTGCACAGCGAACACGTTGTTCAAGGTTTTCGGGTACGGGGTTTCGAGTTTGTGGTTTCATGACATGGCGCTTACGGTGTTGGTTGGTCTTAAGAGTGAACATGGAGGCTATTGGGGTGTGTGGTCTTTTATCAATTATGGCTTAGGTGTTTCAACAGCCCAAGCCTGTCCCCGCTGGCGGCCCTTTTTCAGAAACCCACCCTTCGCTAAACTTACGCCCCAAATCCCTACAGCAAGCATGGCGATAAACCCTAAGCCTTAAAGGAGAAAGCCTAATCACTAAAGCCTGAACCCCAAACCCATTATCGAGCCTCGGCCTCATGTTCCAGGTCCGAGTTTTCGCCGACGGAAGACGGGCTCGTTCACAGCTCCCCATAGACATCGAACCTGTAAGCGAGACTGGCTGCTTTGATGAGGATTTCCGTAGGGCCTTATTGGGCTTGATAGGGCGTTTCGTGAGGCGTTGGAGTAGCTGAGTTTGGGGTTTCAGGCTTTGGACATGTCTTTAAGCTAGGGTTGCCTAGCACAAGTCGGTTATAAGCAGGGGCAGAATCTTTGGTGTAGGGTACTCATAACCCCAAATTACAGCCGACATGCTAAACCGTAAAGTTGGAACATGGATCACGGATGAGTAGTGCCAGGATTCCCTGTACATGTTCACCGCAACCGGAAACCCCAGACTCCAAACCGTGCTTCATCTAAACGGTATGATCGTTGCTACAACTTTCTGTCTCCAGGCGACACAACGCCATGTCTGGCGAATCAAGACTTAGGTGTGGGGTGCAGATTTGGGAGCAGTTGAAATAAGGTTCCAAAGCGCAGTATCTGAAACGTAATCTAGAGAGCTGATCCTTTCTGGCTAAGTATTCAGGCTCGTACAACTCCGTGGGCTCTGTCCTATAGGTCTGCGAAGGTATGCCGGGGCGCCACGGCGTTGAAGCCTGTTTTGGGCTTGAGGTTCGGAGTTTTGTGCATGGGTCCCAGCGGTGTCGGCCTTTTTCGGCTACCTGAACTCAGGAACAGGATCTCTTTCATCTTTGCTCTTTGCGGTAAAGGGTCTGCGGGTTGCAGGGCGTTTGTTCGGGTTTGGGGGATTGGGAGCCTTTGAATCTTCTATGCTGAACTGAAACGCCTAGCAAAAGTAGAATTTTAGCTGTTTCTTAAGGATTAAAGAAACCACAAATTCAAAATTGTTTTAACGTACTCCTAAGTCTTACCTCTTCAACATGCCAACAAAGAGAACACTCAATCACCCGAACAAGGGTCAAGGTTGGATATTGCAGAACTGGGCTCCTTAGCCCCCGTCTGCCTGGTTAGGTGTCTGGAATCTGCATTGGCTAAAGGTTTACCGCTTAGCGTTTCGGGATCAAGACTGCTGGGCAACTGAGGATTGCAGAAGAGGAGACACAGCAGGTTCAGGCTCAAAATTCTAGCGCTGAGAGTTTGATGTTGTTCAAGGTTTAGGGTTTCGGGTTGAGGGTAGGGTTTGGGTGAGGAGTTTGGCAATTACTGTTGACTGGCGCTGGGTTTTGGGCTTGCAGTTCACTTACCTTTGGTTAGCAGGGAATGGAAGAATGGGGTACAATTAACTACTATTACTACCATTCTTCCATTCCTTACTAGCCAACGTGCATCCAAGAGTCCTGGCCCCAAGGAAGCACGCGTATAACAGGAATAGAGTCATCACAATCTTCTTCTGCCTCAGGCTGACCAACATGCAAGCACGATATCTACAGCCCGTTTGAAGATCATCCAGGGATAGGATCTTCACAGAATGGGGACACAATTCGAGAGAAAAGCCTAGGCTGTGCTAGGGTGGGCCACTCAGAGGCTCATGCGACTTAGTAAGGAGGATCCATATGAAACCCGAGCAAGGTACCTCGAAAGACCTCCTAAACCCCAACTGCCCGAAACCCTAAACACTGGCTTTACATGGAACAAGAAGACGAATTACACTGTCCCCTCTCTCTGGGGCTTCCGGGCTTTGGTCCGGGCTCAGACCCGAGACTCAGAGACTGGCACGGCTTAGTAGGGAGGTTCCCGGTGAGTTATAAGGTTTCGGGGTGAAGGGAATATCGTCAACTCAACCCACTTAAGGTACCTGTGCACTAAGACCTAGAACCTTTCAAATATACACTAACCCGCCTACCTATGTGGCTAAAGCAGGGCTTACCTCGCAACCTTAAACACACAGCCCACAAAGTGCTGAACAGAGAGTTCAAATGAAAACCATCTTTTTCCAAACTCGAGTGTCTTTTCTATGGCTTCTGCTTTCTTGAGTGGTCCTCTAACCCCGGGATGGGCCTTCCCTTACACACGGAACCCTAGTTCTGGGTTTTGGCTTTAGGATATATATGCGTAAAAATCTAGCTAACAGCTCTAAACATAAGTACTAGGAGATAGTATTACAAGTACGAAGTATCCTGTGAGACGCAGAGGCAGGGTGTACGGTTGAGCGTTATAAGGTTGAGGGTTTAGTGGGTGATCGTACCCCTGCAGAAACCTGCGCACTAAGACCCTTGATTCTTCAAGCAAATCCTTCTTAAGTCAGGACCTCGGGCTTACATCCCTGAAGGAGACGTAGCAATAAATCCTGCAAACCCTAAGCCCTAAACCACAATGCCTAAACAGCACACCCTGAATCCTAAACTTCTGCATAATCCACGAGGTTTAAAGTTCAGCGAACCCTTGAACCCAAAACCCCTGAATTAAGGAATACACCTTCAATCATACTAGGGATCCTACTATAATTTACGGCATATTCCTTAATTAAAAGGTTTTGGAGGCTCTGGAAACCCAAAACCCCAAACCCACCACAGAACCCAGGCACCTCCTTGCCCGTCTCCTCTGCCGTTGAGGCAGGGCTAATCGGCCCCTCCTCATACTTGTCAAACCTCCCAGTCGGTCCAAGGGAGACTGGCGGGTTTTTGTAAGTACTAATTTCCAACTAGGGGGTACCTTGTTTGGGGGTCCCTTTAAACGGGATCCTACTATTGAGGGTACTATATTCGGGTCCCATATCATAGCGCTCCACCCCTCCTAGCAAGCGAGACTGGCGGCTTTAATGAGGTTTTCTACAGGTTGCAGTGTTGTACAAGGTGTTTATCCGCCCTGGGATTCAACCTTCAAGTGCTGAAGCCCCCAAATTACAACCGACAAGCTAACTCGAAAATCGGAACATGGACGAAGGATGGTCAGTGCTGGGACTGCCTACATGTTAAGGGCATGAGAATCATCCTTGTTCCCACTTTCTGGCTCCGTCGCAGGGGATTAGGACCCGGGCTCCGCAACTCCATGTCTTGGGAATCCAGTGACGTTCAGGGATTTGCGGGTTTACGTATTCAGGGCACGGTCTCTTGCGGAGCTGATCATATCTTGCTTTCGTACAATGCTGGAGGCTCCGGCTTACATGACTTGCGAAACTATGCCAGGGTGTTACGGCGTTGAAGGCTCTTTTGGGTTTCGGGTTTGGTGTTGCGTGCTTGGGTTTGTTTTTGTGTGGGGCTTCTGGGATGCCTAAGCCCAGAAGCAGAATGTTTTTCTAGAATCTCTTGAACTTGTGTTTCTGACGGGCTCAGGGGCCTTTTCTACCCAACCTCCCCCGAATTCTAAAATCAAAAAATACTGGAGACACCTGTCAAACCCTTTGCGGCAGAAAAACACGTGTTTGCTTAACGGCATAAGGGTTAGAGCTTCGGGCTTGAGGGTTCAAGACTCTGGGCTTCGGGTGAAGGTCTTCTGGGTGACTAAGGATTGGAGAAGAAAAACAAAGATGCAAGGAGACAAGGCAGGTGAGTTAAAGTTTGGGGTTCGAAGCGATAAGCCTACATCCTAGATGCGGGTCAAAGTTTGGGGTTTCAGGTGAGGTGGGGCTTGTGGTTGTTACGGTGACTGCCGCTGGGTTTGGCGTTTTCGTTTCGGGATGGAAGCATGCATTCAAGAATCCTCGCCCAACAGATGGGAGGGCGCCAGGAAGCGCACTCATAACAAGAAGAATGGCGCAGCGTCACTCTTGTCGTAAACAGCTCTCGGTCATGGGACCAAAAAATTACACAACACTGACTGATAGGAATCCTAATGCCAAGAACTAAGGGTAATCGCTCTTCCGCCTCAAGCTGACCAAAATGCCAGAAAGACTATTTGCAGACTAGTTGCTTCTCTATGTGGGACGCCGGCGCTCCCTTCGGAACGGGAGAGGTCGCAAGAATTGTGGCTTAAGCTCTTCTCCCAAACCCTAAACCCCAAACCCTTAACCCCAGGCCCAAACCCTTATAAGAGTGTGTAGGGCTTCAAGGCGGAGCTAAGGACTAGGTGACGCTATTGGAGCTGGGGTTTAGGTCGGTTTCTTGGGTAGTGGTGGGTGGTTCTTGGCTGCTCGTCGACGATAGAATCCTGCGTAATCTGTAACACTAATCATGTGGGCATCGTCTCCTCGCACTGCATTTACCCCAGAACCAGATTCTAATCAAGGTCTGTACATTACCGTTCAAATTCCGCAAATGCACCAGGCCTGCCAAGGGCCCCACTCCTCGTCCTCGTCACACCTGATCAAGTGAGTTTAGGGTGTCGGGCTTCTGAATGATGTCCAGCCATGCGAGACACTTCGAGCCCCGAGTGTGAGCCCTGCGCTTGGCCCGGCCTCGCTGGTGCTGAGGTCGGAGCCAAGGATTTAGGGCTTTCGAGTTTCGGGGGATCACTCCAGGAAATATCTTAGCTGCAGGAAGCTAAGCAGGGAGCATTGGCAAGCCGCGGCGAGGCAGTCCATGGCGCACGCCAGCTCCAACCCGCGCACTTAGGTGTTTCTCCTTATCGATATGGTGAGTCATATAGAAAACACATTACAAGAACTTCTATAGGATTCTATAAGCCTCAAAATAGCAGCTTGGGTATTCACATGGCTCGAAGAGCTTCGCACTATCCGACAGTATCATTAAAAATCAGATTTGGAAACATCAAGAAAGACTAATCATACAGTCCACAAGCCCCTATATACAGCCCTACACCGCATTATAGTCAACTCCGACTCCCCTCTACACGAAGCTATGCTCCCTTCGACACGGGTTATCCTGAGCGGCGCTCATTGTTTTCATTTTCCAGTATTGCGGGTATCATTATGACCGATATTAGGTGAGTTATGATGTTGCTTCTATCGGACAGCGCGCTTTTCAGAAACTTGGCTGGCAGCAGCAGAGCGTGACATTACAAGTGCATCCAACGACTTGCAGAAAAAGAGGCTCAAGACCGGGGTTTGGGTTTTGGGGCGTGCCTCTTGTTTACGTTCTGAGAGTTGGGGTCTGAAAACCCCTAGACCCCCTTAAATCCTCGCAAATTTCAAGGTCTGGAAATAGTGATCTGGGCTGGGGATTCGGCTTTTAGTGAAGGGGGCTGAAACCTATACCAAGTACAACGACAACGAACATGGCGGCAGGGCCCATGAGGCGGATTCAGCACATCCACGATGGCGGCCGTAGCTCAAGTGCGCTAAACTCGGAGCTTGTGTTTTGGTTTCTGTTCCGCAGGTGCTACTTGCAGCTACAGCCAAGGGTTAGTGCTCGTTCACTCTCAACTGGCAGGTTGGAGTCAGGTCCAGGATTGCCAAATGCACAAGTCCATGTGAAATGCATCGGCTGATCTTGCCCGAGTGTGAAACCAACTCTGACTGAGCTCACAGACAAAGCGACTTGTGCATCTCCCTCGCCATGACTGTCTCGTCTCAGTGCTGCTGTGAAAAGGACTTTGCATGGCACTAACTGCCGTCACACTGCATCTGGCGAAGTCTCACCAACAAACAATTTGCTGTTGCGCCACGCGGAGCTTACCGACCTTTGCCCGACATTCAATCACTGCGCAATGCTTGCAGTCCCTGTCCTACAAGTCTGTTCACTGCATGACACTCAAGCCGCAGACAGATGGGCCAAACTAGAGACCAGTGGCAGTGCCAGAGTCAGCCGAAAGTTTCTAGAAACGTCAATATCTCACTGACACCAAGTCATGGAAGTTCTGCGGACATCGCTTGTTTTTCCCCCTGCGCCAGGCACTGGAGCCAGTGCTCCTGTGTCCCCCCGACAGCCCGATTCCAGCCTTAATGTTTCCTTCTTCCTTCTGGAGATCATCTACTTGCAGGGCAAGCCGATGGCCCGACTCGGGCTGCCTCTGAAAGCTCCCGTGCATCCACGATCTGAGCCACCAGCTGCGATCAACCTTCTGCTGCCTAGCCGCCTGGCCCTAGCCCTCAAGCTTCCTCAATTGACTTGGCCACACCCTCTTACTCTTCCTTTGCAGTCTTGTGGTCAGGTCCTGTGAATTTGGGATGCCGAACCATTGTAAGTTCGCAGGCCATGTAGCAACTAAATGCACAGTCCGCTTCTGTGTCGAGGGTGTTGGATCTTGAACGTCGGGCTGCTCGAACTCAACTTAGCTAGTCATCAACGAGCTCCAGGTTTAAGATCTGTAAGAAAAGCAGGTCGAAGCATTAGCAAAGGGCTTCCGCTGCAAACGAGTTTCGGACCGCCACTGTAGCATGGTCCGAAGCAGCGCGATGGAAACCGCCACGAGCCGCATGGCATCACCCAGCTTCTATCATGCGGCCAGATATTTGCCACAGCTCTCTCTCCACGGATTCACTCTCAACTCTCAACCTTGCGGATTGACGCCACCGCTCAGATGCAGCAAGGCCTCTGCTGCACAAGGGAAGCAAACATCGGTTGGGGGCTGCAACTCTGATCCGGGTCTGGGTGGTGTATTCTGAAAAGTTTAAGGCGCACGAAATGCGAAACATTGAAATCTCCATTGAAACAACACTTTGACTTTGACGTTTGCCACTTGCGGCAGCTTGCCTCGGCGTCGTGGAGCCAAAGGACACGCGCATGCCGGGCGGTGCCTGTTGAGCGCCTGCCGGGGGCTTGGCCGGGGCTTGGCCTCTTCGTATAGTATGGATATAGTATCTAATATAATATACTATAATATGATATAATGTATTATAGTGTATTCTATACATATATATATATATGTAAAATACTATGGACTCTACTATATGCTCAGCCGACAGGGAATTCAGAGCTCGCCCCGCATCTAGAGTCGGGGATGTAAGGCTAGCGTGAGCGAAGACACGCCCACTACTTGCAGAAGGAGATTCTGTGCCATGTTTCTGTGCTGGGCTCTTACAAAACTTTGCAAAGATTCCGTGTTGGTGAACCAATGAACCCGGAGCTGCAAGCCCCAAGCCCTACAAAATGTGCTCTGGATAAAAACCCAAATCCACCCACGGACACAGCCCCTCAGCCCCTCTTGAACGGACCTGTTGAATTTTGTGCCGAACTAGTTTAATTACACCGGTCTCCCGGTTCCGTCACAGCTCGTGTGTTGAGGCCCACCTGACACATATCGTGTTGCTGGCTTGCTGCATCGCTACACCATAGTACTACCTTTGGGGCTTGCACATGGACTTGGATGTTTATGGATGGATAGATAAACAGATAAAGACAGACAGAGATATAGGCATAGCGAAAGGTATAGAGACATGTGTGTGTGTGTGTGTTCGCTCGTGCATGTGTGCATGCAGTCAGGTTTGCATCCGTCCACGTGGGCATGTATCTCTCTACCACATACGAAGCTACCTTTGGGTCTATTCATCTTTATTTGGCTACACTCACATATGAGTTTTGTGTACGCAAAAGTGCGTGTGCATTTCGACAATATTGTCATATCCTGCACACATGCAAGTCTGGATACGGAGCAGATGCGGACACCCATATATGTACATATACATGTAACATGTATATATTCAAGTATCTATCAGATAGTGATTGTTAGTAAGTTCTGGAGTTCCACCGGTCTAAACTGTAGCATATGAGGTTGTATCGTGTCATATCACGTTATCTTATCTTACCTTACATAGTACATTATGGCATAGTATTGTACGATACAGTATGGTGTGCAGGCAACGAACGTCATAAGAAATCGCTCCAAACATGAAGCTCGACCCTCACTACATCCAAATTTCTTAAACCCAAAGCCCAACTACAACCCAGCCCTGAAAGTTCGGAGAAAGAGCCTTTCGCCCAAAATAGCTATCCCTTTGAGTGCAAGAGGCGCCACAAATCCGGGGCAGGGGCCGGGGGAAGGGGGGTTAGGAGGGAACACCGGTTTCTTGCTAAACTGATCGTCCGTAGTATTGTGTAGTATCGTTCAGTATGCTGTATACCATGGTATAATATGGCATAGCATCCATTAGTATGCTACAGCATGTATAGTGTGGCATAACATGGTACGAGTATAGTACGGTATAGCATAGTATAGCACAGCACAGCATGATATGTATAATATGGTACGTTCACGATTGTATTACACTACGAGTATCATACACGCATGCTTATGACCATGGGCTGAGCTCAATTTGCCAATTTCAGTCATTTACGATCAGACCTGCGAAGCCACCGCGGAGGAGTTTGTTGCTGCGGCTGCAGCTTAGACCGCCTCACGTGTATCACTTATGGTGCACATTGCTGGATCGGCTTCTGCAGGGCAACCGAGCAAGTGGAGGAGCTCTCCTGCTCTGTAAGCTCGGGCCGTGCCTCCAGACACCGGGCTCGCCGGCCCGCTGCGCGACAGGAACCTTCATCGCTCGTGAATCCGAGTTGGGTTCTGAAAGGCCTGGGCCTAAGCCTCAGAAAATCAGAAGCCGGGGAAGCGGCTCATCAGACGGGCTTCGCTTCACCACATATGAGCCCGGCTTCACGTTCTCCTGACAGGTTCAGATCTCCGACACCTTCAGGTCACTCCCCCGCAATAATGCTTGGGCACAGCCCTGCCCGCATTGCCAGCCCCTGCGTGTGGGCCGTGGGCGCCTTCCGCTCGGAGTACTCCAAATCCTGTGAAGCAAACCCACCGGCCCGACGATGAAACTCTCTGGGCACAAGAAACAAGCAAGCAGTTGCAAGCAGTTGCAGAGCCACTTGAGCCCGAACAGGCTGAGTTCAACTGCCCCAGTGCAGGTGCCCTGCCTTTGCCCGGATGATGCGATGTCCTCCCTGCAAGCGGAGTCACAGGCACCGGAAGCAAAGCCTGCCCTCGCCGACTCTCGCTCCGCCTCCTCCTCCACCCCCGTACTATAGAAAGTTGAACGACGAAGTCCCTGCTGCCACTCTCCGCCGACCACTACGACCAGAACCACGACCACTAAAACATGGACGACGACACGACGACCGTCCCTGCTGCCTGTGCAGCCGACCACTACGACCAGAACCACCTAACCTAAAACATGGACGACGACCAACACAACACTACCACCGCCCCTGCCGCTACCTCCGCCAGCGCCCCCACCACGCCGGATACTATTCCAAAACACAGTCTACCGACACGCTGACAAGTTGAAACTTAGTGACTAAACGACCATGACAACCATGCTGGTGGCGGCAGCGATGATGATGATGATGATAGTGCTGATGATGATGGTGGTGATGATAATGGTGATGACGATGATGGCGATGGTGATGATGATGATGATGATCCAGATGGCGATGATGACGATGATGATGATTGAGATGGCGATGATGATAATGATGATGGTGATGATTGTGATGGTGATGACGATGCTGATGACGATGATCATGCTGATGTTGATGCCTTTGCTGGTGCTGGTGATGGTGCTGGTGCTGGTCCTGTGGTGCTGGTGCTGGTGATGATGATGATACCAAGATGATTATGGTGATGGTGATGGTGATGGTGACGATGATGATGATGATGGTGATGGTGACGATGTTGCTGGTGATGATGACGACTGCAAAGCTGCTACGACGACGATTCACAAGTAAGTGTTTCACCACCACACGGCTCGCAGAGCCTGCTTGGCCACCTTCACCGCCGAGTTTGTTGGGCGTGGTGCCTCGGTGCTTGCGCAAGAACCGCACCAAGTATCGAAAACCTCCGAATGCCGAGACCGTGGCTGGACGGGTTACCGGCGTCACCACCATCTTCCCTGGGGTCCTGGCTGGGGCATGCTTGGCTGCCACGGCATGCTTGCTTGCATCTTCTCACATTACAGATGCACTTCCAGAACCTGAGTTGCTCGTCCCAGACCACAAACCATCCACACATTCAAACGAACAATTTGCCGAAGTCCATCCTGCATCGCCACAGGGAGCTTGTGCAAGGAACATCATAAGCGATGCGTTCTTGAGACCATCAGTCTCTGCCGCACTTGCAATCTTAGCGACAGCCAAAAACACACAGGAAGACCACTCACACACACTCACACCCTGGACAAAACAGGAGCGGCTTCTCCTCGTCACCGGTCGCCGTTCCGTATCGACAGGGCGGCGAATCTGGCAGCTACACGCTCGAAGTCGAAGATTCACAAAGCTCCTCTGAGGTCGGATAGTCAGCAGACAGACTTCCGAGCTCTCGCCTCCACGCGATGCCTGGCATGGCAGCTTGACTGAGTCCCTGAAACGAGAACCGGAAGACTCAATCTGTAGCACCGTCAACACCAGGTGCGGGGACACGAGAGAGTGGTGCTGGTCGCTCTTGCAGCTAGCACATCGAAACAGCCAGATATCTCCCATTGCCTTGGCGTCTTGGCATGAGGCGGGACCACGTCCTCTACAGAAGCTTCGGAGCAAGCAGTCACTGCAGGGTCACTTCAAGAGATCAGCCTGAACCTCAATTCTGGAACCACCGCCTAAGACTGAAGTTGGGGTCGGGTCTGTGTGTCGAGCCCATTGGCCTACCCGAGTTCGTGACGGTCCGCCGAAGCTTGTAACTCCAAAGCTGAGCAAGCACAGCGCAAGTACATCCAGATGCATGCAGCAGGTAGAATAGAAATCGAGCCTCCTGGGCTGCCGCGACTCAGGAGATGCACTGATCCACATTTTGCTCTCCTCGTCGTCGGCGGGAGGGCAGCTGCTGGGCCGGCGCCCCAAGCTCACCCGGCGCACAGTGCGGAGCTCAGGACCTTCTCTCCACAGACACTGAGGACTCCTCAAACTCAAACCCAAGCCGAACCCAGCTCCCTGGGTCCCTGGGCTCCCTGCCTTTGGGCACCGTAAGCTGCGGCCTCTTGGAGCTCTTGGAGCTCTCGAGCGATTGACCTTGGCGAAGAGTCCGAGGCTCAGGCCGAAGGCTGAAGATTGACAACGGAGAACCTCAAGCGCCTCAAACTCGCCTTACTGCTTCTTTTCCTTGGAGGCCCGGCAGCTGCGCGACGTCCGCAGCGATCGCGAGAAGTAGTCGCCCTGCAACATGAGCCGATAAAAACGAAGAGGACGAGAACACCACGAATACTTGGTGCCCCGGAGAAGGTGGGCTGCTGAGAATACACAGCCATGCGTCCTCTAAGGAAACGCGCTCCGCAACATGCAGGGAAAGACCGTCACAAGCAACAAGACCCAAAAACCATAGTCTCACTTGGTGCACCCATGGTTTGCCCTGCTAGCCACATAGCAACCGACAGGGCCAGGAATATAGATGCAGTGCAACACAAGGAGCAGCACTCGACTTGTCTGCAGTTCGTGTTGGACGCCACCAATCGGAATGTACACCACGAAAGCTTGGTGCCCCGGAGAAGGTGGGCTGCTGAGAATACACAGCCATACGTCCTCTAAGGAAATATGCTGCGCAACATGCAGGGAAAGTCACAAGCAGCAACACTCCAAAACCGCAGCTTTACTTGGTGCATCCATGGTTTGCCCTGCTAGCCACATAGCAACCGACAGGGCCAGGAATATAGATGCAGTGCAACACAAGGAGCAGCACTCGACTTGTCTGCAGTTCGTGTTGGACGCCACCAATCGGAATGTACACCACGAAAGCTTGGTGCCCCGGAGAAGGTGGGCTGCTGAGAATACACAGCCATGCGTCCTCTAAGGAAACGCGCTCCGCAACATGCAGGGAAAGACCGTCACAAGCAGCAAGACCCAAAAACCATAGTCTCACTTGGTGCACCCATGGTTTGCCCTGCTAGCCACATAGCAACCGACAGGGCCAGGAATATAGATGCAGTGCAACACAAGGAGCAGCACTCGACTTGTCTGCAGTTCGTGTTGGACGCCACCAATCGGAATGTACACCACGAAAGCTTGGTGCCCCGCAGAAGGTGGGCTGCTGAGAATACACAGCCATGCGTCCTCTAAGGAAACGTGCTCCGCAACATGCAGGGAAAGACCGTCACAAGCAGCAAGACCCAAAAACCATAGTCTCACTTGGTGCACCCATGGTTTGCCCTGCTAGCCACATAGCAACCGACAGGGCCAGGAATATAGATGCAGTGCAACACAAGGAGCAGCACTCGACTTGTCTGCAGTTCGTGTTGGACGCCACCAATCGGAATGTACACCACGAAAGCTTGGTGCCCCGGAGAAGGTGGGCTGCTGAGAATACACAGCCATGCGTCCTCTAAGGAAACGCGCTCCGCAACATGCAGGGAAAGACCGTCACAAGCAACAAGACCCAAAAACCATAGTCTCACTTGGTGCACCCATGGTTTGCCCTGCTAGCCACATAGCAACCGACAGGGCCAGGAATATAGATGCAGTGCAACACAAGGAGCAGCACTCGACTTGTCTGCAGTTCGTGTTGGACGCCACCAATCGGAATGTACACCACGAAAGCTTGGTGCCCCGGAGAAGGTGGGCTGCTGAGAATACACAGCCATGCGTCCTCTAAGGAAACGTGCTCCGCAACATGCAGGGAAAGACCGTCACAAGCAACAAGACCCAAAAACCATAGTCTCACTTGGTGCACCCATGGTTTGCCCTGCTAGCCACATAGCAACCGACAGGGCCAGGAATATAGATGCAGTGCAACACAAGGAGCAGCACTCGACTTGTCTGCAGTTCGTGTTGGACGCCACCAATCGGAATGTACACCACGAAAGCTTGGTGCCCCGGAGAAGGTGGGCTGCTGAGAATACACAGCCATGCGTCCTCTAAGGAAACGTGCTCCGCAACATGCAGGGAAAGACCGTCACAAGCAGCAACACTCCAAAACCGCAGCTTTACTTGGTGCATCCATGGTTTGCCCTGCTAGCCACATAGCAACCGACAGGGCCAGGAATATAGATGCAGTGCAACACAAGGAGCAGCACTCGACTTGTCTGCAGTTCGTGTTGGACGCCACCAATCGGAATGTACACCACGAAAGCTTGGTGCCCCGGAGAAGGTGGGCTGCTGAGAATACACAGCCATGCGTCCTCTAAGGAAACGTGCTCCGCAACATGCAGGGAAAGACCGTCACAAGCAGCAAGACCCAAAAACCATAGTCTCACTTGGTGCACCCATGGTTTGCCCTGCTAGCCACATAGCAACCGACAGGGCCAGGAATATAGATGCAGTGCAACACAAGGAGCAGCACTCGACTTGTCTGCAGTTCGTGTTGGACGCCACCTATCGGAATGTACACCACGAAAGCTTGGTGCCCCGCAGAAGGTGGGCTGCTGAGAATACACAGCCGTGCGTCCTCTAAGGAAACGTGCTCCGCAACATGCAGGGAAAGACCGTCACAAGCAGCAAGACCCAAAAACCATAGTCTCACTTGGTGCACCCATGGTTTGCCCTGCTAGCCACATAGCAACCGACAGGGCCAGGAATATAGATGCAGTGCAACACAAGGAGCAGCACTCGACTTGTCTGCAGTTCGTGTTGGACGCCACCTATCGGAATGTACACCACGAAAGCTTGGTGCCCCGGAGAAGGTGGGCTGCTGAGAATACACAGCCATGCGTCCTCTAAGGAAACGTGCTCCGCAACATGCAGGGAAAGACCGTCACAAGCAGCAAGACCCAAAAACCATAGTCTCACTTGGTGCACCCATGGTTTGTCCTGCTAGCCACATAGCAACCGACAGGGCCAGGAATATAGATGCAGTGCAACACAAGGAGCAGCACTCGACTTGTCTGCAGTTCGTGTTGGACGCCACCTATCGGAATGTACACCACGAAAGCTTGGTGCCCCGGAGAAGGTGGGCTGCTGAGAATACACAGCCATGCGTCCTCTAAGGAAACATGCTCCGCAACATGCAGGGAAAGACCGTCACAAGCAGCAAGACCCAAAAACCATAGTCTCACTTGGTGCACCCATGGTTTGCCCTGCTAGCCACATAGCAACCGACAGGGCCAGGAATATAGATGCAGTGCAACACAAGGAGCAGCACTCGACTTGTCTGCAGTTCGTGTTGGACGCCACCTATCGGAACGTACACCACGAAAGCTTGGTGCCCCGGAGAAGGTGGGCTGCTGAGAATACACAGCCATGCGTCCTCTAAGGCGACATGCTCCGCAACATGCAGGAGAAAGACAGTCACAAGCAGCAAGACCCCAAAACCATAGTCTCACTTGGTGCACCCATGGTTTGCCCTGCTAGCCACATAGCAACCGACAGGGCCAGGAATATAGATGCAGTGCAACACAAGGAGCAGCACTCGACTTGTCTGCAGTTCGTGTTGGACGCCACCTATCGGAATGTACACCACGAAAGCTTGGTGCCCCGGAGAAGGTGGGCTGCTGAGAATACACAGCCATGCGTCCTCTAAGGAAATATGCAGCGCAACATGCAGGGAAAGACCGCCACAAGCAGCAACACTCCAAAACCGCAGCTTCTCTTGGTGCACCCATGGTTTGCCCTGCTAGCCACATAGCAACCGACAGGGCCAGGAATATAGATGCAGTGCAACACAAGGAGCAGCACTCGACTTGTCTGCAGTTCGTGTTGGACGCCACCAATCGGAATGTACATCACGAAAACTTGGTGCCCCGGAAAAGGTGGGCTGCTGAGAATACACAGCCATGCGTCCTCTAAGGAAACATGCTCCACAACTTGCAGAGAAAGACCGTCACAAGCAGCAACAACAGTTTCACTTGGTGCACCCATGGTTTGCCCTGCTAGCCACATAGCAACCGACAGGGCCAGGAATATAGATGCAGTGCAACACAAGGAGCAGCACTCGACTTGTCTGCAGTTCGTGTTGGACGCCACCAATCGGAATGTACATCACGAAAACTTGGTGCCCCGGAAAAGGTGGGCTGCTGAGAATACACAGCCATGCGTCCTCTAAGGAAACGTGCTCCGCAACATGGAGGGAAAGACCGTCACAAGCAGCAACACTCCAAAACCGCAGCTTTACTTGGTGCATCCATGGTTTGCCCTGCTAGCCACATAGCAACCGACAGGGCCAGGAATATAGATGCAGTGCAACACAAGGAGCAGCACTCGACTTGTCTGCAGTTCGTGTTGGACGCCACCTATCGGAATGTACACCACAAAAGCTTGGTGCCCCGGAGAAGGTGGGCTGCTGAGAATACACAGCCATGCGTCCTCTAAGGAAACGTGCTCCGCAACATGCAGGGAAAGACCGTCACAAGCAGCAAGACCCAAAAACCAAAGCGCCACTTGGTGCACCCATGGTGTGCCCTGCTAGCCACATAGCAACCGACAGGGCCAGGAATATAGATGCAGTGCAACACAAGGAGCAGCACTCGACTTGTCTGCAGTTCGTGTTGGACGCCACCTATCGGAATGTACACCACAAAAGCTTGGTGCCCCGGAGAAGGTGGGCTGCTGAGAATACACAGCCATACGTCCTCTAAGGAAATATGCTGCGCAACATGCAGGGAAAGTCACAAGCAGCAACACTCCAAAACCGCAGCTTTACTTGGTGCATCCATGGTTTGCCCTGCTAGCCACATAGCAACCGACAGGGCCAGGAATATAGATGCAGTGCAACACAAGGAGCAGCACTCGACTTGTCTGCAGTTCGTGTTGGACGCCACCTATCGGAATGTACGCCACGAAAGCTTGGTGCCCCGGGGAAGGTGGGCTGCTGAGAATACACAGCCATGCGTCCTCTAAGGAAACGTGCTCCGCAACGACGACAAGCAGCACTTCTGCCCGAGTGGCCACATAACATGGCAACCGACATTCTTAGAAACATAGAGAAAGCACCCGCGCATCGTCGACGGAAAAGTCAACCCAACACGCCGGCCGGCCACGTGCAGTGTTTGGCAGAATCCTCAGCACATCATGCAGGCCTCACACACGAAAAGCACATAATGTCTCTGAAAACTTCACGTTGGCACTCAGCGACGGCTAACACCCCATACTCTGCCGCTCAGACTTCACATGGCCCCAGCTCGCTAACAGAAGACGAATCGCATGCCGTGCCGCAAGCCTAGTCCCGTCAATCATGCTGCACCACACGAGACTTTTTGCTCTCGCATCCTTTGGGCACTAAAATTCTTGCAAGAGGGATCTCTTTGTGGATCCTCTGTGGTCCGGGCTTTACACTCCGAGGAGGTTTCCAGCACAGAAAATCGCTCTACATTCCGGACTCAAAGAGTTTCAATTTCTTGGCGAAGTGCCGTGCTGCCAGAATCTTCAACCTCTGGCAGCAACAAAACACTGGAAGGGTGTGCTGGATAGCTACTGAAGTGGCTGCAACACAACCAACTCCTCTTCCGCCGTCGTCTCTTTCTTCGTTTCATACTTCGCAGCCTGGCAGCCTGCGGATCGTTCACCCTGCATGCAATCGCAGTATTGGTAACCGCTCACTTCTCTCTGTCAGCTTCCGCTTGTCTCCCTTGCGGTTTGCCACCACTGTCTCGGGACTCCTATGCTGCTGACCATTCTGTTTGTCTTCGTTGGTGATACCTTCCTGTTCCCGATCGTGTTGTCTTGGGAACTTATTTCGTTCCAGTCGTCATTCAGCTTATCATTAGCCCCATCCGGAGGGCTGGATGGCTCAACTAGTTCACACAAGCCTGAAAAAACATGCCACGTTCTATAGCCCTGAGTGTCGGAAGTCTTGCAGCTCTTTCACATTGTGCTGCTGTTTCATGCGTCGTGCCAATTGAGACCATGTTTTTCTACAGCTCATTGTTGGTTTTTTCCTGTGGCTCTGTGTCCTTGCTGCTAGATCGCGTTACATCTGACTTCTGTGCAGGCCCTCCGTGTCAATGACTGTGCAGGTTTGTCGTATGCATGTATATACATCTGTACAGATCCACGAATTGCTCAGTGCAGCATGGAGCGGTGCTGACGTCCGTCACTTCATTCGCAGCAGCATTAGCCCAGCGCTGATATCATCCGGTTGACTCGTCTCCAAAGTGCTGCCGTAAGGCTACTGGACACACTTCCCTGGACTTCTTGTAGCCTTGTCAAGTTCTCTCTGCCAAAATCAAGTGGGAACAGCCCGCTTCAAGTGAGCTCCATCCGCAAGTGCGAGACTCTGCAGGCGTCTTGGGACGCGCTGCCTGTCTACAAATGCTGTTGCTGCCTTCTCCCGAAGCAGCAAAGCCAGCGACGACATGAACAAATCAAGTTTTTACGTGGTTTGATTCTCACTCCGCTTATCATTCGTGCCTCGGGAGCAACGAGGGGATTGGGATTGTCACGCAGCGACTGCTTCGGCAGAAGCCTCGGGGGCTAGCGGCGGTTCCTTGCAGAACCGCACGTAAGTCCTGTTTGGAGCAGAAGACTGACACGAGATGCACTCATCTCTTGAACATCTGCTCAGCTGTAATCTGTGAGCAAGACCACCAACATCAACTAGCATCAAAGTCCGCTGTCCTCATCTGTGGCGGTTGTTGCCACCCTGCCAACCGAAAGCATTATCCGGCGTCTCAGCACAGAGACAACCCTCACTGTACACCTACACGTGCAGAGGCAGACGAGAATGGACACATCGCGACAGCGGGCGGCAGACGGGTGAGAAAGACACCCAAAACAGCAGAAGTGGAAGTGGAAGCTAATTTCTTGAAAATGCTGTCAAACGGAGAGAACTGGCCGATGTCAAGAGCTCTGGCTCTTGCAATTACCGAGTAGGAGAGTCTTAGAAAGTAGAGTGATTTGCCAACCCAAACAAACATGACATCTCGAAACAGAAGCTCGACCCTCACGTGGTTGAGACAAGGAGCCATGTGACCGTGCATGCGGCCGCACTTGGAGGACAGGGGAGCTTCCACAGCAACGGTGGACACGCTAGTAGTATCTAGTCAACTTCTTGTACTCAAGTTCGTGCGGCTCCATTACTTGAGCTCCCCTGCCCCTCCAAATGTCCCACCCGTCCGTCAAGGACAGGCTATGCAAAGCACGGACCAAAAGAAAGCCTCGGCTGCTCGAGTTGTGCACTCGCCCCGTCGCGAAGTCGCGCCGAAAGAGCACCAAAATCACGGGGCATCCGAAGCCATCAGGCAGCTGAATTGCAGAAAGGAGGCTCCGCAGCTTTGGCCGGCTTAGCAGCCACTTCCACCCACCACCTCCAAGCCTAGGGGCAGCTGAAAAGGCGGATGATAGATGCAAGTTGTGGATGCTGAGGACCCGGCAGGCAGTGGCTGGGATCATTGTCATGAAGTTGATCTGCAAGCTTCAGATTTGGCTTTCTACATCCGGCAGACAACTGGCAACGGCCCGTCAGCTGCTGAAATGTATTCTTGCGCTTGCCTGCCCTCTACACCCGCGCCCCAGCCCCTGGATCTCGCAAGCCATAATTCAACACAGCCCATCCAAACCTCCCTGTCCTCTGAGATTCGACAAGCCCTTCAGAACAAGTCTGAATTTTGAATTGTGTGCACGAATCAGCGGAAGGCGCACCGTTAACGCGTAGCTCATCGCAAACGCAAGGAGCACGATAGTAATGACACCTAAGTTGGCAAGCAAGTGTCATCAACTCCGGGGGCAGTCATAGCACTGTAGAGACGAGCAGAGGAATGCATGACTCGCATGTATGTGTATAGAGAGAGAGAGAGAGAGAGAGAGAGAGAGAGAGAGAGAGAGAGAGAGAGAGAGAGAGAGAGAGAGAGACACAGAGAGAGAGAGAGAGAGAGGGGGGGGAGAGGGAGGGGGAGAGGCTGCACCTCCCAGTCATGCTAGAACGTAAGGTCCCGAAAGGCTAGCTCATCTAAAAGAACCCGCTTGAGAGACAGTCAGACGCTAGACTTGCTGATGGATCGCCGTACGTCGATCTGCTTCCCCATGCCTTCTTCCTGCATGGCCGAAAGGGATGGGAGGTCTGGCTTGGGTCAGGGCTCATCTTGTGGCAGGGTGCTTTGGCTTGAGGACAAGCAGGACGCGGACCTCGACGATAACAGCTTGGCCAAACCACCTGCATTACTGCCTTACTGACCGCAGGATGCGTCCTCCTCTGAGCTTCCTCCTTCTGGTCCGGGATGAGAAGAAGCAGGAGGAAGGATGCGAAGGAGAAGCCGTAGCTCAACAGGAACCTCTGCAACAGGATGCAAACGGTCCGAATGCGAAAGGATCACTACCAGTAGCAAGTGCCGCTGAGCAGCGAGAGGGCCACCGTATTCCGGAACTCCGGTGTGTCAGACCTTGGACTCCACGAAATGTTTGTCAACTTTAGGTTCTCGTGCTTCGCCTTCATGTCCGGATTTGCCAAATTCCGAAACAGCGCGCCCTTTCTGTCTTGTCTGATCAGTTCGCAGCTGTGCACTCGAGCCCATGCGAATTTCTCATCCCACATCCCTTTTAAAGTGTAGCCCGGGAGTGCGGGCAAGGGGCCGGTAGTTCGCCGAGTCCGAGAGGTTCGGGCGGAAGAGGCCAAAAATCTCAGGGAAGTTGGGGCTCGGGGCCGGTGCCAGGTAAGAGAAGTTTCGATTACGACAGCTCCCCACCGACCCGGGCCGAGGTGATGCCTAAGCCTAAGCCTTAAAGGCTCCGCCAACACACACGCCAACACTAGGAGCCGCCAGCTCTACTCCCCTGCCTGGTTGCCAATGGCTCTCGAGAACGGATTTCCCAGGTTCCTGAGGCCATGCGCAGCATCAAGTGCAATGAAGAGCAGTTGGACTCGCCAGTGGAATAGGCCAGCGTAGACCCCAAACAGTGCAAGAGCACTCAGTAGTCCAAGCCCTACCTACCCAACAATGACCCCAGTAACACGCCTGCAGCAGGCCTGAAGCACCCATAGCCGAGGTGCGCCACTGTAGTCAAGAGCCCATAAGTGAGGCCCTCCACGCCCTGGAGGCTGTGCAGCTGCTGATGAGGGAAGCTGCAGCAGATGATGCCGGAAGCTGAAGCTGCTGATGATGATGATGATGGTGATCGTGATGGCAACGGTCGGTGATGGTGATGGTGAAGCTGATGATGCTCATGGTGCTCATGACCGGCACTGTGTGACAGACATTGGTGAATATCGCGAGTCTCACTAGCAAAGTCATCCCACCTGGTCTGCCAGCTCGACGACGATGAAAGTGCCGATGACCTGACGCGCATCGTTCTGATGGGGAACAGCCTTTCGGGAAGGCCTCCACAGGGTCTGCATTGCCTTGGCAGGAAAGCCTACTAATAGCTCATTGAACCCACGTCAATATCACCAGCCTCAGTTGAACCGTGGACCAAAGGAGCAAAAGCCCTAAAATGCTCCCGAACGGCGAAGTTCGCCGCTGCTGGTATATCATCCAGGATCTGCTCGCCCAGGTAGAAGTACTGGTTTCGCACCTAGCACCGACAAAGTTCGGCCGATCCAGTGTTTAGGGTATCTGGTCGCATCTTAGCCATCAAGATTGTGGATTTGGGTAATTGCTGGAGAGCAGCCCTTTAGCTAAGATTGCCGAGGCTGACAATCCAAACATATTTCATCGCAACGAGTCTCCCAACTAGGCTCCGGGCAATGTCGTAAGTGGTCAGAAGTGCCAACGTTCCCTCAGGAGTTTGATTGCAGAAAGGATCCATCAACCCGTGTGTTGCCATTGACCTGTTCAGCAGTGATAAGCGGAAGCAACTTCGAGGATTCGACGCGGAAGGATCCCCTCAAGACCACAGTCCAGCGGCATCCATCACATTCAAGAAGATGCCCGTGCCCAGAAGCATCTTGCGCCAGCCTGGGCATGCTCTGCTGCTGGACGGGCTTGCAATAAATGCTTCGGGTCAGGCCCTGAAGATGCCGCTGAGGCACTGCAGTGAAGAAAGCGCTTCCTTAGAAGTCACGATTACGACACCGATATGGATTTGATGGATTGTCCCCATCCCTACGAGTAGCTGATCAGCCTCCCTGAATCTGTTACGAACATTCCACCTTGAGGCCTTTAAGCCTCAAAGCCTGAAAAGACTCAACAGAAAGCTCAACGAAACTGCTGAACGGCAATGTGAGACCCCCGTGTAATCACGCGCGACACTAAGGTTGGGTCAAGCGTTGAACTTGCTTTAAGGTGCAATTCACAAATGCCAGGGGTCTTCACGATGTGGAGGCCATAGGAGAACACCATCAGCGACACGAGGCTAAAGAGCCTGAGTTCAGGAAGCTCCCACCGCCAGCCAATTTATTTAGGCGCGAAGGAACGAAGTGGCAGAAATCTTGGTGATACTATACTACTTATGTCTACGTGCAGAGCGATGCAGATCGGCTTGCGGTGTATAAGTCCTATATCCTAATGACAAAGCTCACTTGAATTGAGACGCTGATTCTGGAAATTCTTGACGCCGGCCCATTCACCTCGAGCGATTTCGAATCTAGTCTGAATGGGCTCAAGGGATACTGAAATTCACATGTTTCTGGCTTGGGCCCATCTCCCCTGGCTTCTGCAGAGCAGCTCTTCACCAATCCCGAGGCTGTGGTGTTAATGCGGCCGATCACCGCTTCCCAGAAGTTCCACATCACCTCAGGAAGTCACGAAACTGTCGATCCAAGAGGCCCGTGGCCGGACCGGAGTGCAGTCGAGTTGCCACCATGAAGACTGCCTCGGCCGTTTTTCAAATTCCGCGCCAACTCTGAGGGAACCCGAGAACCCTGAAACAGCCCCAGTGCTCCGACGAGGTCTTGATTGCTGAGCGTCACCGAAGTGTGATAGCCCTAAACCCTCCAAGACTCCCTGGCAAAAACGGCCCCCCCCCCGCCTTGTGCGTCATCAATGCCCAGGCCTTCGAGCACTGCGAGCACTGAGCCGAAAGGGCAGGACAAGGAACCCCCGGAAGCCGAAGCTCTTTGCGATTGGTGCCTGGCGCAGGTACTGCCGCAGGGACCTGCGCTGGCCCTGCGCGGCACGGGGTGCTTTGCTCAAATCTTCCCGTTCCCGTTCCGCCCCTGGACACCCCCACCTCCTGCACGGGAGTGTCCTTGACCAGGAACCACCTTGGACTTGGACCGCACGGAGGCTCCAGAGAGCGGCTCCAGAGCTGAAAGCATGGCAGAACGCGCGGCGCGCGCGCGCGTCTCTCGCGGTTCTCACAAGTCCACAAGAAGCCACAGACAGAGCCGCACGTGTACACGTGGCGAGGCCCAGGCAGCATGAGAGCTCAGACCCTGACGACACCGGGATCATGAGCCCCGCCGGGATGGAAAAGATGAGCATGACCTGCCAAATCTTTACCATGCCGTCAACATGACCAGAATCCAAAGACAAACGGGACCGCAAGAGGAGGGGGGATTTGTCGCAGACGAAAGTTGTGCCTGGTTGAAGCGTAAAGTGAAGTCAAAAGTGCCGTTGTACTCCTGGCCGAGCGGCTTTGCACAGTGCACCCCTCAGGCTAGGCCTGTCTACCATGCCACCACGCGGGGAAAGTAATGCCCGTGTTGTGTCATACTCCGACATTTACATCCGATATACCGCGAGCTGCTTAGGTGCCTTTCTTGAGCAGCGTTGCTGCAGCTGCGTAGCGTAGCGCTCACGCGTCCTTGCCGTTCATTCCGATACCAACGACGGCTGTGGCCGCTATGGATCCGATCGTTCTAACCTGTGTCGGGGCAGGCTTCAGGGTGGAGGACAGTTTGCAGTACCACAGGCTGGGTTCGGCTAGATCGGATCGAGCGGCCAAGTAGATGGTCGTCTGGGTAGTGCCACGCTTCTCCTGCAAGATGTTTGCGTTACGCGAGGCACCTCTACGGACACTGGGGACACACACGGAAAGACACTTCTAGTGAAGCTGCAGGCTGTTGGCGATTGGCGATTCTTACCTTGAAGGTATGGAGATCTATGGAGTGCTGCCGGAAGGAACGGCCTGCGGCTCTCGCTGCGCGAACTCCACCATGAGGCCATCGGCAGCCACGTCAGCCACAACCTAATCAACTGAAATGGCGCTTCGCTCACTCCGCCAGCACCTTTTGACCTTTTGCTTGCCCGACTTTGACCTCGCGATGCTTCCTTTGGGCCTCTGGGCAGGGCCTCTTGGAGGCCCTTGCCCTTGAGAGCTGAGCGAGTGCTCTTAAGCACTGAACGTCTGTCGTCAGCACCCACGCTGGGCGCTGGGAATTGGCCATTTCACCGAGCCGCGCATCTGGCACAGCAAACTCAACGGGGTCAGAGGGGCGTGCAATCGAATTCGGCCAGAGGATCTCTTTGGCATCGACGAGGGCTCGTGAAGACCTCCGGGTGAAATGAGCGATGAGCTAGTGATAGTGACGAGTCGTGATGCTTTGTTGCTGGACTTCTCGCTCAAACCTTAAAGACTGTTCGACACACGGAGCCCAACCAAAACAAGTCCTGGAAAGGTCTTCGCCTCTCAACTTGCGTCGTGCTCGGAGCCGCTTGACTCTAAATCTCCTCCGTCACGCAGGTCGATCTTCCTGGGCTCAACATCTTCCGTGTGTGAGCTTCTGGAGAAAACGTGTTCGGCACAGCCGCAGAGTGTTGATCTCGCCGAGCAGGCTCTTGCGCAGGTCTGACCTTGGCCAAGCCTATAGGCACCATTCACGACCATTGCAGAAGGCTTGCACCACATCCCTGTGCCTGCACATCGTGAGTTCAAGTTCAGCCCAAGAGGCAGCTCCTTGGTGAAGCTGGTCTTCAAAATGCCTGAGGGCTCGTCGACGCTCCATTGTTTGGGCTTGCTTTCGTGACTCAAGGCCGTCGTGGTTGCTCTCGGCAGAAAAAAGTCTCTGACGACCCTGCAATGGGCAAGCCTCCTTTAGGGATCTTTCTTCGAGTGTTAACTGCGTACCGCTCGGTCACTTACCTTCTGCGGCCTGCTGTCTCACCAAATTGACCCTCTCTGACGGACCGAGGCGCGAATGGATCCCTTCACGTCCTGTGATGGAGGGCTCTCAAGGCAAATTACAGCCGCGATCTCTTGCATGTGAAGCCCGGATGCTTCTCCAGGGGCACTGCATCCAGCCTGCACCGTCGCCGGGTTCGTCCCACGCAGGTTCAGCAGCCCATCCACCTTCAGAGCTACACGAAGAATATATTCTGGGGTGACTATGGTCGCCTTTGGTGGGCAGCTGATATCTGCCAGCATTCTCCCATGCAAGCGGACGGACAGTGCATGGAGTGCCAATGGCACCGAGCCGAGGTGCTAGGTCCTCGAAGTTCATCTGTCGGCCTTTGGCTTTGGCCGTCGCTTTGGATCTCTCTGGGACATTCCTGTTTTGGTGTGGCCCAGGCCTTCTTTCTCCATGATGTCCTCGTAGAAAGTATCCAGCATCTCCTCGGAAGCACAGTGTTGCAGAGCCGGGCGAAACCGTTTTAACGCTACTAGCATTTTTCTGCTTGCTGCCGTCAGCTCCACCATGACGATGCTGTCCACATCCAAACTGTACCTCGAAACGTCTGGAAAGTTGTACAATGTGAACTGCCCACACCTGGCATGTTAATCGCAGCGGAACACAGAAGAAAGCCCCTTTCGCCCGAAATCCCCAACACCGACACGACGAAGCTGAGGGCGCAAGAACTGTGCCACTTCCGCATCCAGCAGCAGATCGGTGACGGTGTGCTTGGAGAGGGGACACTCCTCGTGGACACAAGGACACCAGAACCTGTCTTTTGACTACCAACAGACAATCCAAGTTGCTGGATCCATTCCCAGCTTTGACATGACCTGTTTTGCACGTGGAGAGGCAAGCAGGAGCTGCGAGCAATGTCAGACTACTTGATACCGAAAATCGCCATAAGCTCCCAGAGCTTGTGACCGCAAAACACTCGAAACACGCTGAAGGACTTATATACGACTGGCTGCAAAGCATAGCAGGATGGCGTTTCTGTGATTTTCCGAGATGTTGTGGGAACCCAGCAGAAACGTGTTGTCGTGCTCCAAGATCCCACTCTGCTCTCCCGCCCGGTGCCTGTCGAAGAGACTGGGCGATGAGGCTCACCTCGGGCTACCACAAAGCAAGAGGCATCAAGAGATGGGAGCCCGGGCCCTCTCCGAGGCCCGGGCTGTGGAGCCCTCGCGCTCGGAGGCCGCCACGGAGTTCACCACGTTCACCTCAGGAGCGGCGAAGGGAGCAGAGCGGCCACGAGCGGCTCTGGCTGAGAACATGCGTAGCGAGCGGCCATCACGCCAATCAGCATGTACATCATGGTCACCTCGCACGTGAAACACGAAAACAATCCATGCCACCCATATCACCCATAGACCACTGGAAGTCGAGGCACTGATGTGATCAAGATGAAGAGCACCACAAAAGGCCAGAAGACAGGATGCCAGGCCGCCAGGGAGTAGACAAAGGAAGCCTGAAAATCTGTACGTGCGAGCGCTTGCGCTGGTAGCCTTGCCCATGTAGACTTCGATAACTTGCCGGACTCATCTCCCGCTGTCTGACAAAAGCACTCTGCTGTTAATGCGCCATCATGAACTATCCCGGATGCGCCGTGCTGTGTGGTACGACGCACTGTTTTGCCTCACCACCTGGTATCCAGGGTTATACGGTCCATCAATGTCCATATGGGTGGTTGTCAAAATTGGGGTCCCGTTTTGGGCACCCTAAATATTAATTATTAGGTGCCGTATTATAATAGGGACCCAAAAAGGGACCCTAATTTTGACAACCACCTAGAAGCAGACTATGGCATGGTGCTGCATGCTTGCTGCTTTCTGCTTATGGCATGTTTTGTGCTGCGCTGCTTTGTGCTTCAGCATGGTGTGGTTCCTCGCAAGTGCTTCATGTTGCATTGCAGCGGCAGATCCTAGAGAGTGGCATGCTGCATGTGCTCATACACTGAAGTGTACCCTGCTGTGAGATGACTGCACGCTGCAGAAGACAATGCGTGGAAAGCAAGGTGCATACTCCAACAGCGCATAACGTATCAACTTTTTCAAGATAACCGGCGCAAAACTCAATCCGAAGCAAGTTGCACTCTCTGCGAACATGCTCTTCAGCAGCAACGTGTTCCTTGGCCGTGTTGAAGCTCGTACTTGGGGAGAGGGTGTGTCCACAAGATCGCAAGTGCTGAGCCAAAGAGTGAGGAGCTAGGCGGCTGCCGGGAGGTTTCGGATCAGGGGGATAGCTTCGGCCCCATCGGTCTGTCAGTTTCGGGGCGATGTGGGCAGTTTCAGTCCGATTCTTGCAGGCCTGGGCCACAAACTGACCGAAACTGACCATGTCCTGATCCGAAACCGTCCCGGACCATGTTCCGAAACTCCGCCCCGAAACTCAACACCGACACAACCTCGAAAACCCTGAAACTCACGGAACCTCCCACAAACACCGACTCTCACTTAATACAGTACCACCCTTCGAGTTCTAAGAAAAGTAAAGCTGCTCAGGAAACTGCATCGACAAAAAACGCTATGCACAGATGCGTGCGGCTGCGGTGCATGGACGTCGCCACGGTGGCAAAATCCGCCGTAAGTGCAGAGTCCGCTGGTGGCTCCTGCACCTCGAAGAACTGACGCAGCGACTTCTGTGTTTGCAGCATTTGACTCGGGGGGAGTGTTCGGGAGCAGGGTGCGAAACCATTTCACGCACTTGAAAACCTTTTTGGGCAACCACTAGCTGTTTCGCGCAGGGCGCATGCATACTCTGGACAACGGACTCACCCATGCGGAATTGCTGCAGACTGCCACGTGGGGATCCGCCGTGCACGGAGGCCGCGACATTCACACAGAGGACTTAAGCGGAAACGTCAGGCTCTGGCTGAAGGACACAAACGAAGTGTTGACCGTATGTAAGCCCTACATAACATATACCCCAAAATCTGCGTGTAAACGCCCTCTGAATTCTGAACCCACAGCCCCCAACCCTACTATAAATCTGCGAATGCTGCAGATTAGGAGCCCTAATCCCAAGAAAGCCTGTTGTCCTAAACAACAAAACCCTACCTCCTGAAATGTCAGAAACCCTGAAACTGGTCAGCCCACAAACCCTAAGGCCCTAAACTGTTAAACCCTGATTTGTTGAAACCCGAAACCCGACGCAGAAAAACCCTCCACCTTTACCCTCTTCTCGCGTGCTTGAGTTTTCAGTGCTTGAAATGCGCTGGAATCGCAAGGGCTTTAATCGGGATGAATGGTAGAATCCGCACTCTTGAATCGCACCGCTGGAATAGTGGTCCGGTGCTCGAGTCGCGATCCAACGTGGTGGACACAGGAGCACTGTGCTTCAAGGGACCCCGCAGCCCCTAAAATGACATTTAAACTGACCCCTGCTCCGCTAAGCTCTTCCCTGTCAACCCAAAACTCTTCTTAGGAAACACCTACATTACACCCAAATCTTCAAAGAGCAGAAGCCTGCCGATCATATCAGAAATTCCAACTCCGACGAGCAGCCATATCTGTGATCTGTTTCATCAGCAAGGCGAAAACGTAGAGGACCATCACACAGAAGGCTGCAATCACCTGATGCTGTGGCACTCTGCAGGGGGCAGATGGAAGTATGACCCAAAACAACCTGCAACTTTGCTCTCCGAGACTACTTGCGGAAGCCACACCACAACAAGAATAGGCATCTGCAAAATAACGTTCGTTGGCAAGCAAACTTCAACCTTTCAACGCTCTTATGACTCAAACATGAAGTGGAAAGTGAGGTTCAGCTTCAGTCACCAAGAGTGAGCGGCCAGCTGCACCGATTGCCTTGGCCACCTTGTGGCACAACTCGGGATCACACGAGCACATAAAGTAGGTACTACATTATGGTAACGATGAGCACGATCGGTCTGACGCGACGGTGGGCGACAGTGGGAGCTACGGCAACAGCGGTGACGGCCACGGCGACCTCGTCGAGCTCCGGACACATATCAGGATGACGACCATGACACCATGCTAATGTATGCTGATTACGGCGTAATGCAAGTAGCAGACGGTCTACCCCGAATATTTTTTCAACCTCGAACCCTGAGCCTGAAGTTCAGCATGCCAGAGCCCTCACGTTGCGCTGTTGGGTGGTAAATTAGACCTTTCCAGTTTGGGACCCGCGAAGAATACAAATCTCCCTCCATTGTTGCCTGGAGTCCATGCTTGCCGCTTTTGTTTGCGTGTCATGCAGAGAAATCGGGCAGAGATAGCAACCATAGGAAAATAAACAACAGGAACGACTGGAAAGGGGGCAAACCGATAGAACAAAGAAATCTACAAGTATAGGAAAAATCTGGAAAATGACAGGGCAGCACACAGAAAACAATGGAAACCAAAAGCAGCCCAAGCTCAAGAGGTAAAACTCAAAAAAAACGTAGGAAACCTTGTCAAGAAATGCAGCAGAAACTCTCTGTAAACCTAGGTTATTGTATTGCTGCACTGGTGACCCTCGAACGTTCGCTTTCTGCGCCTCTTCCGGATTTCATGTATTTTACATGCCCAAGAAAATCGGCCGGAATTGCATTTTGCATCTTCCTTTCTGCCAGTGGTCAATCTTAGCTGAGTGGAGGACAACAAGCGGCCGGGGGAAGCTCATTTTGGTGGCTCTGAGGCTTGTCTGCTTCGGTTCTAAGTCTTGGTAGATATGTTGAGGTGATGGTAGTTTGTTTTCGAGGTTTTGTGCCCCCCTAAACCCCGGTTAAACAGCTCTGGGTATCCCCAGGCCGTGCTATTGTACTGCTACTGACTACTGTACTACTACTACTACTACTACTACTACTACTACTACTACTACTACTACTACTACTACTACTACTACTACTACTACTACTACTACTACTACTACTACTACTACTACTACTACTACTACTACTACTCTATACTCTATCACTACGGTACTACTTTCTGAAGAGACTATCCGCCAACAGCAATACTCTAGCAAATCCGCCAAAGCCACAATGCCCAACTCTGGGATGGACCGCAGAAGCTTGGCCATACGCGTGAGCCGAAGGATCTTGACCATGCCTGCGTCTAAGCCAGCAACCCTTAAAGGACTCCTTCAAAGGAACCCTCGAAACAACTACAGATTCGAGTTCGAGCTTTGGCCCATCAGGCCGGCAGAGTGGGCCTTGCTGTCTGAGGTTTATCAAGATATCCGGATGACTGGTTGAGACGGGGCTGCTCGGGAAGACTTGGACGCTCTCTTCCCAAGTGCTCCAGCATCTGAGTCCTGAAACGTTCCGGGCTCTGGACCCAACGCTTACTACTTACGCCTCCTTCTGAAGCTGTGCGCTGGCACGTTCTGAGGCTCGGGCGGATGATCCGAAGGACGTTCGCGCTGAACAGCGAATCCTGAAGGTGCAGGGCACTCCGTGTCAGAGCTGTTCCAACGCAATGCCGCGCGGAGCGGAGGAATGACTTTGGGAGGTCGGTCTGACGTTCCACATAAAGCCCAGATTGCAAGCAATTGAGTTTGCCTGCAGGGTTCTGACTGAGATTTTGGGGCGTTCGTGCAAGGGTTCGAGGTACCCTATAAACCTGTCGCCTGACGCCCAGTGCTACTGTTTTGCTCACACTCGGGCAAGAAGGGGCTGCGCAAATCCCTAATGCTCAAGCTTATGCAAGCATATACAGAAACGTGCTAGGAATAGGCTATACATCCTAACACCCCTCCATGGCACGTGTCCCTTTGGGATACTTGCCAAACCTTGGATGTAGCCTCGTGCTCTGCACAGAGGTTCACCTCTCCTGGCGCGTCGCCGCTGCACAGGTTAGGTGGTTGGCGGGATGTGTTCTCAACCGCCGCAGTTCCCACACGCACTGTAGCCTCTTGCTTGGGCTTCCTGTATGGGAAGACAAACTATGCTCGCAGGGTTTAACCTTTGAGCACGACGAAGGTCACCACAGGAGTCCTTGTGGTAACGAGTTCCTTGACCTGTCACAAAGACGCGTCTGTCCGGAGTTGGCCTGTTGATCCGGTGCCTCGCTCCAGTCTGATGCGAGGTGGCCCCTCCAGGGCCTTCAGCTCGAGGTGCGGGGCTTGCCGCCACCTGTGGAGCCGGCGTGGGCGCACCCACGGCTTCCTCAGTCCTGCCAGGGCGTCCCCCGACATCGTTGACTGTTCCGATCTGGATGTTCACCAGATGCTGAGCGGTGTTACCCGCGTCCAGAGAAGTTACAGGGGCCAAAGTGGCTTGTACTTCTGCGTCTGCGCTCTCCGGGCTAGTCCTTCCGGGGCGCGTGAAGAGGGACATGCAGTCCCGATACAACTTGAAGAGACCCACGGCTGCCAACACGTGTAGCAGCACGACGTAGGTCCAAAACGTAGTGGGCTCAATGTTACCTGTCTCTGTCGGCTGGGCTTCCGTACAGAACAGGCAGCTTGCCAGAATAGCCGCGGTTAAGCCCCTTCTGAGCGGCATCATCTGCACAAGCTCTGTGACTCGCGGTCCAGGAAGGGCCTTGGTCCCAACATCAGCAATGTTGGTCTTCGTCGGTTCCTTGACGATCTTCACTTTTCCCTCCTGGACGAAGTCCTGGAGCCAAAGCTCCCTGATGGAAAGGTGTTTTACCTTCCCACAGCCCTTTCGTTGGGCTATCCCTCTGCCTGCTGTTGAGTCCGTCCTCGCAACAACCGGCATGCTGAAGTTGATGATCTCCCAGATCTGCTGCGACATAACTCCAGCAGCTACCCCTCTGGTAAGGGCATAGAATTCTGCCTCTCCAGAGCTAAGGGCCACGGTAGCTTGCCGAGCGCACGATGATTCAATCATGTGCTTCCCGAACATCTCCACATAGCAGCTCATGCTTTTGCGGCTTCGGGTGTCGCTTGCCCAGTCTGAGTCTGTGTAGACTACCAGCTCCTTTGGAGCCTCCTGGTACTCAAACTTCCAAACCTCGCGGGGATGGCTTATCAAGTACCTGCCCAATCTGCGAAGCCTGTGCATGTGCAATCGCAGAGGGCGAGCCATGCCTGAGGTGATGTCACTTACCGCAAACTGTATTGTAGGTCTGTCCAGCGACAGATACAGTGCGGTCCCGGCCATCTTGCGAAACAAGGCGGCCTCCTCAGCATCTAGCTCCTTTTCAGCTTCCCTGTCGGACTTTCCACAGTCCTTGCTTGCTGGGGCGTCAACACCCTTGGCTCCCTTAAGTCCTAGCCCAGAAACCAAGACTTCTACGTACTTTTCATCTGCCTCCCATGTGTAGCCCTTGGGGCCCCATGAGATCTTTCTGTGCAGATGGTCGCCTTGGGTGCATTGCCCTCCGCAGTGTGCTGGACCAATACGCGGGAGAACTTTCGTCTCATACTCGCGTACCATAATATCATCCAAGAAGTCCAGGGCCTCCTTGTTGCCACTCGCAAGGAAGTCGTCCCCGTGACAGGAGACCAGCAGGTCATGGATTGGATGGTAATACAGTCCAGGTACACTCGCGACTTCCAAGAAGCCGTGCTTTTTCTTTGTTTTGGCAATTTTGATCGACCACTGTTTCGATGCCTCCCTTGTGCCATTCATGGCTTTCAGCAAATACCAGAGATGGCCTTCATCGACATCTTTCGGCGGCACTACCGCTATCTTGCCGGTGGCCTCGGCATGAAAGAAGGCTACGCTAACATCATAGCGGCCTATGAGCTTGGTGTGCTCAGCCTCCCCAGCGCGGCGCGTCGCAGCATGTGCTAGCACCATGCGATGCGCTTTTAAAGGAGGTGTGCCTGAGCTGACATCCTCACGCTGGTAATTGTTAATCTCTTGGGCGACGCATCTCGACCTGACCCCTTCCGGGTCGTCTGGCAAGACCTTCCAGCCGTCCACCCAACGAGACTTAACTATTTTCAGCTTGCGCTTCCGCGCTTCTTCCCAGCTGATGTCTTCCTTGACGCTGTGCTCCAGCATCTTGTCCAACTCTCGCCCACGAGCACGCTTCACCTTTTCAAGTGGTAGTTCCTCGCCTGTTCGCTCGTCGAAGGCTTGCGTGACGGTACCTGTCTCAGGATACCCTGCAACCAAAGGAACCTCGTGCAACGTGGGCAGAGACCCTATCAACTCCTCAAGGGTAACATCTTGGGCGATAGCCTCCTCCAAGGAAAGTTCAGCGGCCCTCTTTTCGCCACCCTTCCTTTCCTCTTTGGCTATCTTGGCACTGGGACCCTTTGAACCATCGCTCCCTCGCTTGGTGGCTTGGCTGCCAACACTAAGTGAGCTAGAGCTTTGGTTGGGTCTGGTGACTGGTGTCCTTGGAGCAGTGCCACCCGTATCCTTTGAGGATCCTGCGGAATCCCCTTGCTGAGCGGTGCTACCCGCGTCCTTTGGGGATCCTGGGGAATCCCTCTGTTGAGCGGTTCCTTCCGCATCAACATCCATTTCTCCTTCCACCGACCGATTGGTTCGGGGATAAAGCTTGTTGAATCTTGCCTTGCATTCATCATTGTGTGGCTTCGGGTCGTTGTCATCACAGTGGCATCCCGGACACCCTGGTGTGGGTCCGTGTTTCAGCTGCCTCTCTACTGTGATGTAAGCTGACCGCTCCTTGCGATCAAGGCCAGGTGGGTTGCCGCTTTGGCCTGGAATCATTGTGGCATCGCCCTTGGGTTGCCACGGTGTGCCCACCACAGCCTTCAGCTTATTCATGTCCCATCTCTTGTTCTCGACCCTTCGCCACACCGAGCGGCACCTCCTGATACCCAAATTGGTTCCAATCAGGTGCTCGTCACTTTGAAGTGACTTTCCCAACCATATTCCAATGGAGGTCTGGGGGTCGAGCTTTCCTCGACGATCCTTGTCAATCTTGTATTGCACCGTCTCCAGCGGTTCCACAATCTCTCCTTTATACTCTCTTCCCCTTAGCCTCTCATAAGGGGTGCGCCCATCAGCCTTGACCAGATACCGCGTGATCAGCCAGCCCGAATGCCGGACCAACCACGGGTATAACTCCGTTTCGTTGGTGATGTGGAGGCCAGGGTACTTTGATTCCACGGCGTGCACCAGTGTCCTAACTTGCCGGGCGGTTTCAAGAATGGCGCGCTCGGCTGCCCCATTCGACTGTCCATGGGTCTCTTTCGGAGCATGCTGAAGCTGGGCTCCCGTACCGATCTGCTTCGCAGCGGCCTCCGCTAGGGCCCGAATGGCGGGCTCGCCATCGGTCATCAGGATGACCCGCTGCCGCCCAAGGAACTTCAGCATCTCCACCACCACGTGAACCGCGTAGGCATTCACACCCTTTGCCGTTACAGCACTGAAGGTGCACCCGGTCTCCTGGTCCACCATAACCAACACAGGTAGCAAACCATCTGCCTCATCCATTGGAGTTTCCAGGGTCTTGGCTTCCTTGGGAACTTCACCTTTGAGGGCCCGACCCAAGAAGCAATAATCCAAGCAAACCCTTGGCACTTCCCCTTTTCTCTCCTTTGGTGTTCGGAGATGGTGGGGGTCTTCCCGGCTCTTGCCAGCCACACAAGACTCACACCAGTTTCTGTACGGGAAGTGGGTCAGTGCATGTTCCTGGAACTCTTGCACACTGACCGTGTCGGGTATCTTCTTTGCCCGGGGCTTCCTGGTGGCCTCCGATATCTCCTCAGTGGGCTCCCCGATCCTGGGGAGTTCCCTTGATGATGATGAGGCCTCGGCGGGGCCACCCGCACCGGCCTCCATGGCGGGACCACCCGCACTTCCTTCAGCGGGGCTACCCGCATCCTCAACCCGGGCGGTGCTGTCTGCACTCTGCCCTTCTGCATCCTCGGCCTTAGCCGGGACGACTTTCTTTGCTGGACGCGCTGCGGCCAGGACCTGCACCTCTTCAGGTGCCTTGCTACTGGCTTTCAGTGGTAGCCAGTACACCCCTCGCTTCTTCTCTAGAGGGATGCAAGTGGTCTCCTTGAGTGCCTCGCGCACCTTTGCAGCGTTCTTGTCAAGCACCAAACAGTGCTTGTTCGGACCTATGATGGTCCAGCAGCCCTTGGTAGCTGCTTGGCCCGAGGACAAAACGGAGAAGTTGATTTTCTCCGACTCGTTGTACTCCACCGAGAAGCTCTGCCCGTCACGGGCTTGAACCACACTTTGTCTTTTAGGGCCTGTGGTTAGGGGCTCACCGGTAACAGTCACCAAACCCCTACCACCACCATCACCAACAACTCGAGACTTAGGGTCAAAACCCTTAACAAAGAGGTGCGACCCTGCCCCGGTGTCAACCAGAACCTCTGAGCCTTGACCGGCATCCAGGGTCAGCGCCGCCACGTAGCTGCCAGGGTCCTCCTCAGCAGGTGTCGCAGAAAGGGGCTCGGGTTCCTCAGCGGGGCTTGCCGCGTGAGGGCGGGTCTTCCCGCCTTTGCCCTTTCCTTTGTCACCTTTCTTAGCCTTGTTGTCGGCTTCGTCCTTTATTCTCTTTCTACACTCTGCTGAAATATGCCCTAGCTTGTGACAGTAGTGGCACTCTTTGTTCTTGTTTGGGTTTGCTTTTGGAGCTGGGGTGCTGGGCTTCCCGCCACCCCCTTTCTTACCCTTATCCTTACCACGGTCGCCCTTTCCCTTCGGCTTTCCTTTTCCACCGCCAGGCACGGCACCAATGTCCATTGGTACCGGCTGTGAGTTCAATACCCGGCTGGTGCGGGCAACCTCCAGCAGCTCTTCCTTAAGAGCCACATAGGTTTTCAAACGGACCGCGTTCCGGATAAGGTGGTCCTTCAGGCCCGGGTCGGTCACGGCATTCATGATGATGCCCACCTTCAGCTGGTCATCCAGCGTCTTCCCCGTCTCTTGCTCATAGCGCCTCACCATCTTTTCGAACGAGGGCAGATCTGCCTCTACGTCCGTAGAAAATTTTGTCGAGAGCATCTGGGTGAGGGTCCCGACGTATCGGGATGCAAGGCGGGGCTTATATTCAGCGACCAACCGCCTGTATGTTTCGAAGCCTTCCCCCAGTCCTGCCGTTTGGCAGGTATCTAGGGCACGTCCTTGAAGGAGCATGGCGAGCGTGTAGTAAAGTTGCACACTGAGCTCGCATTCCGCCGCAGTCATACTGCGGTTGTTCCACGCGGTGTCGGAGAACCTTACCCGATCAAATAGCTCAATGTACCTCCGATCCACACACGACATGTAGGCCTCGAAAACAAAGGACCAGTCCTCGAAGGCCGTCGGCTCCCCCGAGAACTTTTCAGGCTTCCCGAGCTGGCGGGTATCCACCAGCCCCCGTGGAGGGTTGGCGGCAAAAGCCGCACTTGATGCAGCAGCTGGCTCTACACCCAACTCCGTATCAAGGGTGCTCGCCCTTGGCCTTCCGGCCGCTGTGGCCCTGAGCCCGATAAGCTCAGCCTCCTGGGCTTCCATGCGCCCTTGCAGCGACCTAATGGCCGCCGCTGCCTCCCTAAGCTGCTGTTCCAACAGCAGCTGGGCTTGCTGCTGCTGCTGCTGTCCCTGCTCCGCCATCGGGGCTACTGGGTGGATCGAAGTCCGGCTTGGATCCCGGATCCGAGGAAGTGTCCTCTTCCTCTTCCTCCTCCTGTTGTTGACCTGGCTTCGGCTTCCCCTGTTGTGCCAAAGCCTCGTCCACCCTTTTCTTTAGCTCCGGCCCGGAAAACCTTCGAAGAACCCGGCGCCGGATTGGGAGCCTAGCGCTGCTAGTGCGCTCGTCACAGGAAGAGCAGGCTTCACCGATCCCAGCCTTCCTCTTGATGCTTTCTCCCACGCTGCCTTTCGGGAGCCTTCGGCGTACCACTCCCTGAATAAGCAGCCTTTGGCGGAAGTTCGCCCGATGCCAGTTCTTGCTGGCAATATCCAAGGCCTCCTTCAGCTCGCCGGCCCTCCTGCGTGCACCCTGCACCGGTGGAGGCACCGATCGAAGCCGGATTGGCTGAGCCTCCCGAGCTACCGACTTGAGGGTCACCCGAGGATTGTGGGATCGCCTCTTGCGCCGCTTGCGCTCCTTCTTCCACTTGATCCGCTCGTAGGGCTCTGCCTTTGCCTTGGCCTCCACCAATCGGAGTGGTGGCTTTGCCTTCGCCTTGGCCTTGGCTTCACCGGCGGTATAGGTCAATACCACTCGGCGCGGGCCAGCAACCGATGATGAACCCCGGCCCAGGGATTCACCGGCCTCGCTGCTATCTTCTTCGGCCTCTGCCCTGTCAAGGGCCGAGGCCAGGCGTTTCGCCTGTCCTCTCTGTTCCCTCCGTTGGGTGGCCTCTGCAGACCGTTGCCCCCGTTTGTTCCTTTTCTTGGGAAGGTCTTTGTCCTTGGCCTTGCCTTTGGACTTACCTTTCCCAGGCTTCCGCGCCGTCTTGGCGCCTTCCTTGGCACTGCGGGGCGGCCCGCAAGTGCCTATCCCAGAGCGGACCTACCCGCTTCTGGGGCTCCGCGGGGCTGACCCGCTGGAGCGGAGCGCGGGACTACCCGCTGCTCCCTTGGAGACCCTGGCTCACACCCAGGGCTCCGCTACCATGCAAGGGTTCGAGGTACCCTATAAACCTGTCGCCTGACGCCCAGTGCTACTGTTTTGCTCACACTCGGGCAAGAAGGGGCTGCGCAAATCCCTAATGCTCAAGCTTATGCAAGCATATACAGAAACGTGCTAGGAATAGGCTATACATCCTAACAGTTCGGCCTCGGTCGCGGCCGTGGGGAGGTGCAGTCAATCTTTCAAGGTCTCATCAACTTCTTCCTAGCGACGGTTTCCCGGAGGTCGGCGACAACCAGGACGATGGACAAGATCCACCTTTGTTGCGGCAACACACAAGAAGCAGACAAAGAAGAGAAGCCACAACACAGGAAGAGGGTCTTTCTAAAGCCTTGGAGCTGAAATGTTGTGTTGGGCCGGGCGTCGTCTCGGCGACCATGTAGACGCTGAGACAGAAGTCGAAGACGAACCAAAAGTCGCGAAAGCAGTCGCACTTGTACTCCTTTGCGCACGGCTTTTCTCCAGGAACGAATAGGGTTCTTTTGCATAGTCGGATTTTATTTCCTCGCAAAGCCCACAGATATCCGGCTGGGCGGCGAAAGCCAGAAATCGGATCGTGATCTCAACGAAGAAGTAAGTGCAGAACAAATGCTCCGCCACCTGACACAAAGCCAAGAAAAAAAGATATTAAGTATTGCCTCTACCGGCATTGAAGCGAAGCTAACTCCAGAGACAAGCCATGAAAGACTTGAAGTTGCATGCACGCAGTGGTGGCGATTGGGCTTTAAATTCTAAATTTAGATGTCATGGCTGATGACGGCTTTTGACTGATTGCTCAAGCGACAAGTGATCCAACGTCTGATCTGATCGTAGCTTGCTGACTGCACCCTCAACCCGAAACAGACTGCAAAGACAGACCGTGCTTGCCGCTATCAAAACTTCTCTGTGGAGGCGACCGACCTGCACACCCGTCAGTAGGGCCTGGAACACGGGTGGGGCATCAATAAGAACCGCAGCAGGGTTGTTGTCGGTGTCTATGGCCATCCATAGACAGTTCAGGACGATCACTACCTAAGCGAACCAGGGAGCTAGACAGTGAAGTCCGGAAGTTTATTGGTTTCCACATATCTGTGCAAATGTGCTTCACTCAGCGGCTCTATCGTGTCACCAAGCTTTGCAATGGGGGAAACAGCAGATGTCAGATTCAGCTTCACAGACTGATCGCTGTCTGGCCGCCAACGTGCAGTTTTCGAACATTGCATGTCTTGCAATCAGCTGGGCGCACCTTCAGCTCTCGATACAAGTCAGTGCGGATTCTGACAATTTGAACGACTTGCCTATTGCTGACAACGAAACTCTGACGCTCATCCTCTTGGACCTCACAGTTCCCCATGCCTGAATTTCGTCAAACCTGCGTTTTGCAACCGAAAGATGCTGTCAGCAAAGCCGGCCTGCACCAAACCGAGCACAGAGCAGAAAACTCTATCCAGGCTTACACGGAGCTGCAGTTCAAGCATGAGCATTCCAGGTCTCCAAAATACAAAGTGAGCCCGGCATGCACTGGTAGAATGACAAGGAACCCGTCGGAGCGGTAGTAGTCCTGACGCGCATGAGGCCAAAAAGGGCCAGTCGCCATGAGGCAAAAGAGTTTATATATTTCTATTGGTGAGAGGCTTGGGTGGAAATTGGTCCACAAGACTGCATACACGGGAATGGGGATGAAGAGGCATCTCATCCTACTCCATCTCATGCCATCGTAACCGACCTCCCACCATGCAACTTGCCTTTCAGCAGTCCTTTTTTCTCGGCATCAGGCTTGCATGTACAGTGGATTTATGAAGCCTGTTGCAAAGATTTTGTCATGATATGTGGAAAGCTGACCCATCATCAACTCAAGGTTTGTGGGTGCCCTACAGTTAGCAGTTAGATCAGTCCAAGGCACGTGGACATTGTAGGGGGCCTTGACCAGGGCTTGCCGCAAGCTTTTCCTCGGTACCAGGATATGCCGTTGCGTTTTCGGCGGACCCATCAGGTTCACTTCATTTCCAAACTCCCGCATTTGAGTCATGAAGTAGATGAATCAGCAACAAGAAGCTTCATCTCGGTTTCATCGGCGAAGACAGGAGCACCTGGCACTGTCGGAGTCGGCAGCTTCCAGGCCCTGGTCTTCCAGACCAAACCCTGCTCTCGGGTGCCTCCTTTGGACTTTCCGGTGCGGAGCTCCTTCGCCTCACGAAGCAACGGCACATCTCACAACGCGAAAGAGTGCACTCGCCGAATGCGGGTCGCATCACGTTCTGCAACCGCGCCCGAAGGGCCAAGCCTTGACATCCTGAAAGCTTCTCACCCAAGTCCCAAGTCCAGGGCACATCCCCAAACAAGTCCTGCAGCTGGCCTGTGCCAAGGAAAGCCGCGAGGCGCGAGCGTGGTGCCGCGTAGCACGTGCCCTCTGCTTCTTCCTTCGTTGCAGGGGAAACAAGGCAAAAACTACCACCGCACTGGGACATTTCAGTTGTTACCTCGGGACACTGGTGACTTCTCGCTGTGACCCAATGAGATGGCGATTCCAGGGACACGAAAGCCACTCGTGACTGTGACTTCTGCTACTTCTCCTTCGAACAAGCTCAACGAAACATGTCTGTACTCCGTACTGCTCATCCAATTCGACTCCCCAATATTATCCATGCGGTTCAGAGCATGATTACGTTTGCCCTTCCATCATCATCAACATCAGCAGCAGCAGTGTTGTCATCATGAGCCATCATGAGCATTCACCATCGTCATGATCAGCATTATCTGCATTGCCATCCTGTTTACCGCAGCCATCATAACCACCATCATCAACAACAACAACAGCAGCAGCAGCAACAACGGAAGCACTGTCTCTCTGGAAGGATGATCCTGACTTGTACATCGGGGGGTCGAGAGCACCGTGGGGTGAAGACATGCAACAGCCTTGCCAGATCGGAATCTCAGCCTGATCAACATTAACCTAACATACCCTAACACCGTCAGGGGACGGTCTGGCCATGACTTCAGTCGCTTGAACTTCTGCTTCGGCGACCTGAACGGGAAACGTCAAGGCCGCTGTCCAGAAGTCCATGCTACTGCTCACCACGAAAGGGCCTGCACCACTTCGCTCTGCACCTGCGGCTGCAGCTTCGGAATCGCAAGCCATCGCAAACCAATTTTCTGCTGAGATTCTGATCCACGGGCTCGCGCGTTCAACGTACGTCGCAGAATCCGAAAGCAGGAACGAAGACAAAGACGGCCAACAGGCTGGAGGAATCCCCCCGAGGCTTCAAACAGGACCCAAACTTCAACCCGTACAGGGCCCTACAGCCTGTGCGTCGCAGCCAGGGGCAGGGGCCCGGCGCACGACCTCCTCCTGGCATTTCTTGTCTGAAAATCGGTCTCACACGATGCGCTTTCTCTCTGGAAGAAAGCAGCAGTTGCAATACTAAGACACAGCTGCGACCAAGAGTCCGGAACGTGGCGTTTAGCATCCTCCGCGAACGCCTCCGCAAGAGCTCGAGATTCCAAACTCATCAAGGGAGCAGATCTCATGAACAATTGCAGCTTCGAAAGACAACAAGTCTATCTGCCCCCGAAGGCGGCTGTGGGATACATGTGGGGCGGGGGGGGTACTGTTTTTGGCGCTCGTGAGTGTGGCAAAGTATTTCTGCTTTTTGTGCACAAACTGGCCGTTCACTCACTTGCTGGTTGAAGGGGCTTCAGCTGCAAGGCACAACAGCAAAGAAGCACACTTGGGACAAAGAACACCCCTCCACCTACACACAAAAGTATGTGTATATATATATATATATATATATATATATAGATAGGTAGATAGATAGATATGCGTTACATGTACATGCGTATACATATAAGCATACAAATACATATGCATAAACATTTTCAACATACACAGACAGATACAGCATGGAACCGTCAACTACACACATGGCTCAACGTGGTAATGCACGTGCACACACCCACACAGACACACACATACACTGCTAACCCTGAACACCCCAAACATCTAAACCCCAATACCTCCGCACTGAAAACCCTGTTGCTCCTAAAATGTTTGCAGAGTAACAGAACTCCTTACAGTCCTTCTACAATTACGTTGTACCACATTACATCATGGTTTGAGCCAGAACTCCAGTCTGACCGAACAGACCACTACTTTCTGGACTCACTAAAGACTATAAACCCACACTCACCTTGCACCCTGAACCCTGAACGAGTCTGGATGGTGATGATTAGAACAGGGGCTTGCGGATGTCGAAACTATCGAGCGCTTTACAACCAAACAAGGATGCGGGGGAGTGTCATACTGTAGTGAAAACGCGACAATAAGGGTACACCGGTGCACCCTCTCTAACTATGCAGACCTCTTTATCATATCGCTCAAGCTTTGATGTTTAGGATTGTAGAGATTTGGGGTCTACGATTCAAGGTTTAGTGTCTAGAGCCTAAGTTGCCACTTTAATATCCTGGGGCACCTGAACAAGACTTCAGGATAAAACGTGAACTGGTGTTTCGGATGCGGAACGAGGAGGGCGGCGAACATTGGTACGCCGAAAGACGCGGCATCGAAGTTCAATCCCAGTCGGCCGTGTTGATGTTCAATCCGGCATATTCATATGAGGTCTTTGCCCGGATCCAAGATGGAATACGAGATGATGATCTCACGTGCACCGCCGGAGTACGAGTGGAAGGAGGGAGGCGCCCCGGGTCTTGGGATAGCGGCTCAACTTGAGAAGACTCCGGGCCCCATTCTCTATCGAAGCATGAGCATCAGCTCCTCTGGACATGCGGATCTTGTCCCAGCACCAACAAAGAGAGCTGAGACATGTCCGTGTGTGTGTGTGCACATGTATAATTTTATATGCATAATTTCTGCATACATGTGCATAATAGACAATAAAAATCCATACATATATATATATATATATATATGCTAAGTCTGTCATGGCACGTTACCCTCTAAGAACTCATTGACATTATGATATAGGTATGGTATGTAGCCAAAAAATGAACCGCAAAAAGGATCATCCAGACAGAAAAGGCGCACCTGGCCTCAAGCTTCGAGGTAAGGTGTGCAAATCGGTCGTCGACCTCTGCGGTTCAGGATGCAGAGGCTGGCGAAAGGCTGGCGAAGGAAACAGCAGCCGTAGCAGGGGTAGCAGTAGAGCAGCAGAGCACTGGAGCGGTTGAGCGGTAGAGCGGTGGAGCAGTGGAGCAGTGGCAGTAGTAGTAGTAGTAGTAGTAGTAGTAGCAGTAGCAGTAGCAGTAGCAGTAGCAGTAGCAGTAGTAGTAGTAGTAGTAGTAGTAGTAGTAGTAGTAGTAGTAGTACTGGAACTGGTGGTAGTCGCAGCGGTAGTAGTGGTGGTCGTAGTGTCAGTAGTAACTTTAGTAGTGGCAGTCGCAGCAGCAGCAGTAGTATCAGTAGTAGTAGTAGTAGTAGTAGTAGTTGTTGTTGTAGTAGCAGTAGTAGTACGTAGCAGCAGCAGTCGCGGTGGTGTATTCTTAGACGACCGAGTTGGAATCTCACTCACTTTGGAGCATGTAAGCGTGGTGCACAACCCGCGCCTGCCTTCGAAGCAAGCTCCGACGTGACTCTGAGAATCTCCGACTCCTCTCGCAGCACTCAGACGGCGATAGAAACTCCACAACCCGAAATAAGCCAGAAGAAATTCCAGATAAAATCACAAGCTATCTCACATGCGGCGCTTCTGCGCAAAAGGCTGGGCTCTAGTGTTCACGGAGGCAGCAGCCGACTTTAGGGTTGGAGCTGTGCATGAAGAGTATAAGGGTCGAGGGTCTTCTCTTCTGCAGGTCGATGAGCGATTTCTCAGAGCAACTTTCACCACGCCTTGGCATCACGAACCCCCCGAGCTTGATGATCTACGGACCGTCCTCTTCGGCTTGTGGCCGAGACAGCTCCAAAAGACCTGGGGCTGAGAACGGCGACTGCTCACACCAACGACTTCCGCTGCAAGCGGCTGCAGAGTCTGCTGGCTGCGGGCCTCAAAACTGCAAACCTGCTTTGCCAATGCGGTCCGAGGACTGAAATCAACCAGAACGGGCTGCTGCTTCGTGTGCTTCCAGAGCAGGGCATCCACCTGCCCCGTCTCAAGAGTCTTTAAACTTTCTGTGAACATGGCAGAAGCGATAAATACCCCAGGAGTGCCTTCTGCTCCAGCACGCCCTGCAGGTCGTGGCCGGCCTGCGCTCTGAAGGGGCGGTTTGGGTCTGGTCATGTCTGGTCTCTTCTGCTCCAGCACTCCGGGGGGGGCGGAGCCTGCAAGACCTGCTGGAGGTCACTGCTCGTGCTGCTGGCACCTTGGTGGACTTTGAACTCCAGACGTCTAGCGCATTGATCACATTGGCAAGTCTGACGCGCTTGTTACTAGAAGTCTTTCTCCGAAGGTTCGTGGAACGACGTGCTTGGGGCAGGTATGTGGATCCTTACGCAAACAACTGGAGAGCAAAAGCGCCTGTATCCTCTGTGTCGACGGATCTTTAGCTTTAGCCCTCATGTCCCAGGTCTAAGTCACATCACTGGCTTCATGCAGGCGTCCATCCATGACTTGAGAGTGAACGCTGCGCAGCTGCGTCAGGATGTCCTCTCAATGACAACCAAGTGTCTCGTCCAAAATCTCTTCTCTACCGCTCATATCGTCATGAAGCACCCGTGCGCTTGCAAATGGTTGCCTGCTCTCTTCTGGCTGGCGCAAGTGTGCTCAGCCAAACGACCCTACTTCAACACGTGCACAACGCATGGCTGCACACCGGCGTACCAGCTGCGGGAAGCAGACTCCTGCGTGTGAGCCGAACCATCAGCGATCATCTTCTCGTTGGTCTTGCTAGCTCGCCTGGCTCGACATGGCTGCCCCAACCGAGCCCCAAAACGATCTGCTCAAGCGCCTCCAGCCTACGCGACGATCATGGAACTAGGATCAAGGGGCATTGCGTGCCTCTGTTGATTCTCCACTTCCTCCAGCTTGGACTCGACGGACGTGAACCGGGACTGGGAGCAGGAGATGCTTTTGCAGTTCCAGCCACAAAAGGATTCGTGACTTGCGGTCTGGGAAGCTAACTCAAGCATACGTCCTAATTTGCAGATTGCTTTCCTGACCGAAGCAAGAGCCCAAGCCCCTGAGCACGGAAGTACGCAAACCATGCATCCCGGCCGAGAGGTCACCCTCCAGGCGGTTCGCTGTGGCAGCATAGGACCTCGGCGAGACATGCAGCGCACACTAGGTCCATGATGTCCATGAACCTACGGGAGACGAATGCGAACAAAGCTGCTACGCTCCCTTCGCGAACTCAGACGCCAGGCATCGCGGAAAGATCCCCTGAAAATCTCCTGAAGCTTCCCCCCTCAGAAATGGCAGGTCTCGCGGCTCAAGGTAAGGAAGGACCTCCGATTTGACAATGCGCTTCAAAGGATCATCCAGCCTTCCCAATCGACGGTGGTTTAGTCACTGCTTTGCTGTTTTTTTTTCGTCTCACATTTCTAACTCCAGCTATCTAGGCCTTGAAGGAAGCCGATCCAAGGCCGCGGTCAGCGCAGCCACAGGTTGCACCACATCGTGCCTGCGCTGCGGCCGCTTTCCCAGCATGGAGATGGCAGGACACGACTTTAGTTCTGCCACTCCCGTGACGCAAGCAATCCCGCGAGGGACCTGATCTGAGCCCGCTCCAGCTCGAATTCTTTCCGCACGCTGCTGCAGAGCTCGGCACCTCAGCATGCTGCAAAAAAATGAGGATTCTCTGGAGCCAGTGTGGAGGAGACCACTCAACGCAACTCAACCCACGCTTTGCACACGCTTAATCTGTTGGCTTTTTGGGCTACTGACCTCGGAAGTGGGCAAGATGCAACGAAGTTACCTGCTGGGGTCCAAGGCTGAAGATGCCCCCTGCAACCTTTCCTTACACAAACCTCCTTGTCCAGGCACAGAGGTTCCGAGCATTCTTGGTGAAGGCTTGATCGCATACCCACAGAAGGTCCTCCAGAAACAGTTCAAGCAAACAAGCGATTCGGGATCGCAGCGCAGCAACTTCGAAACAGTGGCAACAATAGCCACCCGCGCAAGATCGACCCTTCACGACCCAGGTTGAGCATGCCTGTAAGATGGATCTCGGAATTTTGAGTGTCTGGCTCCCCTACGTGCAAGAGTCAATTCTAACTTATCTTGTCAATTTGGTGGCATCAAAAAGGTCTCCGTGCACCAGCAAGTTCAGACTAGAAATCTCCAAGGTCACGCTTCCGACACGCACTGGCACGAGTGCCAATTGCCCGATCGGCGCAGTCCTTGATCGACATGTTATCGACGACCCCCCAACGCTTCTCTCCGCCTGGCATGGAGAAGCCAGGCGCCCCTTTCTACTCGCTGCTTTGTTTTGCTCTTGCTACTTGGGCACCGGATCGGACTGGGGGACCTCCCTTCATGGGCGCGGGTCGGTGCTAACGACACTACATGACTCGTGTGTGTTTTCGGCATCCTCTTGACGGTTATCGGTATTCGGACGAATGTGTTTTTGTCATGGTATTCCTATCTGCTGCTGCTGCTACTGGTTAATTGTGTTTCTTGCTGTCTTAGTGGATCGGTGAGTGACGGATGAAAAGAACTATCCTCAAAATAAAAGTAGGCTTGGCAATTTCGGGGGTCCTTTCGGACCCTCCTAAACCCTCTGAAGCCCTCATCAGACCTTAAACCCTTCTATGGACCTCAAAGTCCCCAAAACCCCCAGCCGACGCCGGCCTGAACCATCCTGAACCCCAACCCCCAAAACTCTCCCTAAATCCTCTTCAACCCTCATACGCCTGCATCAATAATATCTCATACGAATACCCAGAACTACTACGTCTACGCCCTTTTCTGATCCCATCGAGCCTGGTGAGGCCCGCGCCGCACGGCCGCTCTTCGGCCGCGGCGTGGAGAAGGTGTCCTGCAGATCCAAGATTGCTCCGGCTCAGCCCGCACAGAGTGACATAAACCTGTGGCCTTTCTTTCAGAGATCTGCACAGTGCGTCATGGGTAGAGTTCTCATCTGTTTAGGTGAGGCTAACAGTTTAAGCATTGCAAGTCGGTGAGTGATACCGCGAGTGGATTCTATTTTTTCAAGAGCTTTCTTGCTTGCAGCCCTGCCAGTCCTCGCGGACACCATTAAAGGACCTCAGCCCGGGGTCCGGGCATGTCGCGGCGTGTCTTCTCGCTTGCGAATCTGCCTTGGGCCGCCGAGTCACTCCTCATTGATTTTCGAGTAGTCCGGGAAGCTCGAAAAGGGGGGCGCTGTCACCTCCTCGGCTGGAAGCACACAAGCTGCCAGCTTAGAGCCTCGAGTTCGGACGGCCTTTGCATGGCCCATTCCTTAAGCGCCCACTGGCACAGACACACGCCTGACTGAGTGAGCACTGCACTGCACTGCGTGGGTGGCGGCATCAAGAAGCTCCCTTTTGACCTGCAACATTCCGAATGCCTGCCTTTCTGAGCCTTAACCCCTCCTGTCGCGTCTGCCAAGACTCTGCAGGCTTTACATGCGTCATCCCCCGAGAAGCCAGCTCTAAACTACCTACTTAACGCAAAGGCCTGGGAAAAAGAAGAGGCATGAGGTATGAGGTGGCTGCACACCTCGGTGCAAGACCGACTGTTTGCTCATCTGAACTGTGCCTGTGATTTGATGATGCTTTGCTCGGCTGCAAAATTCTGCAAACCCTCCTTTGGGGCTTGAACCACGGCTTTCAGCGGGCGAGCACATACAAATACTGCGCAGATGAGCTGGAAGGCTTCTACCATCGGCTTCAGAAGCAACTTCGACAACATGAAGCTGCATATGCAAGGCTCAACTACCGCCAACAACATCCAAGCTCCAACCCTGAAAGCCCTCGAGCCCACAGGGCAGTCGAAATTTGAGTGAACTACCTACTACCGTCAACCTTTTGCCTTGCTGCCAAAGCACGTAGCCCAGGGCCGCCAGGCACCTCAGGCGTTGGCACGACGCAACCACGTTCAAGAAGTGCGGCAGCACCATACAAGAACCCACACTAAGAACGGAGAGATGAAAGCCTGTGAGATCCTGTCAGCATAACCTGAACATGGTTTCTTGAACAGAGATTAAGCAAGCCGCAAGTATCGAGTGCGACGCCATTGAATCACATGTTGTTGGGCGCACAGGTACCGCACTCTGCAGTTGCAATGCCGGAATAGAAATCTGAGCTGTGATGGGAGACCCGTAACTTGCGCAGCAGTGATGCAGGGATAAGATAATATGTACTCCAGACATCTGCAGACCCTCACCACTGGGAAGGAGCACATGAGGCAGGCGAATTCACCGCCGGCCCATCGCGCCTCCGGCTCACGCTGACAACTCGGCTAAAACATGGACCACTTGCCCGCGCTTAGTTTCATCACGTTGGGCTTCCGCGTCAAGTACTTGCCACGCGGCTGTGCTCCGTCCGTGACCTCTCTAAATGTCTGAATGCCCCTGAGGCTATCCAAGCTTGCCTCTTCATTGCAGATCTGATCCTGCGCAGGCCAGTCTGCTAGTCGATGCCGCCATCTTGGAGGCACACATTAATGTCGCAAATTCGGTTTCGCGGATCGGCTTTCCACAGGAGATTACTTCTTGGGTCAGCAATGAATGCGGCTTGGAACTACTACTACTACTACTACTACTACTACTACTACTACTACTACTACTACTACTACTACTACGAACACTGCCACTACTCCTGCTCCTGCTCCCGCCACTCCTACTCCTGCTCCCACTCCTACTCCTCCTCCGCCTCCTCCTCCTCCTACCCCTACTCCAACTCCTACTCACTACTCCTACTCCTACTACTACTACTACTACTACTACTACTACTACTACTACTACTACTACTGCTACTGCTACTGCTACTGCTACTACTACTACTACTACTACTACTACTACTACGAACACTGCCACTACTCCTGCTCCTGCTCCTGCTCCAGCCACTCCTACTCCTGCTCCCACTCCTACTCCTCCTCCTCCTACCCCTACTCCAACTCCTACTCACTACTCCTACTACTACTACTACTACTACTACTACTACTACTACTACTACTACTACTACCACTACGACTACGACTACCACTACCACTACCACTACCACTACCACTACTACTGCTACTGCTACTACTCCTACTACTACTACTACTACTACTACGACTACGACTACCACTACCACTACCACTACCACTACTACTGCTACTGCTACTGCTACTACTACTACTACTACTACTACGACTACGACTACCACTACCACTACCACTACCACTACTACTGCTACTGCTACTACTACTACTACTACTACTACTACTACTACTACTCCTACTACTCCTACTACTCCTACTACTCCTACTACTCCTACTACTCCTGCTGCTGCTGCTCCTGATACTACTGCTACTACTGCTGCTACTACTGCTACTACTCGAAGTCCTGCTCCTACTGCTCCTGCAACTGCCCCTTCAAGCTGCCCCTGCCCGCTGCCCCTGCAGCTGCTACTACGACTACTTTCCACCACCCCCACCACCACCACCACCACCACCACCACCACCACCAGAGACATCATCATGATCACAAGTATCATAAGGGAGTGCTTGCTGCGAGCTATCACGTATCACATCATCAGCTCAGTTCACCTCGACCCGGAGCCTATTGCCGGAGTCCTTGTCGAAATTGCCATCTGGTGCCATGCAGAAGTACGGCTTGGGAAGTGGCTTTGTGCCAAGGACCTGGGCCGGGGTCCATAAGCCTCTGCCGAGCTGGTTTCTGACCGTGACTCGACTTGAGTTTGGGACAAATTGGGCAACGCACTACAACTGCATGCCCGTGGCGAATGTTGCCACAATGCGTGTCCCTCCAGCTCAGACTCCTGCCAGCAGCGTCAGGAAGCAGAGGGTCCAACCTCGGAAGCGATGTTGAGATGGGGACAAATCCCATAGTTGACAGTCCGCGACTTTGACCGAAACCCACATGGCCGAGCGGTTACCAGGTCTCAACCACAAAGGGGTATCCAAAGGGCAACCCTGACGTCGATCTCAGGCAAGGAGCCAATGACCATGTACGGCTTCCTTCGGTACCCCAGGATCCTGAGCCATTGGCTGGCAAAGAGCAATTTAACTCCCTTCAACACACTCTCAAGTCAACGCCATGGCGCGGGAAACAGTCGTTTAGGAAGCCTCGGTCGGTGAATCAGGCTTGTTTGGTGAATAGCCGCATAGTCGGTCGCAGCTGCGCGCATGCACTTCAGGTTGAAGCTTTCAAGTGTAAGCCGAGGACCGAAAAAAAGCTTGAAGCTCCAAGGCATGGTGGTGACCACCTTGAGGGCTGCACCGAGGCTGCTCCGAAGCTCGAGACCCCCATGGCTCCCCGGTTCCTGACTCCCAAGGGCCCAGCCGCTGCCGTGGCATAGACATAGCCCGGCACGTTGAGAAAGCCTGAAGCTTTGCAATCCGCGCTCCCAAGCTCGGGCAGGAGGAAGCCAGAAGCAGATGAAGCAGCCAAGCTTCCCAGGAAGAAGCCATAGATTGTAGCTGGTAAGCCGCCGTAGATGATACCAACAGCAAAATACCTGGGGTGATAGCAATGCCGCGACTACCCTGGCCCGCCTGGTACCTAGCCGACTCCCAGTCCGTGGTGCTGGAGCAGGAAGCCGATGTTGCGAAACTCATAGATGTCCACCTGCTTTCACAGAGAGTCTGCAGTTGCATCAATGGCCAGCCCGTGCCGGCCTGCTCCCCGCTCGCAAGGGCACCGTTGTTGGGTGCCTGCAACGGGCAGCCAACAAAGGCACACAAGGACAGCTTGTTCAGGCCACAAGTAAAGTCAATCCTGCATGTTGGGTTGGGAAACAGCCCAAAGGATTTTGGATAGTTTGGTGTCTCGACGCGTGGGATCCGCCAGAGGCTCGCGGAAAGTCACTGTTAAACGAGTGTGATAAACGCTCCGACATAATCCCTGTAGAAGCAGAAAACACTTAAGCCCAACCCCTTCGGCCACCGCAAAGAAACCGGGTTCACTGCCAGTTACCAAGAACTTGGCGTACCGTCTTGAGGACGCCCAAAAACACAAGGCCTCCTCTGCACCAACCATCTCTGGCTTCACGCCGTCCTGGTCGTCACAAGCGCTGCGAGTCTGAATGCTCGATCTGCGGATTAGACTCTCGACTTCGGGGCCTGAAGTGTCAAACCCCCAATGCCAAAAAGCGAAACCTAGTTGTACCTGAGTTCGTGCTCTGTGGCTTGGCACCAAGCTGAAATTAGAGCTTCGTCTTATGTCCGTCAACTTGAATCCTGTTTCCGCAATGTTGAAAGGGCTCAATCAGGGAAATGCAAAATTGTAAGGAACAAGCTTACACACAGATTCACTTTGTTTCTCAAAATTAATATGAGCTTGCATCCTTGCTTGAGCCTGCACCCGGACTGCCATCCAAGTGGCTACATCTTTCATGCACGGATCTTGATCTGGAGTCGCGTTCTTGCCGTCTTCATCCTGTGCTGCAAGTGCAGTGCAGAGATGTCAGATGTGGGATGTGGGGCGTGGCAAGACTTCGATCCAGGGGTTCTGAGGTATGTGAGGAATCGTATCGAAAGGTCCTGCATCACACAACCTGTTAGAGTTAGGCCGCAGGACGGGCCCCCCGTGTCTCCCGCCTTCGTAGCCTCTGAGTGCACCACAGCGCTGTCGAGCACAGAGGCGAAGTCGGCATTGGGACCCCCCTGAGCATTCGCTCTCAAAATTCTGCGCCCACACCGCTCCCGCTCGGCTGGGATGCCTTGGCGAGCATCGTCGCCCTGAGTCCTGCGACGCAAGGAAGCCGCAGTGGGGACAAGCCGGACAAAACCTCAAACGATCCCTCACCAGAGAAGCGGAGAACCATGCGCGAGCAGCGCCGACAATCCGTTGCTTTGAACCTGGTCCCCTGGTCCTTGTAGGAGGTCAGGTGTCTATCCGGTTCTTGATTTCTTGGGCATGCAAATGGCTGCGACAAAATACGTGAACAAGAGGCGCAGCAATCTCGTTCGAAATGCTGCAAATCCTCCGCCGGCGCCGCTCTTCAACCCGAAGCAACGTGCTCCGCGAAACCACGAAGCCAGGCCTGGATGGAGTCCACCTCGCTTGCATCCAGCTCCGCACAGCTCGGCCTGAGCACCAGAAGTTGACCCAAGTCAGAGCGGGAGCGATTTCTCTCTCATCCTCGCTCAGACTCTGCTCAGAAGCGCGGCAGCGGCGAGCCCGGAGACCTGGGAGTCGGTGGACAGGAGAGCCGGAACTCCTCCAAAAGAGGCGTTTAAAACGACGGAGCCGGAGGAGTAAATCTCTGCCTGAGGTCTGAAGACGTCAAAGCATCGCGCATCGCAAAGCTCAAAAGATCTCGTTCGTGGGGTTTGCGAGTCCTTGGGCTGCGTCAGCTTGGCATGGCTCTGCACCCGCCCAGCGTTGCTCAGGTCTGTGGCATGGAGGGCCTGCGGGGCAGATGAAAAACAAGCACAGCTGACTTACGGATGCTTCAGCCAGTGCTTTCTACACCCTGCTACAATCGCTTAAAGTTCGATAAGGCACTTGATTGATGGCTCTAGCATTCCGAGGCACGGCTGCTTTTTCAATCCTCGCAACTGTCAGTACGATTTTCTGGCCGCCAGCTTGCATCTACCCGGGTGCGACTGGTGGTCCGATTCGGGCTGCGGGCCAGAGCTCGTCGGGCAGAATGCCTTTAGACATCACTCAGGTGAGACGTGTGGGTGCAAAAGCTTGCGACCCCTCCTTAGAGAGGGTGAAACGATGCGAAATCAACAGGGCAGATTTGGGGCAGTGCTGGGCTTGAGATTATCCTCCGTATGTTCTTAACTTCGGGAATTGATGCTAGACGCAGGCTCGGGCAACAAACGAGCTGTTGCCAATTGACTTCCACTCACTCAGCGTATGAGTGCAGTGCTGTTTGCACCTAGATGCAGCTCGGTGCAGGCAGGGAAGGTTGAAGGTTGACTTGCAGCCACGAGGTGACGAAAGGTGCGAACCTGCAATGCTCAGCTGCACACTCTCGCCAGGCACCAGCGCGTGTCGGAAGCTGCGGTAAGCTGCAGACCTGGACGTATAAGCGCTTCGGTCCTTTTCAATGCTCTTTGTAATGGAGCTGAGGTTTGGAGCAGTGTCGCAGATGTGCGGATGACTCGTTCGTCACAGGCGCTTTGCTCTACTGAGACAAGACCATCTGATCACTTCGTGACCTGCTGCGCTTTGCTTGCGACGCGGGCACTTTTCCTTCGGAATCGCTGACTAATGCGAACCTGTCTACGGACGAGTTACTATTCTCGACACGCATCCATTGTCGCGACAAGTCCGGCTGAGCAAACTATGAGCAATGTGCTCAATCAGCACGAAAACTCCGCCTGCTCAGCTGCGCATCTGTACAGTGACCGATGGCTGGGTCAAACTCAGCTCAGACCGTGATCTCGCTGGAATCTGGCGCGACTCCAAGCTTCATGCTGGAGCTGGAGTCCGGATAGATGCAGACACCCAGCAGGCTGGACAGGTGAACGCACTTGGAGCCATCGGGGCAGCCGCCCACAATGCAGGCCAGGGCACAGTACTTGTCGCCGCTGCTCTCGTCTTGAAGAATGCACATGGGCTTGGCGGTGGTGCCCTCTGGGACGTCCGTTGGGCAGGAGCCGGTGTTGCACTTGGGGGCACACACGCTGCCACCGGCACCCTCCACCTCAGCCTGGGTCTCGTCCTTCTGGCACGGCGGCTTCTCATAGTGGCTGGTGCTGGGAGTCGGAGGAGATGGGGGAGACGGAGGAGAGGGAGGAGATGGAGAGGGAGAGGGGCCCTTGCCGGACACAACGGGGTAGGATGCCTGGCTCTTGATGCCGCACTCACCAGGTCCCGGCTTGCCACGCTCCAGCTTCACATACCCGGATTCACCCCACGTAGATCCCCAGCTGTTCCTGACAACTTCTCAACCGTCGACAGCCGATCCAAAATTCTCTCTAGCTTGCGCCTATCACAAACCTCTCGACCCGTGGATCCAAACTCCTCTTGCAGCCAGCAGGCTTCACCAACCAGTAGTCCTTGCCGTCCTCGGTTCCGTAGCCCACGACCAACACGCCGTGGTCCAACTTGGTGCCGCAGGTCTTGCTGAGCACTCCGCCCTTGTAGAGCTGGAAGGCCATCTGATCTGCCTGTTCTCCCAGAGACACTCGAAACACAAGAAACAAGGAAGCACAACACGGTGAAGGACCCACCGATTTAGCCTAACCCTCAGCAGGATCGAAGGCCACCGACACGGTCTTGCCTCGATGGCCACGGACACAGGCTGCTTCGAGACAGCGTCCATCAGAGACTGCTCGTCGTCGGCCTTGACGTCCTTGTAGCCGGTGACGCCGTGAGCGGGAATTCCCACCTTGCAGCCGGAGGCCTTGCAGATGCCATTCTTGGCCAAGTACGGGTAGCTGTCCTCACGAAACGAGCAAGAATCCCGCGCGCGCGCTCGCCAATATGGAACTTAGGATAGCAAAAACTGCGAACCCCTGCGAGCCCGTCCTCCGTGCACACAGGTGCCTGCTCCTCGTACTTGAAGCCGTTATCCATGAGGCCTCCGCTGCAGCCCTCATTGCCGAACTTCTTGGAGCAGTCGACCAGCCTGAGACACTGCAAGCTCCAACGAGTTTCACATGGCTTCATCTTGAACTGGACGTGCATGCCCAAGCTGAGTTGCAGGCTGCTGCTCAGACAGCGAGACAAGCTTGCCCGTGGCAATGGCCCAGGCACCCTCCAAGGCACCCGTCGTAGAGAATGCCCAACATGAGCCTGGGGTGTTCAGGGAGGCGCTCGACAGATCTCACATTTGTGTCGCCCTGCTCGAACATATAGGTTACTCAACTCAAACTACGCAGTGTGCTCAAGAACGGCCCAGGAGCCGCACTGCTTCTGGTTCTTCACAGGCGTCACGGCCTTGCTGCGCCAGTCGACGGAGCTGGGCAGCGAGGAATTGCCTGCCTTGTGCATGCCCAAGCTCGGCAGCTCTCCCCACACGGACTCTGGAAGCTTCAGCCCGAGCTTGTTCATCTTGAATTCATCCAGCGACAAATCCGAGAACTCGTTCAAACCGAGCTGGTAGGAATGGCCCTTGGCATTCTCACGCGTGATGTACTCGAAGTTGTCCGCGAAGGCACCGAAGCGAGCCTGCTTCTCCACTTCGTCGTAGTCCTTGCTGAAATCCTTCAAGAACTTGTCGAATGCCTTCTCCACGTCGGTGCGCGGCTTGTGGGCACCGGCGAAGCCAAGCACGCCCAGGCATGCGATGCTCAGGGCTTTCGCCATGACAAAATTTGCGGCACGCTTGAATGGGCTGGAAGACTAAACGTGTCACTTGGACGGCCCTGCAGCATGTGGCAAAACATGGCACAACTATCAACCAGCAGCGAGCACAGAACTACAGCATACTACAGCAGACCTCCGAATTGCACGCACCCTGCCAGAAATGTCATACGTGCCGTACCTACGCAGCTTAACTATGCGAAACATCAAGCCCCAAACTTGAACCCAACTACCGAATGTCTCAAGCTTCTTTTAGTCCTGCTCTTGAGATCATCTCGGGGTGACCTCGTACTAGTAAGTCTAGACACATTCAAAGGATCTGCAGGCTCAGGCCGTCTGCGTACCCAATCAGCACGAGATGCAGCCGAGCCGAACCAACATGGCTGGGTCAGACCAGGAATCTCAGCTCAGACCGTGATCTCGCTGGAATCTGGCGCGACTCCAAGCTTCATGCTGGAGCTGGAGTCCGGATAGATGCAGACACCCAGCAGGCTGGACAGGTGAACGCACTTGGAGCCATCGGGGCAGCCACCCACAATGCAGGCCAGGGCACAGTACTTGTCGCCGCTGCTCTCGTCCTGAAGGATGCACATGGGCTTGGCGGTAGTGCCCTCTGGGACGTCCGTTGGGCAGGAGCCGGTGTTGCACTTGGGGGCACACACGCTGCCACCGGCACCCTCCACCTCAGCCTGGGTCTCGTCCTTCTGGCACGGCGGCTTCTCATAGTGGCTGGTGCTGGGAGTCGGAGGAGATGGGGGAGACGGAGGAGAGGGAGGAGATGGAGATGGAGAGGGGCCCTTGCCGGACACAACGGGGTAGGATGCCTGGCTCTTGATGCCGCACTCACCAGGTCCCGGCTTGCCACGCTCCAGCTTCACATACCCGGATTCACCCCACGAAGATCCCCAGCTGTTCCTGACAACTTCTCAACCGTCGACAGCCGATCCAAAATTCTCTCTAGCTTGCGCCTATCACAAACCTCTCGACCCGTGGATCCAAACTCCTCTTGCAGCCAGCAGGCTTCACCAACCAGTAGTCCTTGCCGTCCTCGGTTCCGTAGCCCACGACCAACACGCCGTGGTCCAACTTGGTGCCGCAGGTCTTGCTGAGCACTCCGCCCTTGTAGAGCTGGAAGGCCATCTGATCTGCCTGTTGTCCCAGAGACACTCGAAACACAGGAAACAAGGAAGCACAACACCGTGGAGGACCCACCGATTTAGCCTAACCCTCAGCAGTATCGAAGGCCACCGACACGGTCTTGCCTCGATGGCCACGGACACAGGCTGCTTCGAGACAGCGTCCATCAGAGACTGCTCGTCGTCGGCCTTGACGTCCTTGTAGCCGGTGACGCCGTGCGCGGGAATTCCCACCTTGCAGCCGGAGGCCTTGCAGATGCCATTCTTGGCCAAGTACGGGTAGCTGTCCTCACGAAACGAGCAAGAATCCCGCGCGGGCTCGCCAATATGGAACTTAGGACAGCAAAAACTGCGAACCCCTGCAAGCCCGTCCTCCGTGCACACAGGTGCCTGCTCCTCGTACTTGAAGCCGTTATCCATGAGGCCTCCGCTGCAGCCCTCATTGCCGAACTTCTTGGAGCAGTCGACCAGCCTGAGGCACTGCAAGCTCCGACGAGTTTCACATGGCTTCATCTTGAACTGGACGTGCATGCCCAAGCTGAGTTGCAGGCTGCTGCTCAGACAGCGAGACAAGCTTGCCCGTGGCAATGGCCCAGGCACCCTCCAAGGCACCCGTCGTAGAGAATGCCCAACATGAGCCTGGGGTGTTCAGGGAGGCGCTCGACAGATCTCACATTTGTGTCGCCCTGCTCGAACATATAGGTTACTCAACTCAAACTACGCAGTGTGCTCAAGAACGGCCCAGGAGCCGCACTGCTTCTGGTTCTTCACAGGCGTCACGGCCTTGCTGCGCCAGTCGACGGAGCTGGGCAGCGAGGAATTGCCTGCCTTGTGCATGCCCAAGCTCGGCAGCTCTCCCCACACGGACTCTGGAAGCTTCAGCCCGAGCTTGTTCATCTTGAATTCATCCAGCGACAAATCCGAGAACTCGTTCAAACCGAGCTGGTAGGAATGGCCCTTGGCATTCTCACGCGTGATGTACTCGAAGTTGTCCGCGAAGGCACCGAAGCGAGCCTGCTTCTCCACTTCGTCGTAGTCCTTGCTGAAATCCTTCAAGAACTTGTCGAATGCCTTCTCCACGTCGGTGCGCGGCTTGTGGGCACCGGCGAAGCCAAGCACGCCCAGGCATGCGATGCTCAGGGCTTTCGCCATGACAAAATTTGCGGCACGCTTGAATGGGCTGGAAGACTAAACGTGTCACTTGGACGGCCCTGCAGCATGTGGCAAAACATGGCACAACTATCAACCAGCAGCGAGCACAGAACTACAGCATACTACAGCAGACCTCCGAATTGCACGCACCCTGCCAGAAATGTCATACGTGCCGTACCTACGCAGCTTAACTATGCGAAACATCAAGCCCCAAACTTGAACCCAACTACCGAATGTCTCAAGCTTCTTTTAGTCCTGCTCTTGAGATCATCTCGGGGTGACCTCGTACTAGTAAGTCTAGACACATTCAAAGGATCTGCAGGCTCAGGCCGTCTGCGTACCCAATCAGCACGAGATGCAGCCGAGCCGAACCAACATGGCTGGGTCAGACCAGGAATCTCAGCTCAGACCGTGATCTCGCTGGAATCTGGCGCGACTCCAAGCTTCATGCTGGAGCTGGAGTCCGGATAGATGCAGACACCCAGCAGGCTGGACAGGTGAACGCACTTGGAGCCATCGGGGCAGCCACCCACAATGCAGGCCAGGGCACAGTACTTGTCGCCGCTGCTCTCGTCCTGAAGGATGCACATGGGCTTGGCGGTGGTGCCCTCTGGGACGTCCGTTGGGCAGGAGCCGGTGTTGCACTTGGGGGCACACACGCTGCCACCGGCACCCTCCACCTCAGCCTGGGTCTCGTCCTTCTGGCACGGCGGCTTCTCATAGTGGCTGGTGCTGGGAGTCGGAGGAGATGGGGGAGACGGAGGAGAGGGAGGAGATGGAGATGGAGAGGGGCCCTTGCCGGACACAACGGGGTAGGATGCCTGGCTCTTGATGCCGCACTCACCAGGTCCCGGCTTGCCACGCTCCAGCTTCACATACCCGGATTCACCCCACGTAGATCCCCAGCTGTTCCTGACAACTTCTCAACCGTCGACAGCCGATCCAAAATTCTCTCTAGCTTGCGCCTATCACAAACCTCTCGACCCGTGGATCCAAACTCCTCTTGCAGCCAGCAGGCTTCACCAACCAGTAGTCCTTGCCGTCCTCGGTTCCGTAGCCCACGACCAACACGCCGTGGTCCAACTTGGTGCCGCAGGTCTTGCTGAGCACTCCGCCCTTGTAGAGCTGGAAGGCCATCTGATCTGCCTGTTGTCCCAGAGACACTCGAAACACAGGAAACAAGGAAGCACAACACGGTGAAGGACCCACCGATTTAGCCTAACCCTCAGCAGTATCGAAGGCCACCGACACGGTCTTGCCTCGATGGCCACGGACACAGGCTGCTTCGAGACAGCGTCCATCAGAGACTGCTCGTCGTCGGCCTTGACGTCCTTGTAGCCGGTGACGCCGTGCGCGGGAATTCCCACCTTGCAGCCGGAGGCCTTGCAGATGCCATTCTTGGCCAAGTACGGGTAGCTGTCCTCACGAAACGAGCAAGAATCCCGCGCGGGCTCGCCAATATGGAACTTAGGATAGCAAAAACTGCGAACCCCTGCGAGCCCGTCCTCCGTGCACACAGGTGCCTGCTCCTCGTACTTGAAGCCGTTATCCATGAGGCCTCCGCTGCAGCCCTCATTGCCGAACTTCTTGGAGCAGTCGACCAGCCTGAGGCACTGCAAGCTCCGACGAGTTTCACATGGCTTCATCTTGAACTGGACGTGCATGCCCAAGCTGAGTTGCAGGCTGCTGCTCAGACAGCGAGACAAGCTTGCCCGTGGCAATGGCCCAGGCACCCTCCAAGGCACCCGTCGTAGAGAATGCCCAACATGAGCCTGGGGTGTTCAGGGAGGCGCTCGACAGATCTCACATTTGTGTCGCCCTGCTCGAACATATAGGTTACTCAACTCAAACTACGCAGTGTGCTCAAGAACGGCCCAGGAGCCGCACTGCTTCTGGTTCTTCACAGGCGTCACGGCCTTGCTGCGCCAGTCGACGGAGCTGGGCAGCGAGGAATTGCCTGCCTTGTGCATGCCCAAGCTCGGCAGCTCTCCCCACACGGACTCTGGAAGCTTCAGCCCGAGCTTGTTCATCTTGAATTCATCCAGCGACAAATCCGAGAACTCGTTCAAACCGAGCTGGTAGGAATGGCCCTTGGCATTCTCACGCGTGATGTACTCGAAGTTGTCCGCGAAGGCACCGAAGCGAGCCTGCTTCTCCACTTCGTCGTAGTCCTTGCTGAAATCCTTCAAGAACTTGTCGAATGCCTTCTCCACGTCGGTGCGCGGCTTGTGGGCACCGGCGAAGCCAAGCACGCCCAGGCATGCGATGCTCAGGGCTTTCGCCATGACAAAATTTGCGGCACGCTTGAATGGGCTGGAAGACTAAACGTGTCACTTGGACGGCCCTGCAGCATGTGGCAAAACATGGCACAACTATCAACCAGCAGCGAGCACAGAACTACAGCATACTACAGCAGACCTCCGAATTGCACGCACCCTGCCAGAAATGTCATACGTGCCGTACCTACGCAGCTTAACTATGCGAAACATCAAGCCCCAAACTTGAACCCAACTACCGAATGTCTCAAGCTTCTTTTAGTCCTGCTCTTGAGATCATCTCGGGGTGACCTCGTACTAGTAAGTCTAGACACATTCAAAGGATCTGCAGGCTCAGGCCGTCTGCGTACCCAATCAGCACGAGATGCAGCCGAGCCGAACCAACATGGCTGGGTCAGACCAGGAATCTCAGCTCAGACCGTGATCTCGCTGGAATCTGGCGCGACTCCAAGCTTCATGCTGGAGCTGGAGTCCGGATAGATGCAGACACCCAGCAGGCTGGACAGGTGAACGCACTTGGAGCCATCGGGGCAGCCACCCACAATGCAGGCCAGGGCACAGTACTTGTCGCCGCTGCTCTCGTCCTGAAGGATGCACATGGGCTTGGCGGTAGTGCCCTCTGGGACGTCCGTTGGGCAGGAGCCGGTGTTGCACTTGGGGGCACACACGCTGCCACCGGCACCCTCCACCTCAGCCTGGGTCTCGTCCTTCTGGCACGGCGGCTTCTCATAGTGGCTGGTGCTGGGAGTCGGAGGAGATGGGGGAGACGGAGGAGAGGGAGGAGATGGAGATGGAGAGGGGCCCTTGCCGGACACAACGGGGTAGGATGCCTGGCTCTTGATGCCGCACTCACCAGGTCCCGGCTTGCCACGCTCCAGCTTCACATACCCGGATTCACCCCACGTAGATCCCCAGCTGTTCCTGACAACTTCTCAACCGTCGACAGCCGATCCAAAATTCTCTCTAGCTTGCGCCTATCACAAACCTCTCGACCCGTGGATCCAAACTCCTCTTGCAGCCAGCAGGCTTCACCAACCAGTAGTCCTTGCCGTCCTCGGTTCCGTAGCCCACGACCAACACGCCGTGGTCCAACTTGGTGCCGCAGGTCTTGCTGAGCACTCCGCCCTTGTAGAGCTGGAAGGCCATCTGATCTGCCTGTTGTCCCAGGGACACTCGAAACACAAGAAACAAGGAAGCACAACACGGTGAAGGACCCACCGATTTAGCCTAACCCTCAGCAGTATCGAAGGCCACCGACACGGTCTTGCCTCGATGGCCACGGACACAGGCTGCTTCGAGACAGCGTCCATCAGAGACTGCTCGTCGTCGGCCTTGACGTCCTTGTAGCCGGTGACGCCGTGCGCGGGAATTCCCACCTTGCAGCCGGAGGCCTTGCAGATGCCATTCTTGGCCAAGTACGGGTAGCTGTCCTCACGAAACGAGCAAGAATCCCGCGCACGCGCTCGCCAATATGGAACTTAGGATAGCAAAAACTGCGAACCCCTGCGAGCCCGTCCTCCGTGCACACAGGTGCCTGCTCCTCGTACTTGAAGCCGTTATCCATGAGGCCTCCGCTGCAGCCCTCATTGCCGAACTTCTTGGAGCAGTCGACCAGCCTGAGGCACTGCAAGCTCCGACGAGTTTCACATGGCTTCATCTTGAACTGGACGTGCATGCCCAAGCTGAGTTGCAGGCTGCTGCTCAGACAGCGAGACAAGCTTGCCCGTGGCAATGGCCCAGGCACCCTCCAAGGCACCCGTCGTAGAGAATGCCCAACATGAGCCTGGGGTGTTCAGGGAGGCGCTCGACAGATCTCACATTTGTGTCGCCCTGCTCGAACATATAGGTTACTCAACTCAAACTACGCAGTGTGCTCAAGAACGGCCCAGGAGCCGCACTGCTTCTGGTTCTTCACAGGCGTCACGGCCTTGCTGCGCCAGTCGACGGAGCTGGGCAGCGAGGAATTGCCTGCCTTGTGCATGCCCAAGCTCGGCAGCTCTCCCCACACGGACTCTGGAAGCTTCAGCCCGAGCTTGTTCATCTTGAACTCATCCAGCGACAAATCCGAGAACTCGTTCAAACCGAGCTGGTAGGAATGGCCCTTGGCATTCTCACGTGTGATGTACTCGAAGTTGTCCGCGAAGGCACCGAAGCGAGCCTGCTTCTCCACTTCGTCGTAGTCCTTGCTGAAATCCTTCAAGAACTTGTCGAATGCCTTCTCCACGTCGGTGCGCGGCTTGTGGGCACCGGCGAAGCCAAGCACGCCCAGGCATGCGATGCTCAGGGCTTTCGCCATGACAAAATTTGCGGCACGCTTGAATGGGCTGGAAGACTAAACGTGTCACTTGGACGGCCCTGCAGCATGTGGCAAAACATGGCACAACTATCAACCAGCAGCGAGCACAGAACTACAGCATACTACAGCAGACCTCCGAATTGCACACACCCTGCCAGAAATGTCATACGTGCCGTACCTACGCAGCTTCACTATCAGAACATCAAGCCCCGAACTTGAACCCAACTACCGAATGTCTCAAGCTTCTTTTAGTCCTGCTCTTGAGATCATCTCGGGGTGACCTCGTACTAGTAAGTCTAGACACATTCAAAGGATCTGCAGGCTCAGGCCGTCTGCGTACCCAATCAGCACGAGATGCAGCCGAGCCGAACCAACATGGCTGGGTCAGACCAGGAATCTCAGCTCAGACCGTGATCTCGCTGGAATCTGGCGCGACTCCAAGCTTCATGCTGGAGCTGGAGTCCGGATAGATGCAGACACCCAGCAGGCTGGACAGGTGAACGCACTTGGAGCCATCGGGGCAGCCACCCACAATGCAGGCCAGGGCACAGTACTTGTCGCCGCTGCTCTCGTCCTGAAGGATGCACATGGGCTTGGCGGTGGTGCCCTCTGGGACGTCCGTTGGGCAGGAGCCGGTGTTGCACTTGGGGGCACACACGCTGCCACCGGCACCCTCCACCTCAGCCTGGGTCTCGTCCTTCTGGCACGGCGGCTTCTCATAGTGGCTGGTGCTGGGAGTCGGAGGAGATGGGGGAGACGGAGGAGAGGGAGGAGATGGAGATGGAGAGGGGCCCTTGCCGGACACAACGGGGTAGGATGCCTGGCTCTTGATGCCGCACTCACCAGGTCCCGGCTTGCCACGCTCCAGCTTCACATACCCGGATTCACCCCACGTAGATCCCCAGCTGTTCCTGACAACTTCTCAACCGTCGACAGCCGATCCAAAATTCTCTCTAGCTTGCGCCTATCACAAACCTCTCGACCCGTGGATCCAAACTCCTCTTGCAGCCAGCAGGCTTCACCAACCAGTAGTCCTTGCCGTCCTCGGTTCCGTAGCCCACGACCAACACGCCGTGGTCCAACTTGGTGCCGCAGGTCTTGCTGAGCACTCCGCCCTTGTAGAGCTGGAAGGCCATCTGATCTGCCTATTGTCCCGGAGACACTCGAAACACAGGAAACAAGGAAGCACAACACGGTGAAGGACCCACCGATTTAGCCTAACCCTCAGCAGGATCGAAGGCCACCGACACGGTCTTGCCTCGATGGCCACGGACACAGGCTGCTTCGAGACAGCGTCCATCAGAGACTGCTCGTCGTCGGCCTTGACGTCCTTGTAGCCGGTGACGCCGTGCGCGGGAATTCCCACCTTGCAGCCGGAGGCCTTGCAGATGCCATTCTTGGCCAAGTACGGGTAGCTGTCCTCACGAAACGAGCAAGAATCCCGCGCGGGCTCGCCAATATGGAACTTTGGATAACAAAAACTGCGAACCCCTGCGAGCCCGTCCTCCGTGCACACAGGTGCCTGCTCCTCGTACTTGAAGCCGTTATCCATGAGGCCTCCGCTGCAGCCCTCATTGCCGAACTTCTTGGAGCAGTCGACCAGCCTGAGGCACTGCAAGCTCCGACGAGTTTCACATGGCTTCATCTTGAACTGGACGTGCATGCCCAAGCTGAGTTGCAGGCTGCTGCTCAGACAGCGAGACAAGCTTGCCCGTGGCAATGGCCCAGGCACCCTCCAAGGCACCCGTCGTAGAGAATGCCCAACATGAGCCTGGGGTGTTCAGGGAGGCGCTCGACAGATCTCACATTTGTGTCGCCCTGCTCGAACATATAGGTTACTCAACTCAAACTACGCAGTGTGCTCAAGAACGGCCCAGGAGCCGCACTGCTTCTGGTTCTTCACAGGCGTCACGGCCTTGCTGCGCCAGTCGACGGAGCTGGGCAGCGAGGAATTGCCTGCCTTGTGCATGCCCAAGCTCGGCAGCTCTCCCCACACGGACTCTGGAAGCTTCAGCCCGAGCTTGTTCATCTTGAACTCATCCAGCGACAAATCCGAGAACTCGTTCAAACCGAGCTGGTAGGAATGGCCCTTGGCATTCTCACGTGTGATGTACTCGAAGTTGTCCGCGAAGGCACCGAAGCGAGCCTGCTTCTCCACTTCGTCGTAGTCCTTGCTGAAATCCTTCAAGAACTTGTCGAATGCCTTCTCCACGTCGGTGCGCGGCTTGTGGGCACCGGCGAAGCCAAGCACGCCCAGGCATGCGATGCTCAGGGCTTTCGCCATGACAAAATTTGCGGCACGCTTGAATGGGCTGGAAGACTAAACGTGTCGCTTGGACGGCCCTGCAAAGCTCACAGTGGTGCGGCTTTTGTGATGATTCTAGCTGGCACAACAAATCACACCAGTCCCCAGTTTCTCAGGCACCCGGACATTTCTGGCCGCAGCCGCCCGCCATCTTCTCCCTCTGAGGCAGGATCGCCTCTGCAGAGAATTGATCGTGGATTTGGCACCTACTAACTCCTATCAGCCATACCGCCCCCAACAGAGGACGAGCGTGGACGATGCTTCCATTGCCATGTGCTCCATGCAGGCCCGCCAATCACTGGAGCAAGTCGAAGTTGACAGCCAATCACTGGTCACTGGTAAAGCCTGTAGACGGTTCGCGTCCAGGGGTATTGCCTCAAGCCATGTCAGGCCACAAAGAGTCTCCTTTGCGATGCTGAACTTCAGCCACTGTAAACGACGGTGCGCTCTCCATGGTGACGTTGTGCTAGTATCAACTATCCTCTTCACCTCCTCCCATCGCTCAATCCAGGGTCCCGGCCACCTCGTCGGGCACTGCCTTACGGTGCGCATCTCTCAGCTTGACAAGCTACCCTCATCTCGCATCTGCAGCAGGTGCAAGGCAAACCACCGCCGTGAAACTCAGAGGGAGGTGCGGAGGGAAGGAATGGAAGTAAACGAGTGCGTACACGGGCTCATACCTCAGCTTTGTCGTAGTATTCACAGATATGTCTTCGAACTCCGAACTGCGGAGGTGACAAGATGCCCTTGTGTGTGATCGACTCCTATGTGAGGCAGACTTAGTCGCTAGAGTCCAGCAGAGCAACCTGTTGGAACCGGCATCTAGTGCCATCTCCGTCTTCGGTTCCCTCCCTCCCTCCAGAACATCAGGAACCCGCCAAGAGCTGCATCGCTTTGAGACCTGAGGCACAACTTCGCTGATTTTGGCTGTCGACTTCCGGCTTGAGTTAACAAAATCGTTCTGCAGATGCAGCCACAGCAGGAGTTTACATCAAAGAAGCGACAATGCGGAGAGTAATGATAGACTACATCTTGAGCCTTTTATAACAAAAGCAACTTTGAACACTCGAGAGAGCTTCATCTGGGCTGGGGTTCATGATATTTCTTCGTCTGGGCCTGGGAGGTGTTCCCCTGTCACACCTTGCCTGGCTGCTCATGTCAGCACACCTGCCCGTCTGACACCTTACTCCATCTATTTGCTTAGCTCTGCACTGTTGACCCATACTGATGCCAAGCTAAAACGCATGTGTGCGGGTTCCGTCTTCGAGAAACAGAACAACCGTGAACAGCCGGCTGTGGGAAAAAATCCCGGAAACCTGCCTCAAGAGGCCCAAAGGCAATTCGGGCGCCGCCGGGGGGAAGAAGAAGGCCTTTCATGCACGCAGCAAGCCGTAAGTCTCCTGGTGAAGTCTAGCATTCCTCATCAGCTCATGGCTGATCACACGATAGTTGCTTCCAAAGCAACTCAAAAGCCATCCTAAACCCATCAAATACCCTAATATTCATACAAAATCCAGTCCTGCCTCCTTGTTCACCTTCATGAGGCCATGCCCCATAGTTGCACCCAGCACAGGCTGCCTTAAGGAAATTCACGGCTACTTCGCACCAGATAGAGTTAGAGGATACCTTGCCCATTTAGGTGTATGGCAACCCCCACCCCCACCCTAGGATAACATCTATCCTAAGATCTCACCTCCCAACCTAGGATAAGATCTATCTTGAGATCTCAGCCCCAGTGGGATGATCCCAACCCAAGTTACCATCTTAGGGATACTACTTACTTCTATCTAGGTGCCATACGTCTAAACTAGGCAAAGGGGGTCTTGTAGAATTTGGCATAGGGATTGGGGTCCAGGTTGTTACTCCAGAACAGCAAGCTCGCGACAGTGCAATATGATTGACTTGCGCAATCAGGCCTTCTAAAGTTGAGGTTGCAGGCAGCTTAGTGTAATTGTTACTCGGACTAGGAACGACCGTTAGGTGCTTGGACGCGCGTTCGCGAAACTTAAAGCCCAAAGGCCTGGGAAGTTCCCGCCGTAAGCAAATGCCTCCCAGCTGAGCAGTGGACGGCGAGCCCAAGCCCTGGCCTCCACCCAGGCTGGGCGGATGATACCTCCAAGCAAGCCGCTTAAGCCCAAACCCTGAACGAGTGAAAGCCCACCAAGCGTGGCGTGCCTGGGATCTCTGCCGAAGCCCAGCGCCTTCAAGGCGGGACCCACTTCTCAAGACCGCGTCACTGCATGCTGGTAGCCGGTGTGCCGGGCAGCCACTCTTGAACAAGGACAGTCCGGATTCTCGCCTAAGCTCCCACATTTCGAAGCAGCGGAACCTCGTATTTCCGCATGCGGAGTTGCGCCGGCGGAGCCGGTGGGGCCTCTCGCCGACATGAAAAGTGGCGACTTCAGCAAAGCCGCAGCACAACTCAGATAGCCCGGCCTTCTGCGAGGGGTTCGCGAGCGTGCGCCTGGGGATCCAATTCTCAAGAATCCGGGTGCCTTTGGAGCCTTCAAATCCCCAACAACCCCCGCACCGCCCTCTGGGCCCCAAGCTCACCATCGGCTCCAGGAGCTGAGAAAAGGGAGGGCTGGGTGGTGCTACGCCATGATGGATCGAGGTCAAGGTGAGGGTCTCACCAAAGTCGACACCGAAACTCCGAGCTCAAGCACTCTCCAAAACCGAAGACGAAAGCAAAACCATCCCCGAAACCCTGAGAGAGTCCACATGTGAGAGATCCGTAGAAAACTCGCAACGAGAAGTGGGAAGTATGCTGCGTCTGCGTGAAAAACAAAGCTCGAAGGTATCTTAAGGGGTCCTTTCAGTCATAAATCATGCTTTGGGGTTCGAGATCTATCCTCAGACCCCACTCTGTTCCCTCAAGACATCGGCCTGGGTATGCGACGGCCGCGGGGCCTCGTCCTGCCGAGGAGAAAAGCGTTGGTTAAAGGCTTAAAGGCTCCCTCTTTGCAAAGTGGGAGTCCTTGTGGGATCTGGGGAAGTGCCGCACCGCCTCCACCAGGTGGTGCCTGGAAGTGCGGCCATGTGCCGCATGTGCCCATAATGGCTCCGACTAGCTACGGTTGCAGCCAGTGCCTCACCACCAGGCGGACTGGCACCCGGTGGAGCCTTCGCAACTCCGAGCTGAGCGACGGCAGAAAGCACATCTGCCAGTGCCATTCTGAGACCCTTGCAGCTGTCGACGAGGGCATGGGCGGGGAAGCCTGAAAGTAGAAAGAAGCCATGAATCCGAGGCATCTGGCAGTGAGATCTATCCACTTGGTGTTTAGCTTTGCCCATTGCTTGTCAATCCTCGTGCTCGAACGCAAACGGGTCGCAAGATCTGGTTCCGCAGATGCTTCAAGCCAGGCACAGGCGTGCCTACTAGACCGGACTGATACTACCTTGTTGACCTCGTGCATAGTTTCGCCTTGCTCGAAAGTAGCATAGTGGAATTTCTTCCCTGTGCAGTTCTACCCTCCCCGCCACGTATATTAGGTTGATGTCCCTGCCCGAGGCTCTCGCGCTTCCATCTTGCGACATGCTGCCACCTTCAAGTTCAAGACTTCTCACAGATGCGCCAGTGCAAAACCCCGAAAGGTCCACAGATATGCTCTCGAAGGCAGAGCGTCAACACGCGTCAAGAGCCTCTGCCGCGGAAACTGCTGTCGAGGGCCACCTGTAGGCTTTGCAAAGCGCACGCTTCGACACAGACTGGGTGAAGTGCTCAATGGTGCTCAGGACTGTGTTGCACATGCAGCAGTATGGTAATTGGGGCAGCGGCTCCTTCATGAGGGCCAAACGAGTCGCTGTGACAGTGGCGACCATCTTGGACCCAGCTTTTGGCCGGTGCCCGCCTCCTGTTCGGCCAGCTGCACGTACTCCCGCCGCGAGAGGAAGCGCTTCTCGTCGTCCGGACCGCTCTGCAGACAGTGCGACGACTGCGATAGCACTTGCTACAATAAGGAGCTGCCGGGAAGCCTTGATTCTTGAGCGAATTGAAGTTTTTATCAACCGCGCCTTGACCTTGCCAAGCTGCTCCAGAGTTACACCCGGGACCACAACCTGCAAGGCTGTGAGAGGCTGTGAGGTGACGGAAGCACGCTACCGCAGGCTGTCAGCAAGCGAAAGCTGAGGCCATCCGGCCATCGTCTCGAGGATCGGCGGCTGCCCGTGCTGCAGCTTGGAGAAGCCGTCGGTGAACTCTGGTGAAGCCTTGTGTCCATGCTGGAGCTTGAGGAAAGAGCTTGGCTCTGCATCGTTCCTTCTGAAATGTCGAACGTGTCTGTAGGGAGTAAAGAGCTTGGTGCACCGAAGCCTCCTCCCTTTACCCAGAACTTGGATCCAATACCGAACAAAGTGGTACAGATTTCCACCTTTCCAGGAGTGCCCAGTCGTTCTGCACTCAGCCAGCCACGTCTGTTTTCTTTGCACCTCGTCCACCTCCACGATGCCTGCCGGGAGCCAGGCTAACAGAACAGGGCAGCTCGTCAACCTAGAGAACGAAGAGCCAACCGCAATGGCAACGAAACCGAACTTTGACATTCCATGTGGCGTCAATTCTCGCAATCAAGTCAGTCAGAGCAACAAATATCGCTTCCATGCAACGCCAGCTTCACAAACAAAGTAGCAAAGTGCGTCCACAACTCGCTTCAAGCAGCTGTTCGCTGATGCCAGTTGATGCTACCATGGTTTGCCCTGCCCGTCATCAACAGACGCACAGGGCCAGGAATATGGAAGCAGCGTCACAAGGAGCCAAACTCAACTTGCCCGCGGTCGGTTTAGGACGCCACCAACACGGATGTACACCACGAAGACACGGTGCCCTTTTTCTGGTGGGCTGCTGAGAATACACAGCCGTGCGTCCACATCTGCCTTCAATTTTCGACTCGCTTCAAGCAGCTTTTCGCTGATGCCAGTTGATGCTACCATGGTTTGCCCTGCCCACCATCAACAGACGCACAGGGCCAGGAATATGGAAGCAGCGTCACAAGGAGCCAAACTCAACTTGCCCACGGTCGGTTTAGGACGCCACCAACACGGATGTACACCACGAAGACACGGTGCCCTTTTTCTGGTGGGCTGCTGAGAATACACAGCCGTGCGTCCACATCTGCCTTCAATTTTCGACTCGCTTCAAGCAACTTTTCATTGATGCCAGTTGATGCTACCATGGTTTGCCCTGCCCGCCATCAACAGACGCACAGGGCCAGGAATATGGAAGCAGCGTGGCACAAGGAGCCAAACTCAACTTGCCCGCGGTTTAGGACGCCACCAACACGGATGTACACCACGAAGACACGGTGCCCTTTTTCTGGTGGGCTGCTGAGATTACACAGCAGTGCGTCCACATCTGCCTTCAATTTTCGACTCGCTTCAAGCAGCTTTTTGCTGATGCCAGTTGATACTACCATGGTTTGCCCTGCCCGCCATCAACAGACGCACAGGGCCAGGAATATGGAAGCAGCGTGGCACAAGGAGCCAAACTCAACTTGCCCACGGTCGGTTTAGGACGCCACCAACACGGATGTACACCACGAAGACACGGTGCCCTTTTTCTGGTGGGCTGCTGAGAATACACAGCCGTGCGTCCACATCTGCCTTCAATTTTCGACTCGCTTCAAGCAGCTTTTCGCTGATGCCAGTTGATGCTACCATGGTTTGCCCTGCCCGCCATCAACAGACGCACAGGGCCAGGAATATGGAAGCAGCGTGGCACAAGGAGCCAAACTCAACTTGCCCACGGTCGGTTTAGGACGCCACCAACACGGATGTACACCACGAAGACACGGTGCCCTTTTTCTGGTGGGCTGCTGAGAATACACAGCCGTGGGTCCACATCTGCCTTCAATTTTCGACTCGCTTCAAGCAGCTTTTCGCTGATGCCAGTTGATGCTACCATGGTTTGCCCTGCCCGCCATCAACAGACGCACAGGGCCAGGAATATGGAAGCAGCGTGGCACAAGGAGCCAAACTCAACTTGCCCACGGTCGGTTTAGGACGCCACCAACACGGATGTACACCACGAAGACACGGTGCCCTTTTTCTGGTGGGCTGCTGAGAATACACAGCCGTGCGTCCACATCTGCCTTCAATTTTCGACTCGCTTCAAGCAGCTTTTCGCTGATGCCAGTTGATGCTACCATGGTTTGCCCTGCCCGCCATCAACAGACGCACAGGGCCAGGAATATGGAAGCAGCGTGGCACAAGGAGCCAAACTCAACTTGCCCACGGTCGGTTTAGGACGCCACCAACACGGATGTACACCACGAAGACACGGTGCCCTTTTTCTGGTGGGCTGCTGAGAATACACAGCCGTGCGTCCACATCTGCCTTCAATTTTCGACTCGCTTCAAGCAGCTTTTCGCTGATGCCAGTTGATGCTACCATGGTTTGCCCTGCCCGCCATCAACAGACGCACAGGGCCAGGAATATGGAAGCAGCGTGGCACAAGGAGCCAAACTCAACTTGCCCACGGTCGGTTTAGGACGCCACCAACACGGATGTACACCACGAAGACACGGTGCCCTTTTTCTGGTGGGCTGCTGAGAATACACAGCCGTGCGTCCACATCTGCCTTCAATTTTCGACTCGCTTCAAGCAGCTGTTCGCTGATGCCAGTTGATGCTACCATGGTTTGCCCTACCCGCCATCAACAGACGCACAGACGCACAGGGCCAGGAATATGGAAGCAGCGTGGCACAAGGAGCCAAACTCAACTTGCCCACGGTCGGTTTAGGACGCCACCAACACGGATGTACACCACGAAGACACGGTGCCCTTTTTCTGGTGGGCTGCTGAGAATACACAGCCGTGCGTCCACATCTGCCTTCAATTTTCGACTCGCTTCAAGCAGCTTTTCGCTGATGCCAGTTGATGCTACCATGGTTTGCCCTGCCCGCCATCAACAGACGCACAGGGCCAGGAATATGGAAGCAGCGTGGCACAAGGAGCCAAACTCAACTTGCCCACGGTCGGTTTAGGACGCCACCAACACGGATGTACACCACGAAGACACGGTGCCCTTTTTCTGGTGGGCTGCTGAGAATACACAGCCGTGCGTCCACATCTGCCTTCAATTTTCGACTCGCTTCAAGCAGCTTTTCGCTGATGCCAGTTGATGCTACCATGGTTTGCCCTGCCCGCCATCAACAGACGCACAGGGCCAGGAATATGGAAGCAGCGTGGCACAAGGAGCCAAACTCAACTTGCCCACGGTCGGTTTAGGACGCCACCAACACGGATGTACACCACGAAGACACGGTGCCCTTTTTCTGGTGGGCTGCTGAGAATACACAGCCGTGCGTCCACATCTGCCTTCAATTTTCGACTCGCTTCAAGCAGCTTTTCGCTGATGCCAGTTGATGCTACCATGGTTTGCCCTGCCCGCCATCAACAGACGCACAGGGCCAGGAATATGGAAGCAGCGTGGCACAAGGAGCCAAACTCAACTTGCCCACGGTCGGTTTAGGACGCCACCAACACGGATGTACACCACGAAGACACGGTGCCCTTTTTCTGGTGGGCTGCTGAGAATACACAGCCGTGCGTCCACATCTGCCTTCCATTTTGACTCGCTTCAAGCAGCTGTTCGCTGATGCCAGTTGATGCTACCATGGTTTGCCCTGCCGCCATCAACAGACGCACAGGGCCAGGAATATGGAAGCAGCGTGGCACAAGGAGCCAAACTCAACTTGCCCACGGTCGGTTTAGGACGCCACCAACACGGATGTACACCACGAAGACACGGTGCCCTTTTTCTGGTGGGCTGCTGAGAATACACAGCCGTGCGTCCACATCTGCCTTCAATTTTCGACTCGCTTCAAGCAGCTGTTCGCTGATGCCAGTTGATGCTACCATGGTTTGCCCTGTCCGCCATCAACAGACGCACAGGGGCAGGAATATGGAAGCAGCGTGGCACAAGGAGCCAAACTCAACTTGCCCGCGGTCGGTTTAGGACGCCACCAACACGGATGTACACCACGAAGACACGGTGCCCTTTTTCTGGTGGGCTGCTGAGAATACACAGCCGTGCATCCACATCTGCCTTCAATTTTCGACTCGCTTCAAGCAGCTGTTCGCTGATGCCAGTTGATGCTACCATGGTTTGCCCTGCCCGCCATCAACAGACGCACAGGGCCAGGAATATGGAAGCAGCGTGGCACAAGGAGCCAAACTCAACTTGCCCGCGGTCGGTTTAGGATGCCACCAACACGGATGTACACCACGAAGACACGGTGCCCTTTTTCTGGTGGGCTGCTGAGAATACACAGCCGTGCATCCACATCTGCCTTCAATTTTCGACTCGCTTCAAGCAGCTGTTCGCTGATGCCAGTTGATGCTACCATGGTTTGCCCTGCCCGCCATCAACAGACGCACAGGGCCAGGAATATGGAAGCAGCGTGGCACAAGGAGCCAAACTCAACTTGCCCACGGTCGGTTTAGGATGCCACCAACACGGATGTACACCACGAAGACACGGTGCCCTTTTTCTGGTGGGCTGCTGAGAAGACACAGCCGTGCGTCCACATCTGCCTTCAATTTTGACTCGCTTCAAGCAGCTGTTCGCTGATGCCAGTTGATGCTACCATGGTTTGCCCTGCCCGCCATCAACAGACGCACAGGGCCAGGAATATGGAAGCAGCGTGGCACAAGGAGCCAAACTCAACTTGCCCACGGTCGGTTTTGGACGTCACCAACACGGATGTACACCACGAAGACACGGTGCCCTTTTTCTGGTGGGCTGCTGAGAATACACAGCCTTGCGTCCACATCTGCCTTCAATTTTCGACTCGCTTCAAGCAGCTTTTCGCTGATGCCAGTTGATGCTACCATGGTTTGCCCTGCCCACCATCAATAGACGCACAGGGCCAGGAATATGGAAGCAGCGTGGCACAAGGAGCCAAACTCAACTTGCCCACGGTCGGTTTAGGACGCCACCAACACGGATGTACACCACGAAGACACGGTGCCCTTTTTCTGGTGGGCTGCTGAGAATACACAGCCGTGCATCCACATCTGCCTTCAATTTTCGACTCGCTTCAAGCAGCTGTTCGCTGATGTCAGTTGATGCTACCATGGTTTGCCCTGCCCGCCATCAACAGACGCACAGGGCCAGGAATATGGAGGCAACGCGGCACAAGGAGCCAAACTCAACTTGCCCACGGTCGGTTTAGGACGCCACCAAAACGGATGTACACCACAAAGACACGGTGCCCTTTTTCTGGTGGGCCGCTGAGAATACACAGCCGTGCGTCCACATCTGCCTTCAATTTTCGACTCGCTTCAAGCAGCTGTTCGCTGATGCTAGTTGATGCTACCATGGTTTGCCCTGCCCGCCATCAACAGACGCACAGGGCCAGGAATATGGAAGCAGCGTGACAAGAGGAGCCAAGCTCAACTTGCTTTGCAACTCGCTTCATGGTTCCACGTGATTGGGCATTGGGGAAGCATGTCATCAGCCGCCCAAAGTAACTGCATGCGGCCATCTCACTTTGTCGGCGGGGCCTCCTTGGCCTTTGCTTCGCTTTGGGGGCGGCCATGGTTGTTCCTTGCAAGAACGGCTGACTGAATGCTGCCAGGGACTCCGGCTGACCAGGCAGATGCTTCACTCTTGAGTCCCTACACTCCGACGACTTTCAACAAACAAGACTTGCCGGCTTCTGTGGCCCTTGCCAAGGGCTGCCTTGTCGTCCTGGGAGGTTTGCTGCACAGGCCGCAGGCTGCTGATCGAGTTAGTCCGGATTTAGTTGCTACTCAGGGAGAAATGATCTACGCTGTCTTTCGCCAGTTGCAAGGGGCAATGTTCATGTGACTTCATGATGTCACCTGCTGTTGGTTTCGCACTTGAACACTGGTTGCAAAGCTTCCCGGTGTCTTGCAAGCTTAATGGAGGAGGACCGGGGCTTTGCGACTCTTGCGGGCTCGAAACCTCTTAGCTTGTCCAAAAGCTCGAGACTTCGAGGTCTTAGGAAGAGTTCGGTGCGGTGCGTCCGTGCTGTTGGGACTTCGGCACCAAGGCTAAGGGTGTGTATTCAGGGACTCAGACCTCAGGCAATTTTATCTTAAAGGGCGTGGTTGAAGCCGACAAAAGGTCGGGCTCAGGTTGTGGAAGAAATGCAGCGGAGCCCTTTCTTTGTAACCACGGAATTGTCTCTGCAGCCCGGCGACCCGCATCTTCGGCTCTCGTTTCACGGAGTAGCCGAAGGCTTCCACGAGCCTGCAGTGTCACGAGAGATCCCCAAAAAGCACGACGCTATCTGAAGAACACCACAGTCGTCACCACAGTCCATTTTCGGAGCCTGATGAAACTCAATTGAATGCGAGGACTGAGGCGGGGGCTTCGGCAGACGCTCCGGCTTCAACTCGTCGACCCAGATGAGATTGCCCTAACACGAACTCACTGAGATCCGCCGGTTCCGGACATCGTGAAATTTCGCAAAGGCGCGAGGCCTCAGTGTCGAAGGTGTGCGGCCGCTTTGACATCTCCTCGTGGAGCTGTTGCACCTGGCGGGCTGGAGCTTAAGAGATCCACTCGGTCAGTGTGCCAGTGTGCCCAGCAACGGTGAACCTGTTCGGCACGGTCTGCGGGCGCACAGTGAGCAGGGCAGCCCAAGCCGAAAAAGGAAACAACACACAGCTTGCGCCGCCAGACTCGGTAGGCCCGCAAGAAAAGGAATGGCGATGTTGCGGTCCCAGCTTCAAATCGATCGGCACCCAAGCCACGGAGCAGCCTTTTGCATTCCAAACCATGAACAGGAGAGGATGTGATCTTCCTTTTCCAGCTGGTTTGGAATGGACGTATCCAGCTCTGCTGGGTCTTCGGGGTGCGCCGGCACAAACAACAGAGAGCGCCAGATGATGTTACGCTGCGGTGCTTTGTGGGAACACGAGATACAGAACAAGCACGTGTTTTGGCCACCTTCCGCCTCTCTTCCTCTTGCGTCTTCTCCGACTCCTGTCACAACTGTGGGATTGGGGATGCAGACGTCGCACGCATCTCAATCACCAGTTCATAAGGACATGTAAAATGCCGCAGTAAGTCAACAGTCAATGCTTCAAGCAGCTCCGGTCCCAGAGCCGCAACCCCACGGCAGGTCCACCAGGCCTTGGCAAGGCGTTCCTTGTCACGTTTCCTTGCTTCCTCTTGGGCTTTGGCCTAGCCAAGCCGCACACGCTTTTCGTCTCTTTCAAACCAAACCGCAAGCGGATCCCTGCCTCGCGCATCCTTTCCTCTTCAGGATCCACAGTGTTCTCGCCCTCCAGCATGAACATCCTGTGGGCTGTTCGGCTGTATCCGAACAGAATGCCGCAGCAAGCCACTACCCCCAGTCTCGTAGCAGCTCTCCTCGGGGGCTGGTCGGTGGCCTTCCTTGGATCAGCATGCATTCCGCTGCATGCACAAGTTGCAACGCTTGGATTCTTTCTGCCATCTTTGTAGAGGGTTGATCCTGTCCGCTGCAGATCCTTCTTGTTTGCTGCCAGGAAGCTCCTTGACAGAAGACAGGCCACTGGCGGCCTGACTGTTACAACCCCGTGAACCCACGGCCCCTGACGTTGCTACTTGTCGTTATCTTCGACTGGCCCCTCACGGCAACCATCACATAGAAAATGCAGATTGCTACACACTTGCACTGCACGGTGCCAACCTTGGGGCGCGAGGAGCTCGCAAGCTGGCCTAGCAAGTCTGCGTGATATTTCCAAGCTCGCGAAAGACTTGGAAGCCTGGAATGGAATGGAACGGAATGGGAGTAGCTGGGGCAGCGACACGATTTTGTGCCAGGATGACGTGAACATGTGCGAACCGTGAATCTATCGTCTGAAGTTTCGACTGTCGTGCTGCCTCGTCGAGGCTTGCCAGGCAGCTTTCCCCCGGATGTGGAGGCCTGATGCAGTGAAGCCCCGGGACTGTTACCAAGTAACCCACTGCTCCACACTGTTCCACAGGGCTCCTCGTCGGCTTTCCCACTTCGCCGAACTGGCAAATGCATTCGCCTGGGAACCGCTGCTCTAGAAACTGCCGCAAGCGCACACCGCCTCTTGTGCATGACTCTGTCTCCACACCACTTGATGTTTCATGACGCCCCTCAATCTTAGCCCTCTTACAACTATTCTGCGAAATGGCCAGTCTCAGAAAAGACTGTCAGCCCAAGGTCCGGGTCCTTTACAAGCGGCCGTTTATGAAGGGCCTTTCTATGCTGACTCCAAGGAACGCCCAGCTGTCGATCTCGCAAGGCTGTGGTTCCTGGGCGACGGCTCTAAGTGCACGCATGTGGCCGTGGTCACTTGGTCTCAACCTGTGGCCCCGGCATCTTCAATGTTCCATTCCGGGCCTCCCGGTTGCTCAGCGTACGAATCCAAATGAAGGCGAAAATCCTGGCCCTGCCGCCTCTTAGAGCCCCGTCTACTGCAGTCTCCCCTGAATCATGGCTGACGTAGCACCTCGCGAGCACGCGGAAGACAGCCGGTCCCCACTGCGCAACGGGCAAACCCCAACTTGGGCCGCGAGCATCCGCAGACGGCTGACCAAAGCATCAGAGATAGCATTGGAGGCGAAGGAGAAGGCCTTGACACGAAAGCGAAGCTCTGGTCTTGTTTGCCTGTCATCCCGAATGCATTTCAACGCCTTCCTCTCCAGATACTTCTGCCAAAGGAGTGTGCCGCCATCCGTGAGGATCCTGCACAGCAGGAGCTGCAAAGACACCCCGAGAAGAGTGAGAAGCATGAGGGCTGTGCTGGTCGATCGTAGCAGCGACCGCCTTGCTTGGGCTCGTAGTCGCGGCTTGGTTCACTTGAGAGCACGAGCTGGGGCCCTTGCCTCCTCTGCCCCACAGATGCTTCGGCCGAACTCCGTCCACGGTCCTTCTTGGCGACTAAGTTAAGCCACTTAGTCCACCAGCTACATCGACAACTCAAGCACCCCTACATCTGCTCAAGGCACCCCAAGGGGATCTTTCTGGCATCTCCCCCATGGCGTCAAGGCAAACAAGACGCTGCTTGGGTGCTGTTGGCGGGCCAGATCCAGCTTGGCTTGGGGCTTCGGCCCTGGGCTGTGCGGGTTCTTGGCGAGCGCTTTGATAGAAGTGTACAAACGACATCTGTGCAGGAAAACCGACTACGTGCGTGCGTGTGTGCGTGTATGTGTGTATATATATATATATATATATATATGAAACAAGGTCTACATGTAAAGTTGCCTTACACACATATATATATATATATATATATATATATACGATTATCTAATGTAAGTGTTGCGATCTATCAAGATCATTGTTTAGTTCTGTGTGCGTCTCTCAAATTCTACTGCTGCTGACTTGATTGGGCATGACTAAATGCCCTTGTAGGTGAGGCCCTGGTCCCTGAAGGAAGGGCTGCGGCACAAGGCAAGCGACAGACTCTCGCGCGCAAGAAGCGCGAAAGTTTACTCTCGTAAATATGGCTACAGGTACGCTGCTGGGTGCTGGTTGACAAGCCTGCAAGCCTGCCTGGTCAAGCCCGAACCTGTGGATAATTGCAGACCAAATGAATGTAAGGAGGCGGTGGACCTTTCGGCAGTTCACTTGGTTTCTGCGCAGCATTGCCTGAGCTGCGGAAACAATTGTCAGCCAGTCGCGAGCAGAGATTTTGCAGCTCTGCTCTTTTGCATGGGCTATTACTGGTATGCTAAGGCCAGCGGCGCTGACTTCGCGGCGCTTCTCCATGACCTGCCCAGGAGCAGGAGGACAGGAGTCAGCACCGGCTGCTCTTCGCGTTTGCACCCCGGGGAGGCCTCGAGCTCCTCGAGCTCTTTGGAGCTGAGGCAGCGCTTCGCCAGGCTCTTCCGAGAGAGCCTCCGCAAGCTGAAGCTTTCAACAAAGCGCGCGCTCAAAATTCGGGGTCGGTCGGGGACCGAGAGCCGGGCTGGGTCAAGCGAGAGACATTGCTTGCCTCCGAGTACCTGCGAAATTCTAGATCACTTGCACAAGCCTCTGGGCTCATAGACAGACCGGCGCACACGCTGAACTTCTCGGAGCACACGGAAGGGCAGAGGTCGTCAGCATCTTCCAAGCGTTTGTCCTTGTCCTGTGCTCGAAATTCCCAACCACAGGGGCTCTGCCCAGCTGCAAGCTGTCAGCCATTGCCATGCCGCAAAATGACAACGTGGCTTATGCAGAGGCCAGTGCCAGAGGCACACGGCATCCCTCCCCATCGACACTCCTGGGACCCACGGGCCGTGTGTGGTGCCCGCGGCCCATGAGGAAGGGCCTCGGCAGCTCAGGAGACCATGCTACTCGAGTGGATACGACGTGTTTGCTTTTCTCGGGAGAAGGACAACGAAGCGCTTCTTTTCCGGATGAGCTTTGGCTTGCACTGCTTGGCCTCGCGGGACTTCGGCGTGCGTGGAGAGCGCATTTTAAGCCTGTGCAAGCCAAGGGGTCGTTCCGTCAACTGCAAGCACGAGGTGCAGTGTGCGGATGCGAAGGACGTGATGCTGGAAAGATTCCAACTGGCCAGAAGGCTTCGTGATGCAACATCGACATCTGCAGAAAACACGTGTGGATGCGGCTCTGGTATGCGCTTGCGGAGCACAAGCCGCAGACTGAGACCCAGGCGGGCGAGGAGAGAGAAGAAAATACCTCAAAATCTCTCGGCGCATGGAATGGAAGGTCTTGAACACCTGTCAATAAGTTTCCATGGCATTCATTTTTTGTGGCCAAAGTTTCTCCACTTTTGGTAAGTTGTCCTTGCTTTGAGGCTTGTGGATAGCTTTCTGCGCCAATAGGTGTCGGCACGGTCAACCGACCCTGATTCACATGCCACGAAAAATCCGAAGGTACAGCAAATATTCGCACCACATGAGAACAACTGATTGCTGAGACAGTCTGAACTTCTGGAATATCCATTTCGGCCCGAACTCCTGGGACTCTGACTGGCAGTGGCCCTCCTGACAATTGCGAAGGGTTTTGAAAATTTGGATCATCCTGACAAGCCCCCGTCATGTCCTCCCCAGACTTGCGACGAGGCGAGCTCATCTTCCTGGTGAAGGAAGCTCTGGCTGAAAATGAAAATGTATTGCTAGTTCAAGCAAGCACACGGACAACTGTATCGAAGTGCTGCCTGCGCTGTACCTTCGAGTCCGAGGCACCGTCGCTGGAACTGTAGGTTTGCTGTTCTTGCAGTTTCACTGATTGTGTTCTATCTCGACGAACTCGACAAACTTGACGCATGCCTGCGCCACATGAACAAGTTTACCTTCCTGCATGCCTAATGCTTGCGCACGTTGAGCCAGCATCCCAGGCAATCATCTGTTCTTGCATCCGGAAAAACGCCTGTCGCAATCCGAACAGAAGCGGCTCGTTCACCGTGCTTTCAATGGCAAAAGGGGTAGAGCACTCTTAGCTTTTTCCGCTTGTCAACTTGAGGACATGCTAGCGAATTCATCGCACTGGCATAACAGATTAATCAATTACAGGACGGCGCCGGCGGCAACGAGTCAATGATGCTTGAAGCTTCAGGCCTCAGATGCACGCTTGGAGCCGTGCTAGACGAGATCCTTCGAATCATTGTCTGTCCGCCTGTGGGGCATCTCAGCACGACAGAAGGCCACCAAGGCAACTCGTACCCGAGATGTCCTTCTGTGCCCTCGCTGGCTGCGCCCAGGGGGTGGGCCATCCTCTGGGACCCCATGCAGTGCAAGAAGGTGGCCAGAATAGGAGTGCGGCCTGCCACTCTGTCCCTCGAAAAACCTATGCCACACGGGTCCTCGTCTTAGGCCCCACTCCTGTCGGCTAGTCACTCCTCGTGCATGCGTGGGCATCAGGAAAGGGAACCGATCTTGCAGCAAGATGGCCTGAGCAGGAATCCTCTCAAGTCTTCATTGGCTTCTGACTTCTGATCGTTCACCTTCTCCCGAGGAAGATATAATTAAAGACATCAGCTTTGTACAAGAGGTGATCACAAGGTATATGAGCTGTCCGTTAACGTTTCCGAAGCCATCGCCGAACCTCTAGACCAGAGTTTGGAACCATTAGACCAGTCTTCTTTCTAGCTTTGCAACCTGGTTTTTGCTACTTGCCCGGACTGCCGGATTTCCACGGACAGCTCAAGCAGACTCTGGAGGCACTCCCACGTGTCCCCAGGTCATCCTTCTGCGATGCATATGCACGGGGCAGTGTCGGCGAAGGAGCGAGCAAAGACTCCATGAGCACCCTAGAAAGATGAAACAGAGCGAGATAGAGAGTGCTGATAATGATACATTGCTTGCTGCCTCAGACACTGGCCACATGAGCGCCACATGTGTGGAATGTACAGCAACCTGGGAGCTACTGTTGAGCTCCATAAACCGATCGTCCGGGCCGGTCCAGGAGCCTGGGCCTAGGCAGCACTGCACCGCGTTGCCCTTGTGACCGGTCCCGGACTAAGTCCGCAAGCCTCTGCATGAGGCGATCCTTCTATGGACAGTCAAGACTCCTTCGGGGAGCTCCTCAAACCTCGCTGATAAGTATCTCATCATAGCGCCGCAGTGGTGCAAAAGATCCTTCGCAACATCGAACCCCGTGCTGAGAGGGCAGAATCTGAAGACAGCCCCATGAGGCAACAAGTGCGGGACACCCCAGCCCGGAAGACATTATCTCATGCATCCCCTCTGACGTTCGAATCAACACAGCCGTAGCATCTATAGAGCGGATCAACAGATTGCCCGAGCGCATACGTTGGTGCCAGGTGCTTGCTTGACTACATGGAGATCTCACTGCAATCTCAGTGACGGTAGTGCCATCTACATACAGTTTTTGAGGGTCGGCATGTCTGCAAATACCTACGAGTATGGGGTCCATGGGACACTCGAGTCAGACCGTCCCGTGCATCATAGCCACCATTTCGCCTGCACCATGCAGGCAAGACAAGAAGCCAAGAACGTACCCTGTCACCAGGCTAGAGAAAGTGACAAGGCAACACCGCCAGCTTCGGCAGTGCTGTGGAAACAGTGCGAACGGAACCTACGCCATGAAGAAAGCCCTCAGGCGTGCCCCTCCATCGATTGTGCATTCCTGCGAGCCCCTTTCGGAATCTCAAAGCCTAGGGCCTAGCCGGCCGTTGCTGCTACATCTGCTCGCAGGGGTAATAAGGGCAGCCTCGACTGCAGCTTGCCATCATTAGCTACAGACATCTTGCCGAGTTGAAAGCTTCGTCGACGGTACATTGTGGAGATGCCTTCTTTAATCTGCGCGATCAGAAGAACAACGGAGGATTCAACAACGGCGCGACAAGGAATGGCCGTGGCGCTGGACTTGGAAAGAGGTGGACAAATTACCGCAGCTTCGGGGCACGCCCTGGGCTGGAGCAAGCGTGACCCGGCCGTGGAAGCTCCCCCGACAGATCGGGCCATGCTCGCGGCAGCTAGTCAGGCTGTGGCCGTGAAATGAGCTGATCTACTTGTTGAGCTTTCTCGCACGGTGCGGTTGGGCGAAAACTCGTAAACATCCTACATCTCAGACATATATCAGACATCTCACCTCTCACCACGGCCGCAAACGTCGGGGAGGTAGTCTCAGCACAAGGCTTTCGCCAAGCCGGCCTCGATGCGGTGCACCTGGCGCTGCACGCTGCAGTGCTCTCCGAGATGCTTCATCGGAGCACGCCATGGCGCCCTTGTTCACGGCAAAGTGCAGGACCACTAGCCCTGAGGGGCCTCCAGAGCATCTGCTCCGAAGCGTTCGCCTGTCAACTGAGCTGGCCAGTGCATGGATCCGCGGCCTAAACGCAGTCTTTCTCAACACCTCTGTCAAGCCCCCCCTTAGCGGCCTGTGAGAGGCATGAGGTAACCTTAGGACACGCAGCGGACACATGGATGTCCGGCCGCGGAGAGGCCGGGTGCCGAGCTCATGAGGTGGCGGCTGCGAGCACAGAGCCGGCGCTCGAGGCCTTCCCGAAAAAAGCGAGGAAGCTTCGGCTCCACTGGGCTCCGCGGCTCCGCTTTTTGCCTGGATCCGGCCCCGACAGGTCCTCAAGGACGTCGGAGTCCAAGGCACCTGCACGGCGCATGCCTGCGACCCTGTGCTGCGATGCCACAAGGCAGGGCCTGTGCAGTCCATGCCCGACCAGTCCAAGTCTCCCCGGCCTCGACACGGGACACTTCCGCAACTCTGCCAGCTGGAAGAAAAGCGCAAGAGCTGCAGCTACCGAAGAGAAGCCGCAGTCAGCAGTACGGTCAGACGGCGCTAGAGAAGGCAACGGCGCTGGGCTCTCGGGCCGCCCTGTGCCATGGGACTCGGGCGCCTCAGGCCAGGAGTTTCAGTCAAGAAGCGTTCTCTTGGCCTGTCTGCGGCTGATCGGTCCCTGTGGTTTGCAGAACTTCCTGCCTCTTGGACGATGGCAACACCCGAAGAAGCAATGGCAAGTTGTGCCAGCCTCGGCAAAGGCTCGGCTCAGCCTCCTCTGCCACTGCCGACAGCTGACTTCACCACTCACACCCTAAGCAACGCGCAGGCCACGGGCTTGGGTCGCTTCGAAGTGGTGGCTTCCAGACGGTGGAGCGACTGTCATGCAAGCACTGGCGGATCTCAGGAATGCTCCAAGGCGAGGCTCACGAGGCCACGCATTGCCCGGCCTGCATGCACTCTGCTTTCAGCTCCTTCACGAGATCGTGCCGGCCCTTCCTCGGACACACAGACACGCAAACACGCGCACACACGCAAAGGTATGTATGTATTGAGATAGAGATAGAGACAGAGATAGAAGATAGAAGATAGAAGATACAGATGAAGATACGGATACAGATACCGATATAGATGCAGATGCAGATGAAGATACAGATGCAGATACATATATAATATCGACATAGATGTAGATGCAGATATAGATACAGATTTATATAGAGATGATAAAGATATAGATCTAGGTATAGATACAGATGAAGATAGAGATACAGATATAGATGTAGATTTAGCTATACCGACATTGTCCATTGGAGACAGAGTCGCTTCTGCTGCAGCAACGAGGAGGCCAGGCAAGCTGCGAGCGTCAAACTCTCGCGCACCTCTTTTGCAACCGAGCGCAAAGCCTTTGACCTCTGGGGAAGGTGTTGGCAACACGGTACGGAGTGGCAGCTCCTCCTCGGCCGCGAAGTGCCGCTGCTCCAGGCTAAGCCGAGCCTTCACACTGCGGAGAGACTGAGAAAGGTTTTCACGGTCTCTTCAGGGTCGTGAGCTTTTAAGGTTTCCGCCCCTTGGCTTCATGTTCCTCTCGCATCTTTTCTCTGCTGCGATCGGGCCTCGTCCAATTGCTCCTGCGCCTGCTCGAAGCAGCCGAAATGCACCAGGCGCACACCTCCAAGCTTCGGGTCAGAGGCACAAGACCCCCGTGCTACAAAAAACCGACACGCCGGACCTTTCGTGATGCTGCGGTCGACTGCAGCTTGGAGGCTGTCCTTGGCTGACGGATCGCCAGCAAAGACGCCCCAACCTCCTCCAGCCCAGTCCAGCAAAACGATGATTCGCATACAACGTCGCTTGATCCTGAATGGAACATCAGCTTAATCCCAGGTTTAATCCCAGGTTTCGGTGCGCGAAGGCTTGCCAGTGTGCTGTCGCAAAAAAAAGGAAAGTCTAAGTGTGCTCAGTGTGCTCTGACTCTGTTGAGTCCCTGTGGCATCCTCAGCACTCGGAAGCCGGAAGCTCTGCGTGTGGCCGAGGCCTCGCACCTTCGCAGTGTGCGCAGAGCGATTTCAAGGGAGAGCAGAGCGGAGCAGAGCACCCAAACGCAGTCGCCTCGCCGTCCAGGCTGTCAGCAGCTGCACCTTAACCCGACAGATGGGATGCAAAAGCCCAAACACGAAACTCACATGACAGGCTCAAGTGTGTTGAACTTGGGAGTTGCACTTTGCATGACAGCAGCCTTTCTATTCGCTTTTAGCAGCTACACACATAGAGGGTCTCTGGACCAATAAAAAAGCTGCATGCAACCAATTGAGCAGGGATGCGAAGCAGCGCTGATGCTTGATTCCGACCCTTCTCACCGGCATAGAGCTCTGCATCCTTCGGAAGCCACTGCCGCTACTGATCCTGCTGCCGCTACGGCACTCCAGAAGGCTGAGTCCTTCAGCCACAAGCCCAGAGGGCCGGACTTGCTCCACTCGAGCACCTCCTGGGAAGAGCACACTTTAAAAGAAATGAAGACCCCCGGCCTAGGAAGATTGAGACCTGCCTTGGCCATGCTGACCACCAGGCGCGTGCCGACCGCGTGGTCCTCAAAAGCAGAGCGGTCCACAAAAGGGAAGAGGACCCGAGGCCTAGGTAAAGGAAGAAGGACGCCTGCAGCCCGGTCCGCCGGTCCTGGGTGTTCGACACTGCCGAGGCCTGCTCGAAGCGCTTCAGTGTCTCTTCATCTCGATCCTCACGCCGCGAAGATCATCGCTGATCTGATCTCTGCTGGAAGCTTGGGGGGTCTCAACTGGACCGCTTTGCTGCGGTGTTTCGGCCTTGTGATGCTGACGGTTTTTGACCTTACGGCTATGCGGTGTCTCGTCGAGACTGGATGCTGGATGCTCTGGGCGCGCGGTCACAACAGCAGCGGATTGATGAAGCAAGGACTTCGTTCACTGCCTTGCAGTCCGCATCGGGTTCGGGGTGTCAGTCAGAGTATCTCTTGAGATGCCGCTGAGTTCAAGGGACCGCGTCGGTTCAGCTGTAAAACTGTGTAACGAAGTACTGATGATCCCTTCACATTGTCCCTGCCGCCTTGATCCGCAGCGCCAGATTTCGCAAGACCATCTCCATTACCTGTTCACTGCTTAAACGCGTTCTGTGGCCATCGAAGCCGATCCGGCCTGGGGTCCCTTGCCGGCACGGTGGCCGTTCATCCGGAGCCCTGCAGGGGCCACAAAATGAAAGTCCCCCGACTTCGACGCCCCTCCGGCCCAGTGGGCCTGGCAGCCGCCCGATGGAGCAGAAGCGCCGGGACAGAGCGATGGCCCAGGACATCTGCGGGTTCGCGCGGACCAGCTCCTGCCCACTGCACGAAGCCTCAAGCGCTGACACTGCCGCCAACCCCACAACCCAACCTCGCCGCGTCGGTCCTTGGCAGAATCTGCCAAAGGCTGCTCTGCTCTGCTGTGCTCTGCATCTTCTCAGACAAGGCACGGCTTCGTCCCAATCTTCCGCCACCGTAAGATAGGAGATAGCGAAGAGGCTGCGAGGGCCTCAACAGCCACGATGCCACAGAAACCTCTATCTTTTGGATCCTTGACAGGGCTTGGCAACCTTTTCGTATCTGAACTGGGGTCACGAGTAGTTTTGTATGATACAATCACATTGTTTTCACCCCTATTTCAACTGATAACCATGTCCATGACCTTTTAAGTCCCGAGCAAACCTGAGAGTCTTTGTCTTAGAGGCCAATCTCAAGCCTTCCATGGCTTGGATTTGCTTTGTCCTTATCTTGCGGTGATTCTCCTAAATTCTTTCTGAAGCTTCTTGTAGTCTGAGTCTGCATGTTTCATATATGGGCCTAAACTAAACCTAAACACCTCCAAGGCCTGGCCTACAGCCCCATATTCATCCAGGCCCCTTCGCGGAAGCCGGTCGGACACCAGTGCCCCAGCCTCGGCTTCTTCGCTTGCACTGCTCCTCGGCCGTCTCCAGAAGAATTTCCACGTCCATCCTGGCTCGGGGCCCATCTCCCTGGGGACAGGTCTCACATTGCATCCGCTTTCGCATCCGTGGACCCCACCGAATCTCACCTGTCTTCCACGTTCACCGCCACGCCGTGACGATGCACACGGACGTCCACGTCCAGCAAGGCCTCGGCACACTCCAGCTGAACGGTCGGCTCGTGCAAACTTCCTGCCAAAACCAAACTACTACCAGTTACTACCAAGCCAGCCAATATGATACGTTGCACTCCTGAGCACAAGGTCACGGAACCGTTTGCTGTGACCAACCACCACATCACAGGCAAGCGTCGCTCAGCGCCACAGCCATGGCCTGAGATGTCAAGAATGCTCACGAGGGCGTTCTCGCTTGGCGCCGGTGTGGCTCATTAGGTCGGGCTGCTCATCCTTCTACACCAAGTGCCCTGCAGTGAACCACATGTCATGTGCGCCCATGGAGACTTACAGAAACATCATGACAAGTCGTTTCTTCTCAAGGGGCACTCCGGTCATACCCGTCGAGCGCGTTCTTCACGCAGACAAGCAGTTGCGGCTTGCCATTCCTCGGAGACTCCGAGTCGGCGAGATCTCGCAAGCCACAGGCTGCAAATTCAGGCACACTGACACGATGTACTGTGCTTCCCCTTTAACCCACATGTGAACCCCTCGAAAAGCCATAAGCCCAAGCAGCGGGGCAACGGCGCCTTGCGCGGAACTAACGCCAGCGCCCAGCACGGCCGCAGCGGCCTCGGCCACGGCCTCAAAGTCAAGGTGCCGGCCGTGAAAAGTTTCAAAGGGCAGTTCTTGGACCCGGCCTTGGCAAGGAAGTCTGGCACCTGCCAGCGGACAGAAAGTCAGAACTGTCCTTGCCTGCCCTGCCATGCCCTATGGCCCCTATGGCCATGCCCTGCCTGCTGGGGCCGCAGGCAGGCAGCCTCCTCCATCTCCTCGAAGTTTCACGACGCGAAACGAAGCTGAGACACGAAGACCTGAACATCTGAAATCCTACAACGATGTTTGCGTTAATACGCCGCGAAGCCGAAGTGAGGAGCGGATCGCGAAGCACTTCGCGAAGAGTCCTGGGATGTCAGTCCGTCACTCCTAGAAAGACCTGCCTCAGCTGCCTCCCTCTCATTAAACCCAACAGTCTGCAAGCAGAGCTGCTCCAGCGTGTCCCTGTTGTGCTTGGTAGGCGGCCTCTTGTTCCTTGCATTCCGCATCCGACGATCACTGCGCAACTTCATGTCATGCTTTCAGACTCGCGGGCTCAAGGAAGTCTCGGCTCTGCCACGTCGGGGTCGCTAGGCCATGGAAACTATACAGCGTGTAGAATGCCAGCAACACAGTCATGTGCCAACTCTGGGACATGACCCGTCCGGGCAATTCGCCACGGGAATGGGCGACCGAAAATGTGCGAGTTCGCACGTAACAAACACATCGTAGCATCAACGTGCGTCTGCAATTGCAGAATGGGCACCGCTACACCAAGCTAACTACAACTGTACAAGTTGAATCCTCGAGTAAGAGTAAGCAGTTAAGTCCACTTCATTTGGCCAGACCAACCAGGAAGTGCATGCATCCTACAAACAGCAGTCCAAGAATTCTCAAAGCAAACTGCCCAGCAGCTCCACTAACCATCTGCTGCTGCAGCTCGTTCGCCAGTTCGCTCACTGGCAACGGCTGTACTGAACCTCCCGACATCGCGGTCCTCACCCAATCCCCATGGGCCACTTGCGGGTAGCGCGACTCTGGCGGGGGTGCGGAACCTTCGTAGGCAGCTGAAATAGTGTCGAAGCTCCGTCGGTAGATCCAAGCCGCGTTGTTTCCCAGATTCAGTGGAAATTGCTCCGCATAGGACGTGGCAGCACGAGCAACGTTCTGCACTGTCCCTGATATGTTACGGGCGGAGCTGATCACGAAGGCGGTGGAATTGTAGAGGGCCCCACACTGCTCGGGGTAGCCCTGGTTCCAAGCATAGGAACCTCGCAGAATGCTCGCCCGGATCATCTTCCAAACGTCGGAGTCCGACGTCGTCAGAGTGGGCATTCGCCCCGCCGAAGAAGGAACTTCCGACTCCGAGCTGACGGCATAGATCTTCCGCACACGGAAGCTGAAAAAGCCTTCTTGGTATAAAACCACGATGCCCACACCAGTGACTCGTCCCGGATTCAGGATGCAGTTTCGGCAGGAGCGCAGCAGCTGCTTGCGGAACCAGGAGAAGGGGAGGAAGACGGAGTACGTGGATCCTTCAGGTCCTGCGTTGTCGGAAAGGGCAACGAAATCAAAAAGCAGGTCAGGGCCGTCAGGAGTGCCCGGACTGGAAAAGCCTGATCCATTTTATCTTTAAGCGACACATGTCGGCTGGCCGCAGTGCTGCATCGTACCAGCGGTACTGTCACCCAAAATGGCTCCTGGCGGAATGGCCATGGCCGCACCAAATCCTCGGACAGGAACTGCTGGATGCTCGCAGCTGCTACACGCTGCTACAACGCTCCGAAAGCTGCAATGGGGCCGAGTTGCCGGAACGCTCGGAGGCATCGTCCAGCTCCACGTGGAGGGCCACAGGTGCCAGGGTGCTCTCCGCCAGCGCATCCACCTGTGCCAAGCACAGCTCTCAGACCCGTGCTGCTCTCATGGGAGCTATCCATGGCACAGAATGTGAGTGATGGCCAAACTTAAAGTTTGGGTGGACCAATAAATCTGTGAATATTCCATGCGACAAGAAACCGTAGTTCTGTGAATGGATCCAAAAATATATGCTATTTTGTATTTCCACAGCCAGTTCGATTGTAGCGTGCCCAATCTGCGACCGACACCTCCCCGACTTGACTGACAGCAAACAAGGAGCAAGGATTCTTGCAGGCTGGCTGACGCAAGCATACAAGACGGCTGCAACAGGAACGACAGTGAACCAGATCTTGAGAACTTGCCTTACACTGATCCTGGCGCGACGACGATTTATATGGTTTGAAGAGCCACAGTGCCGAAACCCAAAGGGACTTCTCCGGGATACCCCATTGCATCCAGCACGTGGCAGAATCCATGAGTTATGCACAGCCCTCTGTATCACAAGCTTGAACGCTGCATCCCACTGCCTCCACCCAGAGCCCTGCATAGTCTCGCAAGTTTCTTTCGCCGAACCAGCCGAAGTCTCGCCGGAAAGATGCAAAGCCGCCCCCGTCGATGTTGATGCTCCCCTGCATCAAATGTGCTGCATGGAGGCACAACACTCAGTCGAGTCTCGACGACCGACGACAGAGGGAGGCCTCGAAGCGAGCACCAGAGTCAGAGACCTGGAGATTGCCGCTAGACCGGCCCCCCATCCTTGGCAGCGAAGCTCGCCGACCGCAGGTAAGCTGGTGACAATGCGAAGGGGAGGGGGGGGCAGCAGGTGAACCAAGTATTGGAGCAAAATCTTGAGCCCCTCCGAGTCCCTCTTCAAGCTTCCCGAAGAAAGCAAGCTCGATAACCACAAGCCGTGCCGGGCAGATGAATGCTCCGCAGCTGCTGCCAGGGAGCACTCGATCGTTCTGAACGAACCAGCCGGCAGAAGACCACTCTGCGAGGTCGACGACGGCCCCCTCTGCAACCACCAGGCACCTCCAAAGATCTTCAATATGATTCCGACCGGTATTTTCAGGGACTTGGGCAGGACTTGCCTACAAGGTATGCTGGCAGATACATCCCTACATGCAAATCATGCAAACAACTTGACAAATAATTCAATCAGCGAAGAAGCACGCATATGTTGTGTCTACAAATAGATTATCAACCGGCAAATCGCGGGCTCCCCCGTCAAGGAGGCGTGCTAGCTTGCAGGAACTTTGGTATAGGAATTTTGCAAATTTTCTATGCTTTTCCAATAATTTCCGCGGAGGCTGGTGAATTGGCTTGAGTACGGATTTAGGGTTTGGGTTGGCTGTCCATGATCTGAGATTCGATAAGCTTCGGGTGGCTGTGGCACTGGCTAGGGCATGGCGGGTTGTGACATTGAGAAAGTGAGGCGCTGACAGTCACCACTTCAATGAACCTATAAGATGCCAAACCTTAAACCGGGTTTTCCAGCGTGCCACTCGTTCTGTCGTGTGTTTGTCATGTGTTCGTGCCGCCGTAGAAGCCCCTAAACCCTAAAACCCTAAGCCCGATAACCCCCAGACCTCTCTCATCGTCGGACAGCATGCAATGTTCGAAATTGTACTACTGTACGCTAACAAACAGTTCGAAATCCTGCCAGTGAAACACGTGACTCAGCAGAGCAGCCCCCCGAAATGAACCACCGGCGAAGCCGAGAAATAAAATCAATGATGATGGTGTTCTCTTTGAGTCCACGCACAATCATGTTGCAATATACCCCAAGACTGAAATCCCCGTTCTAGTTTATTTTCCAGTTCTTAAACATTACCTGGATGCTGGACAGGCCGGGGGTTCTCGATGCGTTTAAGCTTCGGGAGGGAAGGTCCCTTTTAGACGAGAGTCGGTAGTCGGCCATAGACTCATAGACCCTAAAACCTGAAGACAGTCTAGAACTCTGAGTGATCTCTAAAGTCTTTCGTCTCTTCGGGGTCTCGTCAAGCCCAATCAGAGAAGACTTGAACGAGGCATCGGTACTTTGCAGGGACATCGGAGAAGTCCTGGAACTCGTTGACTTGCGCGTTACGCAAGACAGAAGGTAAGGGTCTTAGGCTTTGGGCCTGGAGGGGGTGGAAGATTCAATTTACGGTGGCTTTGTGACAACGTTCTGAGGCCCGGCACCAGATGAAGCCCGCCAAATTGCACGGAGAGCGCGTCATGGCAAGTTGCTACAACTGCCGGATCACTCCCACTTATTCCTGCACCTGGCTGCCAAACTCTGTCGCAACGGCCCAATCATGAATCCCGTCGGAAGCCATAACAACCGACCCTGTTTTGAAGTCCACATGTCACGAAGACTTGGTCTTGCTTGCAAGAAGCTGCAACATGGCTTTCCTCAAGTATCCGGGACATGAGTCGGCGCTGAAAACAAAAAGAAGAAGTGCCCCAACAGAGAACGCTTGGCTTGGCCAACACTTGCCGAGCTGCCGGGACCGGGCCCGAGCCCAGGCCAGGTTCAGCTGAGGCTGCGCGGGAGCAGGGGGCACTGTCTTTCGGATTTATCGGCAGCAATGGCACCGCAAAGGCCCTCGAGCTGAGGCTCAGAAGTGGTGCCGTTCGCCAGACTGAACAGGACTATATACTGCTAGGCACACTATGTGATTCTGCAACTTCCTACTCTCTGACATGTCGTGCACGTGCGACGATGAATTTCTTCACCTGGTGGCAGTCCAGACATGACATTGACATGCCGTTCCCGAATGTGCCTGACGAAGAGCATCCCGCGGTCGCCTCTGATGATGAGCCTTGCGAGGCATCTGAGTTGAGGGAAAACCACCGTGTCAGCTGCGGCAACTGGCCACGCAGCAAAATGCCAGCAACACGCAGACAAACAAAAGCTCTTGATGCTTCGTTCCGATCCTGTCGATTTCAGCTCCATTCCCTCAATGGAAGTGTACAGCACTGAGGACCCCACCCAGGGATCACGAAAGCGCTGATGGCCTGTCTCGCAGGAACTTTGATAGCAAAGTTCCGGTTGCCATCTGCTAGGTTTGTTCGATACGTTGAATTTGTTCTGGATCGGTCTGGCAACGATGATTAGCAGCGACTTCACCGTGCATCTTTGAGAACCGGAATTGAAAGGGCTTTGCAGCAGGTCGCGGTTGTGCCAAGCCAAGCCCTCTCAAGAGTTTGCACTGAATCTGGCCTTTGCGGAAGCGGTGGTGGCCTTTTGGGCGGCCCCGCAGAGCAAACCTGACAAGAAAAGTTGTTTAAGTCTCAGGGAAACCCGGGCAGTCCTACTGTAATCCCAAAGTTGGGTCGTCGAACCAGGGGGGTGAGTTGCATCTCTCGTGCTTTTTCTCATCAGAGCCGAGCTTCAACTTCGACTAGAGGTCGCAGAAGAGCAGCCCGCTCGTCGCAGGGCTCCCAACGACGACGCGTCCATCGAGGCAAAAGGCACTGCTCACATCACTCAGCAGTGAGCCGTCATGCAGCAGTCGATCCTGCATCTGGACCTCCACGTCTTGTCTCTTGAGGCCTCTGACGCGAATCTCCAGCAACCCTCCCGGGGACCGGTGACAACCGATGAAGCCTGAGCGCCCCTTGAGGTCTTGGATCGGCCAGGTCATGCCAAAGCCACCCTCACAACCTGTCCCACTGGTAAAAGGAGTAGGTATCGAACCCCCGTGGAGGACCACCTCATCCAGTTCGACGCCGCTTTCCACGACCTCCAGGTTGTCCAGGGCATGCTTTGGATTGAAACTTAAAACCTTTGTCAAGCTTTCAGACCCGCTCTCGACCCGGTAGATCACAACCTCGCCTGCAGCCGGATCTGATAAGAACAGGAAACGACGATCCGGCGTGATCGCAAGACCATTCGCCATCACGAATCGATCTGCAGTCGCGGCCGCACAGGACCAAGGCATTCCCACGATCTCAGTTCGGAGACACTTCAGCAGTCTTGTGTGCCGTGCTTTCAACGTGAGCGTCAGCCGGTGCCTCATCATCTGCCCTGCTGAATAATGTCTAAAGCCGGTAACATGGTCATGGTCCAGCCACTCTGTCACGAAGAAGCTGCTGCCGTCCTGGGCAGCCTCCACGACGTCGTTCAAGGCCACGCGCTGGAACTCTGCAGACCTTACGGTTTCTAGGTGTTCCAAAAAGAAAGAGTCATGAAAGCCTTCCGAGGCTTCCGAGCCCATGGGCATCCCTTCGTGAACCAAGAAGACTTCGACCGACGTGAAAGCCACGCGGTGGCAGACGGCGTAGAGCCGCCGGGAGCTGCTGCTATAGAAAATTCCATGATACACGTGGTCCGCCGGATCGCTGGTGTATGCAACGTGCCCCTGACCTGGCAGGTGCTTAAAAACTTGCAGGGCCTTGACTTCTTGCTTCTTTGAGTCCACTAAGACCACGTGGTTGCTGTGGCTCCTGTTTTCTCGGCTGTTCTTGGCACCCAGCAGGGCACACTCCCAGACGTGGCCGGTGGCCCCGAGGAGGAGGCCACGGTTCTGGTCCAGAACGGTCAAGTCCTCGACGGGTGCTTCCAAAGCGGACTTCCAACACCGGTCGGGCGGCTCCGGCGGCTGCCCGAAGCTGCCGTGCCCAGGCCCGAACTCCAGCGAGGCAACCTTCAGGTAGCCAAGGCGCATGCCAAGGCGCCTTCCCTGGTAGGCAATGGCAGCCAGGAGGGCAACTCCGAATGCGACACAGGCCCGCAGCATGATTGCAGCTACAGCCTGTAGAATTGTACGCAATCCGTTTGGTTGAGAAATTGCTGCAGCTGCGAACAAAGCACGATGCGATGAGAACTGACAAGTCTATTTCTGCTATGGGCGGACAGGAAACACTGTCTGTCACGCATCCACATATCTGCAGGGACAGACCCGGAATTGAACACGCCAGGCGGCCCAAGGCCGGCATCGGACCAAACCGAGGCCAGCCTTCACAAGAGCAGCAGGCAGCAAAAACGCAAGGAGAGGGGAGAGAGATCTTTATGGAGCTTACAACATCGCAACCACAGCTGGCAGCCCCGTTCCCCGATGAGTCTTGCGACTTTGGGGTTCTGCACCAAGAAAGTCTTCCGCTCGGTACTGAGGCAGAGACAGAAGGAGGCTCAGGAGAACCATGCGGCAGCCAAGCCTCTACAAACCACAACAGATTCAGGGAAGCTCGGGATCGCGTGGCTCCGAAAATCTTCTCTGCGGCAGGAAAGCCCCCTGCCTGCAAGAATTAAAACCAGTGCAGCGTTCGGAACGGTCTCGCGCCATCGTGGGCCTGAGATTGAGAATGTTGAAGTTTGGCTGAAAACTCGGCACAGGCGGGTCGACAGGCGCGATCTGCTCCCAACATTGCAAATTAGAGTAAGTCGCCTGTGCTAAGAGTCAGGATTCTGCTGGAATCCCGCTGACTCGACTGAATCTGCCACTGTTCGCCCACGGGGATGAGAATGAAATCTGACAGGACGAGAAGAAGCTAGCGAAACAGAGATGTGTGCGGCCCAGATTCTTTTCAGACTGCACTGGGCCCCAGCCAAGTGCTGCGCTGCCACTTGATGTTGCCAGGCTTCTCATGATGTGAAGCCGGACTGAATTTGGGTTGTCACCATGATAGATGTCTGCGAAACTAACCAAAGATTTAGGAAGGGCTTGCAGCTGCTCTGGCAGGCAACAACATGCGACAGCAGCACCTAATGCTGCAATTGTGCCAGGGATAGCGTCATGTCACGTCTTCTCGGTTGGCAAGATGCTCTGCGCTGGAAGTCTGTCTCATCCAAGCCTTGCAAAACGCCTTTTTGACAGGTTTCCCCCCCAGAAATTCCCGCGCAGTGTGGTGAGTGAGGAGCTCTCGAGCTCCTCAGCAAGGCTCGGCCCCGAAACGGCGCTGAGAGTGAGAGCAGCGCTGTAGTAAGCGCCTGCCCTTTCCTGGCTCTCCAGGGCGGCAGCGTACACCGCCGCGCCAGGGGCCACGCGGCTCCGGCCAAAGAGGCCCAGGACCCAGGCCACGAAGTGCAGCGAACCCGGTTCCGAGAAGCTGTCGGAGCCCGGCACAGAGCCTAAAGCCGCACCAAGCAGAGTGGCCGTGAGGATTTCCGGCCTCCACCAGGACTCCTCCAGGGAATCTGATCAGAAGAATGCTTCCGGCACCCTAAGCCTATGCCCATTCCGACGATCGAACGTACGCAGGAAAGTAAGCTGAGCTATACAGCCCTACCCTCCACTAACTTACACTGCAAGGCTGTTAGGATTCGGCACTCTGTCTGGGATCATCATTTCCGTCCTCTCCGTGGTCCATCTTCTCAGCCCGCGAAATGTCTGTGAGTGTAAGCTGGTTCAACGTATCTGTGGTCATTTCCAAATCAGGGGGTCTTTTTGAACCGAATACGAGACCAGACTCGATTGATCTTTGTCGCCATGTTCCTTCCTTCCTGACCTGGTTGAAGTGACCTGGTTGAACTGCAAGCGGCAAGCGAGAACAAAGACGGCATCTTCGTCCAGAACTTCACAAATCGCCCCAAACACATTTGGCAGAATGCCGATGTTCCCTCACCTTTCCCTATCACTACGTACTACTGGCAAGGAGCTCAAGCTGAACAGGGCTCCATCCACTCCCTGCTCTGGATGCTGGGTCTAACAAGCATAATGGTGTGTTTATTCACTTTCCACCGAGCTACTGCCAAGCAGTTACACCAATGCATTCTCATGCAGATTTACCGCCATATACCGATTATACCCGTTTGGAACCGAAGCCGACTGACTCATTTAGGTGCGGAATCCCTGGGAGTGAAATTAGGTCCTCCAGCAGGGTCAAGGCCACATGCCACTGACCTTTGCAAGCGCTCAACGTGGCACCGTAGGTGAAGTGGTTGTTTTGCAATCCCATCAGATCCATACTGCGACATGCACTGAGTGCATGTTGCCATCTCCGCCCCTTCTCCTGGGCACTCATCTCCAAGCTAACAGAGATTGAATCTATGCGGATGCTCTCTCGGTGCATGCTCCGGCACAAACACAAGGCTGTTTCCCACTGCTGGCTGGCTGTGCATACTCCGATAGCACTGTGATAGCTGATCTGGTCCGGGGCCATGCGCCCAGCCTGCATGGCCTGCATGAGTGCCAAAGCACTCTCCCATGATGACTCACACGCCGCTATTGCAGCATTGTAAGAAATTGTATCTGGGCTGACCCTCTTGTCCGTCATGCGAAACAGAATTTGCAGAGCCTTCTCCCATTGGCTGCACTTCTCGCACGCACTCAGCGCTGCATTGTAAGTACAGGCATCTGGGCTCAACCTGAAATCGTGCGGAGCTTCAAGCAAGAGCATAGCCTCCTCCCAACGGTGTGCCTTCTCGCAGACACTCGCAGCTGTGTTGAAGGTGATCGTGTCCACATGGCAGCCGAACTCCCCGGTGGCTGCCTGCTGGGCCAAAAATAATGACTCACGCCAGCCTTCGCATGAGATCGCTGCATTCAGAGTGACAAGGCCGGTACCATGTAGCATCCGCTGCTGCAAGACGCGCTGCCAGTGTGTGCCACTGACGCAGGCAGTCACCAGCGTCCCCGACGACACGGTGTCCGGCTGCATGCCTCGCTGACCCAGGATCATGAAGGTGTCGAAAACCATCTCCCAACGCTCACGACGGAAAACGGCGCCAACAGCGTTCAGCGTCACAAGGCTCCGCTGTAAACCGTGGAAGCTCTGGAAGAGCTCCAAGGCATCGTCCCAAAGAGATTCTCCTAGGCGGGTGCCGCTGCCACAGGACGTGATCAGGGAATTCTGCGTGATGACGTCCGGCTGCATGGCACTGCAGCCCATGAGCCCAAGGTGTCGAAAGGCAGCAGCCCACTCAGAGCTCCGCTGACATGCAGTGATCGCACTGTTGAAAACGATGACGTTTGCTTCGCAGGCCCAAGTCCGCAATCTTTGCAACAGGATGCAGGACGGCAGCCAACGACTGGCTTTGGCGCAGGCATCGATTCCGGCTCCTAGGCTCATCACGTCCGGTGCCACAGCCCGGTCCTGCGCGAAGTTACATACACTTAGGGACTTAGACTGTCAAAGGCTACTGCAGAAATTCTAGATATAACTCAACATGCAACTTGGGCCGGGCTGTGCATCAATTTCGTCCTCCATGTTACAGAGCGTGGCGATGGCGGCTGGCCATGCCTTAGCCGGGGCCCTGCCACAGGCCCGTACTAGGGCAGTGAAGGCGACGACATCCGCCCGGATGGACGCCTCCTGCTCCAACAAAAGCAGACTCAGTGCCTCCTCCCAACGCTTTTGCCGTCCGAGAGCAGAAAGCTGGCCAGTGAGCCCACGCAACCGAAAGCCATCCTTTCCGACGGCACAAGAACGCGAAGGCACCATGGGTCGCAACCAGGCTCGGCTCGAGCATCGGCAGAGGCGTCGACTGATCAAAACCGCTCAAGACCGACAGCCGACTCGGCGGTGGAAGGGCTCTTTTTCGCTGCCGCTCTCTTGGCGCTCCCAGCGAGCGGCAGATCTCTGCTTTATCCTTTGGCAAAGAGCAAGATCACATGCAACGCAGGCAGGCACACACAAAGCCTGTACCTGCTCTAACAAAGAAAGGTTGGTGCGAATTTCCAAGGAATCCAGGGCTCAACTCCCGATGATCTCGCAGCCGCTGTTCTGCCACTTCCAGACGCCTGGGCTGCTGCGGACGCAAAGCCGGTACACGCATACTTAATCTCAGACCGTTCAACTTGGCAGGCTTGAACATTCTGCAAGCAGGAACCCTCTCCGATGCTCTGCATGGCCAGATGCGCTTGCATCTCTTCCAACTCCACCGAGATGTTGGACCTGTGTACGGTCCTACAGAGTCGTGCTGAACTCGAATTCCGTCATCTGTAGACAGGTAGGGCATGGCACACTTTTTAAGGAGTAGCAAAACTCAAATGTGTGCTTGTTTCTACCGCCAAGCGTCTCGGGATCTGCAGCCTGCTGGGGCTGAGAAACCGTCTCAGTAAATGTAACGGCAACGTGCGCGACCAGCTGTATGCAAAAGACATTCTCTCATTGCAACGTGTAACTAGGTTGCTCAAATACACACGTCTGACACAGCATCTTGACCCTATGAGATGCACGGAAGGCGGAAGGTGGCGGAAGCTGGCCTGGGCTGCCTGGAGTGCATGCAGCTGCCGTGTCAGACGATCGCGGCGCTTGGACATCTCCTCCAAGGCACAGGAAGGACACAGCTGCCATCCGACCCCTCGAAGAAGCACCTGCAGCCGGCTCCGTGCAGAGAGATCTATGGCATCAAAGGGCTCCTGCAAAGCCATCGGCGGCAGGATCGAACACTTCATGCCGGAATGTGTTCGCAGGCAAGAACTGGGACACAGCCAGCAAGGGTGTTCAAAGCAGCACTTAATCACAGCGCTCCGCCACACGCTGCAACCACGCTGGTCGTTCGAACCGTTGGTTGGCCTCGTCCTTCACCTCGTTTGGAAGTTGGACAAAACCACCAGAATCCAGATCCGGAAGCTCGGGCCTTTCAACCCGGCAACCTTTCCCGCTCGAAGATCTGGAAGATTCCGTCCAGTTCCACGGAGCATTAAGAATCGAAGCAGTACCCAATACATCCAGAGAGGCTGCTGAGCTGAGCAAGGACAACACTCATGTTACACAACACCCGTCGAGTCAGTGAGAACCCTCCGACTGCCATAACATCGAAACAAAACTCAGCATGACATGCCAAAACTGCTTGCCGCCCACAAACTGCTTTGGTGAGGCTTCCAAATTTTGCGCCGGCACCTCGGTACGAAGCTTTCTCAATCGAAATGACAAACAAACAAACAAATGCTGCTCGGTTGCATGTTGACTGGCACGTATTCCCAGCTTTGCCAAAATCCACTCCCTTCCCTATTTGGGCAATATGCTTATGCTTGCGATAAAGCGAGGTTCGCAACAAGGAGACACGAAGCCAAATCCACCGAAAACAAGTCGGGCTCGAGGCTTCACAACAGGATCTGCCCAAGGCCCACCTTCAGCATTCTCGATTTTATGCCCCTGCTGCACAAATACGTTTCTATGTTCGGCTTCTTCTGCGGACTACAATGCTGAACGAAACCTCCCCAACAAAATGGCAGCACTGCGTGCTGTGACATTGATGTCAAGGCTGTCAAGGCACATCGAAATGTGCCACCTGTTGGTCCGCAAGGAGATGCGATTCTGTGAGGCCTGGTCCAAGACCCAGGGCAAAATACTTCACGGCGGAGGGCCATTCTCATGGCCGCGATGGAAGTGGAAATATGATGTCGGGAAACATTTGTGAGTCTGGTTGCTGCATGGTCACAATTTCGGTGCTGGATGCGCATGTGATTTCTGATGATCCAATCCAGACTCTTGGTGCTGCATCAAGCCAAGCTTGACAAACAACCTAACTTGTCTACAAAAGTCTGTAGTAGTCGTCGTCACAATAGTAGCAGTAATGGTACTTCTACGCTTACCTCGACTTCGACTTCTACCTCTACCTCTACTTCTACCTCTACCTCTACCTGCATTGCGTCTACCTCTGTTTCTACTTCTACTTCTACTTTTATGTCTACGTCTACCTGTACCTCTACCACTACTTCCACTTCTATCGTTGATGCAACTCTTACGTTTACTTCTGCGGAGTTTAAATGTTTTTAAAAAGGGGCCTCAAGATCGCAAGGGCTCAGGCAGTGATTCGCCCATGCTCGAGTTGGGCTTGGTGCTTCGGTCCGAAGAAGTGTCGGAGCTTCAAGGACTGGTAACCATGACATCCGGAACCAGCCTTGCGTGGTCTCAACACCCTTTCGATTTTGAATCGGGTTTCTGGGGCGATCTTCCGTCAAGCGAGAGGACATCCGCACGAGAGAGGCCAGGGTTCGGTTTAACTCCAACCCCAACTCCCCCCCCCTCTGTCTTTACCGTGAAGTTCACACATGAGAAAAAGAGCCACACAAATTTGTTCAACCCCAACTCGCAATTCGGCCGATGGGAGCGGGACCAAATGAATGTCTGGGGGCCATGTGGAGAACCCCACTGTCCCCCGTCCTGAAGACAGTCTTGGGCAAAAAAAAGAGTCCGGGGGACTGTGGGCGTGCACCTTTTTGTCATTTTTGATGATGCATAAATGTGTCTGCGTGCTTTGCATGCTTGCGGTGAGGCGTAAATGCCAATTCAAGCAAGGACTCAACAGCTTTTGTGATCAAGTGACTGCCTTCCATAGACATTCTTGAGCTATGGTAGATTCCTCTATACCTGGTTTGGTTCGCGAGCTGGGGGGACAAGATGGTGCTCTTACATTCGATGAAGCCGTTGGTCATGTGAACGGTCTAAAACTTCAGGGGCCAGAAACCCGGCCCGTGAAAACAGATCGGCCAGCAGGAAACATTACGGTTCTCTATGACGGTTACATGTGAGCGCATGAGAGAGAGAGAGAGAGAGAACGGCGCACTCACTCTTTTTTCACGGCAGAGGTTGCAATGTCCGTGCCAAGCGTGGCGAGCTATTAAGTCTGTGCCATGCGAGACACGATGCGTAGCCCCCTGATGCTGGTGTTGCCAGCTTCACTCGATGCAGGCCCCCTTCTAGTGAGGGGAAAGTAACTGTGCAGATCGTTGGGCCCTGTGAGGTCCACTACTTCAAAGCTTGGGTCAACGTCCGAGGTGGGTACTTCTGAAGCACGGTCCTCGGATGCATTGCTGGGCTCTGCCACTTTGCGCAGGGCTGATTGGGCCGCCCAGCGGCGCCTCATTGTGGCAACATGACGAAACCAGACACACTGGGGCTACAAAGAAGGATTTGAGCCTAGCCATGCACCAGAAAAAATTCCACAATGCCGTGCAACAGACATGCAGAATTTGGCAGGGCAAGCAGTGCGAGCAAGTGCCGAGCCAGGGCCGTCAACACAAGGAGCGAGACCACGAGGAAGTTGAAGTACCTGGCAGAGCAGAGATGCAAACCGCAACATAAAAGACTGTTGGAGCCGCACTGCCTAGGCAGGGCCGAGGGAAAAGAGCTGTGCAGAAAGAGGTCCTGCCAAGGGTCAAAGGCGGTACCAGGATCCAGAGGCCCATGCAACATGCGGTGCAAAGGCTCAAACTTTTTGGCTGTGCAGTGCGATGCAGGGTCTGGCCACCTGTGCGAGGCAGAGCTATGCAAACAGTGCTGTACTATGCGAGGTCTTTGCATTTGGAGCAGCGGTGCGGTTCGTGCATATCGCTCTCCAGTGGAGTGCGGAGCGGCTTTTCGCAAGCTCGGCCTCCATACTGGCAGTGCACGTTTTCACACCGGGCCGCACAACAGAGCTTCCCGGTGTTGCTGTGCTTAAAAACGGGTCTCCAAACCCCGTCGTTGCCGTGCACCCAACGAATTTCCGTGCGGACTTTGCTGGATGCCTCGACAAACGGTGCGTTGCGAGGCGGGTTTCCATAGAACCTGTTCTCCGGTGCAGGGCGAGGGAAGCTGTGCGGGGCAGGCGGTGGCGGGAAGCTGTGCGGTGCCGGCGGTGGCTGTGCCCACCCTGCTGGGCGAGCGTCGCCCCACGTTGCTGGGCGGCCTTTGCGGTGCTGGTGGCTTTCTTCTTCCATGCGGTCCCACATTGCTCTGCGATGCTCTTCTTCATCTTGAAGGTCGGCCCAAGACTGTTCCTGCTCTTGGCGGTGCCGTGCTTGATCGAAATCGTTGTAGCTCCAGCGTTGCGGTGCTCTGCCACCCTTGCCGTGCGGGGCCGCATATGTCGGTGCACCGTGCTGGGCGAAGCCGTGGGCCAACCAAGGATCATCCTCCTGCGGAGCTGGCTGTGATTAAGAAGGCTGTGCAGTGCGAGGCGGTGCCGGGGCCGATGCGGAGGCACTTTGCATTGCCGTGTCCAGGTCCATGCGAAGCTGAGACAGCTGGTGCACGGTCATGTTGCGAAACGCACCGATCCGTGCAGAGCTGTCTTCTTGCATCAGAATCTGCAAACACGTTGCCAAGCTGGACATGGCTATGCAATGCACTGTGCAGTGCGGCGCAGAAAAAACGTGAGCAAGGCGTGCTGATCTCGAGAGAGGCGCTGCGAGAAGAAAACGAAAAAGTGGTAACAATGCTGTGCTGCGAGCAAGACAGTAGAGCCTATACTGGCAGTGCAAACAAGAAAGAAAGGCAAAGCTGTCCTTGCCGTGCGGAGGCGGCCCCGAGCGGGAGCAAGTAGGTAACCATGCCGAGCCACCTGAAGAAAGAAAGCAGAGCCGTGCAAACCTTAAGCAAACCAAGTCTGAGGCCGAGACAGTGCTGTGCATGTACCGGCGGTACCTGTGCAGAGCGGGACCGAGCAAGTGCGTGCTTCAGCCGGAAAGAAGACCACAGCCGTGGCTACTGTAATGTGGGGCATCGCGCGTGCCTGGCGGTGCTCCGTCGTTGTGCGCGAGACCTGGCCCGAGGCGGGGCAACCAAAAAGCAGAAAAGACCGAGCAACAAAACATGCGGTTGTTACAAGGTGCGATGCGCGCTAAAAAGGAATTCTTTTGCAGCTGTGCGGTGCTGTCAAAGAAAGTCAATCAGAGCACGATCGCATGTGGTCGACTCTAGGCTAGGCTGTCCTATGCAGATAATGACTGGTAGAGTGTGACCCCTACGCCATATCAGTGCAGGGCGGCCGTGCAGAAACATGAAGTTTGGCCGTTGCTGTGCAATGCGAGTTCTATGCCAGATCATACCATCGACCACCAGTGCGTTGCGGATGTCTTTGTAGCTGAGCAGTGCCACGATGCGGAACCAAGCGCGGAGGTCCTGTGCAACACATCGGAGCGATGCGCGCAAGGCAGTGTCAGGCTCCACTTCCGGCTCGTGCGGTGCCGGACCCGAGGTCAACGTTGAAACGAAGCGGCAGTGCTGTTGCCACAAGACGCTGCTGTGCCAGTTCCCAATGATGCGTTGCAGAAGTTTCGCCCGGGCAGCGCGCCAGGCACTGTGCAGCTCGATGCGGCGCACCTCCTTGCGTGTGCGTTGCGGGCCCAGACAAAAGATGCCGGGCGCAATCAATGCGGGTCCGTCAGAAAAAGTCGATGCCATGCTGAGGGACTCCTGTGCTTGCCAGTGCGTAAGCTGTGCGGGGTTAATAAGGCAGCTCCATGCGCTGAAGAAAAACTGCAGGGCTTTGCGTTCGTGCCAACCATCAGCCAGCCAGAGCAGTGCGAAGGGATCGGATGCCGACGAAGCCATGCTATGCGGTGCGGGTGCGAAGATATTGCAAAGCCGACGTGTTATGCAGATTAGTTATAAGTATGCGGCGGTCCCCGGGCGTGAGGTCCCAAGTCCCTGCCATGCGTCTTTGCACAGTGCTACGCAAGAATGACAGAGCTTTTCTATCAGGCATCTCAAGGAAGCGAAGCAAAATGCCAGCGGAGCGTTGCGACAGAAAAATCTCAGGCAAACCGCCAGCAATGCACTCTGCGGTGCCAGGGCTGTGCTGTACCGTGCAGGCGGCGGCTCCGGCGTAGCAATGCGTTGCTTCTTGTTGCCCTGGCGTTGCGACATTGCCAAAGGAGGGTCTCTAAGATCACTGGCTAGAGCTAATCAAGTTTGTGTAACTCAAAGCCAGGCAATGCGTCAGGCAAAGCATCTGTGCATTCAGGGAGGCCCTCGATTTGCACAATGCGACGCTCCAGTGCATGAATGGAACCCCTAAGGTTTTCAACACGGATGCTGAGCTCGTCTATGCGAAGGTGCAACTGCGTAGCACACTCAAGGGTGTCATGTGCAAGCTCCTGGATGGCCTTGACGAGCCGGGCAGTGCGGGGCGAGTCAGGAGGAGCCAAGAAGGAGGCCATGCAGGGCAAGGCCAAAAGGCTGCGGTGTTATGCTGTGCAATGCAAAACAAAGAAACAAGAGCGCTTGAAAAAGTTTCTTATGTGCATGCGGGGCCGCGGCCCATGCAGCTGTGTTTCTATGTTGTGTCTGTTGTTTGAGCAACCAAAGCGGCGCGGTGCTTAACATGACAACACACATAGAAAACACTGCTGACTAAAAATACAAACGCACAGCGAGCGTTGGTGATCTCCCAGTTCGTTTCCTAGACTCGATTTCAAGGAAAGTGGAACAGTTTTTTGACGCCGTCCAACACGTACGGTGGAATATGACACAGGATTGCTTCGACAACACCATCTAGAAGGAGTGCATCACATCCAACTACAAAGGACTCCCCGAGCCTTTCCGACTAAAACATGAACCGAAGGTGCCGTACACCATGCAAATCGTGATCTTACCAGCCAGTCCACCAGAAGATGCAGCAGCAAACGACGATGGAACCTATATCCACGTCTTCAAACATGTGTACCTTCATAGAAACAAGATGACGGCACGGGAATGTATCGACATGTGTTATGGCATCGCTCTTCGTTTCGACTGGGGGACGCATACAAGGGCAGCACTCATGGCGCTCAATTACATGATCGATGGTGGTATGGGTGGGAAACAAATCCGTTATTGGTTCGTGCAGCCTAAGTTTGAAAAGAAGGTGACCGTGGATCAATCCGCACGTGATGCCGGGTACAAGTTCATTCGTGACATGGGTCCGAGAGCCAACAACCTCAACCAGTTCATGGAATGGACCGATACACAGATACACACCGTCGGGAGCCCAATCGAAGGCACATTGTACGAATTGATTTTCTTTTCTTTGCAGTCGCAGCAACCCTCACACCCAGTAAAGAAAAGCAAACAAGAACATCAGGGATACGAATAAGATGACAGGTTGGACGGAGGGGAAAGTTGTGACTGCACCACAAAATTACATGAAAGGCCGACAAAATGCGAAAACATTAGAGTATTGGCCATTCACCTTGAGGAGCTTCACGGCATGGTTTTTCGACGACGTGTTGGTTCAGTTGGGCTCACTCCGTCAACATGCCATTACATGGATTGGTAAAACTCGCGTGGGAAAGTCACTCGGATCCAAGACGGTGTCTTTCTGCCAATCGAAATATGAGATTGATGCAGCGGGGCGTGAAGATCTTGTACCATCGATTGTTACGGCCAAGCATTTGGACTTTTTAAGTCCGAACCGCTCACCAAGTTCAAGCCTGGCATCTTTGATGACGGGATGCTGCAAAAGATGGATTCTTCCTTCTTGAAAGCTTTCCTGAATCCGTCCGTGTCTCAATACCCATAGAAATGTTTGTCGTGATGGTGATGCGCACCAGCTTTTGTAGTATTCTTTCAAAAGTTACATGCTTTGCTTATTGGGGGATGTTTGTATATAACACTAATCACGTGCAACCGCCGCGGACATGGCTTAAGTTTTGATCACATGGTATTTTACATGTAATATACTATATATATATATATATATGATTAGAACCGCACATATAAGAAGCACATGGAAAACGCGTGCTAATGCTGAGTCTATGCCAAGGAAGAAGATGCCACAGCTTGGGCTAGATACTCATCCGCTTACTTCGAGCAGGGTGCCGGTCGACAGGCGTGCAACAATCCATATGATCAGAAGTTAGATGAGTCCATGTACCAGGAGATGCAAAGATCTAAAATTTTCGAGATCGCACACAACTCGTTCTTGGAGCTCATCCATCCATCTTTCGAGGGGGTTGACAACATGGAAGACATGGCCGCGATCATTGCGCGCACACACATCATTGTCATCACTGAGAATGGCGTGTATTGGCGTCTGGCGGGGGCTCAGCAATCGAATGTGAAGTTCGAGCCGTGGCCTCCCGGAGAACCGATATCCTCGCCCCATCCCAGAAGCCAATTTTCTTGGCCTACAAAAAGAATCCCTCCAATCACACGCTTCCTCCCAACTTTCACGAAGACATGGTTTGGTCACAGGAAGTTCTGGGCAGGTTGTTTCGAGGAGAACATGTACCCCGTACCATGACGGTGAGAGGGCGTAGTCTATTTGGAGGAGAACCCAACCTTCCCCGACAAATTCCACCCCGCCTGCTCGATGATGGCCAAGCCAAAGCCAAGATCAAAAAGGAACAGGTGTCCACAGTGTTTCGGAATCTGAAACGGTCAGGCCCAATCCAAATTGAGTTGGACTCCCCAAGTCCCCCAAGCAAGCAGCAGCGATATGTCGCTTCACGTGTGCCTTCGTCGATTGCCGCATACAGTGATGTATCGGGGGGGACCGTGCAAAACGATGTCTTCAGGAATGTTTGTGGCATCAAAATTCTGCATTGGTTCGGGTTGCATGTTTCAGTATCGGATCATGGGCCACATCGTGTGTCTGAGCTGAACGACATGATCAAGAAGTTCCACGTCCAGTTTGTGCCAGTTGTCACAAAGCATGTGGGTGTTGATGGTATGTACCTTTGTCATCAGCATGGTCATTTCACAGCCATTTGGTGCCGAGAGGGCTTCATTCGATACTATGACAATGGCACTGAACATGTCATGAGCATGAGTGGCTTGAACGAGCTGGTGCAATCCCCTGCCGTGTGCATCTTTCGTTTGGTGCAGCGATCTCATGTCAAGCTCCACATGTTCTGTGATGCAGTCGGCAGTTCAGGAGGAGTCTTCAAACGCCCTGCTAGTCGTGATCCCATCCCAGTTTTGACTTGTCCTCTCGTTCGTTGCGTTGCACCGGGATGCAAGGGTTCCCTGATGTCCAAGCACAACATCGAAGCTGTCTGCTACGACATGACCGGTCCCCGAGACATCATGTACCAGTCCAAGGAATGCAGCTCTAGGAATTGTCGGACGAACTACTCGTACAACTTCCGTTGGAGTGAGGGCAAAAAGATCAATGTTCTTGGCTATGATGACATCGCTGACGGCGTGCTCTTTGTCAATGCCAAGAAATGCTTTCCCCTTTCGTTTGTGAAGTATCACGAGGAACTTCTGTTTCGAGGTCAGATATCGACACGAGCGATTGAACATGCCTACAAGACCCTCTACACCAATGAAGACACCGATGGGAAAATCATTGTTGACTTCCGAAAATGCTACCAAAGTGCTCTTTTCTACTTCATCGCATTGAAGGAGTTTGAAAGTTTGGGTTTGCACATGTCCCTCGTGATCGACGATGAAATCAGCGACGCCAATTTGGAAGTTTACAATGCCCTTTGTCACTCCAGCATCTTTCCACCTTCCAAGATAGTGAATGTGAAATGTTTAGTAGGGGACGGCCATCTCAGCCTGAAGCCTCGATGTGCTGATGGTCCCATCAAGCGAGCCGGACGTCCGCGCACAAAGTCTAAGGCCAGAAAGTAAGGCTTCATTACACCAGTCAGTTACAAGTCAACGGGTTCAATTTAATGTATAATCGCTCTTCCAGGTGATATTTCAAGACGTGTATGTTGCTCTGCTTATTGGGGGATCAACTATATCTACATGTACATACACTTCTACACACATGCAACTTCCAGGTGAGATTTCAAGACGTGTATGTTGCTCTGCTTATTGGGGGTCAACTATATCTACATGTACATACACTTCTACACACATGGAACTTCCAGGTGATATTTCAAGACGTGTTACGTTGCTCTGCTTACTGGGGGATCAACTATATCTACATGTACATACACTTCTACACACATGCAACTTCCAGGTGATATTTCAAGACGTGTATGTTGCTCTGCTTATTGGGGGATCAACTATATCTACATGCACATACACTTCTACACACATGCAAGAAGCATACGAATCCTTCCTTGGAGCTGTTTCGCTTAGTGGTGCGTCGATAATCTCTTGATGGGTCTGTTTTATAAACCCATACCTAGAGTATAATGTATATTGACCGAGACAGGCGGTTGCGAAGTGCAGCAATGGATGGTTCATGTGCTGTGAACCTCGTAGTGGTCGTATCTTGTCGCTCACAGTAATGCACGAACCGGAGTGCAACAATCATGTCATTGACGCTGTGGAAAGCATTATATGGTTGTACCCGAAGATGACGACTTTCGTCTATGACCGGGCTTGTGGACTCGTCAAAGCTGCTCGCAAGGTTAAGCCTCTGCAGCAGATCGACAACTACATCGTCGACATGTTCCATGCATACAGACATTCCAAGAAATGCTCGTGCAATCCCCGCAAATTGAATGGAATATTAGTACAAGTTTGCACCTGCTGCGATAAGGCTAGACCCTGTAACCCCATCATACGTCCAAGCGTGCATGCACAAACGAATGCACCAGGAAGTCACAAGAAGTTGGCGAGCATCATCAAGGGCATCAACACAAGCATTTGTGAACAGATTTTCGCATGGTTTAGAAACTTTTCGGCAAACTTCAATGAGCTCAGGGGCAACCGCCACAAGTTCATCATTCTCTATATGGCCAAACGCCACAACGAGGCTGTGGACAAGAAGAACGCCGTGTATCTTCGTCCAATCTTCCGCTCCCGCAAAGTATCCAAGAGCTACAAGTGCAGTAAGCCGCAGAAGATGACATCCAAGTCCAAGCGAAAGTTCAGTGTCATGAAAGCCATGAAGAAGTGAGCAGTCGCATCAAGCATGTTTGTAGAGAGCGCAAGTTTTGTATCACTCAGCGCTCAGACGCAGAAGCTAGCACGATGACAACGCGTGCCGTCCTGCTCGATCCACTCATTCCGGTTCAGACGGAGCCACAAGAACGTTTTTGTCGCTGCACTCAGCAGTTACGGATTAATTAGTTGGAAGATGTCACAATATCACAATATGAAATGACACCTGTACTCATACATATGTATATATATATATATGTGTGTGTGTTGACATGTTTACAAGAGGCCTTTCCGTGAGTTGTCCCTCCGCGTAGTGTTGCACCGACCCTGCGTGTGCGCGTTTTCGGCATTTCAAAGCTTGCAGCCAACTCCGGATATGTACAAGAGAAGAATCAAAACATAATGCACAAATGACCCAAAAATCCAAAAAAACACCCAAATTGCAACCAACATACCAAAAATATCAAAAAAAACAAAAATACACAAAAAAAAAAAAAACAAAAATATCAAAAACATCAAAAACACCAAAAAAACAAAAATACCCAAAAAAAATACCAAAAGAAAAACAAAAATACAAAAAAAAATCAGGAAGTCCTCCAAAGTGGAAGTTCAGAATCCAAGAGTCCAAGAAACATTGTTTTTTTTGTTTTTTTTGTTTTTTTGTTTTTTTGATTTTTGTGTTTTTTTTGTTATTTTTGGTTTTGTGTGTTTTTTTGGTATATTTTCGGTGTTTTGGGTTTTTTCTGGTTATTGCGTGCATTTTGTTTTGATTCTTCCGCAATACGTATTCCGGAGTTGGTTGCAGTTGCAGGCCGTGAAATGACCGAAGACGCGCACGCCCAGGGTCCCCCGTTTTGAAAAAAAACTGGGCCGGGCAATGGAACAAAATGCGCAGTGGCCGCCAGTCCACGAGCATGATCTTTTGCCTTGAAAAGGGGCTTCAAGGGCCTTCAACAAGCTTCAAGGCGGTTTCTAAAGAGGCTTAAAGGGGGTTTGAGAAACAGGCAGGTTCCTGCTGTGCAGACCGGGTCGCCTTTCTCTAAAGGACGGTCGCGCCTGATGCAGAGGACAGTAGAAAGCAACAAACAAACTGCGACGGCCTCTTGGTCTTCCCCAAGTCGCCTGACCACACGGCAAACGATCATGCGAAGGAGAACAAGCTACAAGAAGGCCTGCCGCTTTGATAATGTGCGGTTCACGGAGATTGCAGATGTCCTTCTTCTTTTTGCAATGCTTCACCGAGCAAGCCTGTCAACCAGGTGGAGGACTGAAACGTCAGGAAAAGCTTGGCCTCTGCGGCCTTCTCCTCGCAAGCATCCGCTCGGAAGAGTGGACCTCGCGCAATAGCCGTGGCAAGAAGCAACATGACGAACTAAGCAGTCGAGGCACGCAGCAGTTTATGCAACTGCAGGTGATTCGCCAGCGACATCCCCTGCATGAGGCAAAAAACGAAGCAAGAACAAGTGACCCCGCCCTGGGCCTGGACGCCGGTGTGGACGTCGAAGGGCGTGAGCCGGGAGAAGGTGCGCTTCAAAACTTCCGGAGTAGGCCTTACGACGCAACGCAGCCCAAGGCAAACTTGCACGCACAAAGTAAGCTTCGCACATGACTCGCACGAAGCGCGAACTCAGAAGCACCTCTCGTCGCAAGCAAAAGAAGCTGCCGGTGGAAATGCCAGAACCGCGAGTACTGCCAGGACTACTGCTACCACGACTAGTACTACCACAACCACTACCAAAGCACTACTACGACTACTACCACTACTGCTACCACTGCTGCTACTACTACTACTACTACTACACTTCTACTTCTACTTCTACTTCTACTTCTCCTTCTCCTTCTCCTTCTCCTTCTCCTTCTACTTCTACTTCTACTTCTCCTTCTCCTTCTCCTTCTCCTTCTCCTTCTACTTCTACTTCTACTTCAACTTCTACTTCTACTTTTCTACTACTACTACTACTACTACTACTACTACTACTACTACTACTACTACTACTACTACTACTAGTACTACTACTACTACTACTACTATTACTACTACTACTACTACTACTACTACTACTACTACTACTACTACCACTACTATTTTTTAGGAAGATCTGCCAGCTCGCACGACAGACAACCATTACTACCATTTCCACCATTGCGACCTTTACGACTGTTACAAGTACCACTACTACCACTACGACGACGACTACTTCGACTACCTCCGACAACTACTTCTTCTTCCATGACTGCTCCTACAACTCCACTGGTACGACGACTACAACTGACTCACCATTACCACCATTACTGCCTTTTCTGCCACTCGACTCGACTCCCTCTGACGACTGGGGAGGCCCCTGTGGCGCACACGTTTTCGAAATGTTTTTCGGCCTCGAATATGAGCCCGTCAAATCTGTCAAAATGAAGGTCGAGACAAGGTCCAGGATATTCGGGAGGCTCCCACATGAGTTTGCCCTGCGCAGCCTACAGTTCGGTTTGCTCCGGCTCTCTGTTATGTCTCACTGTGTGGAACCCCATCCGCAAAAAACGTTAAACCCAACACACAACATCAAACGTGCGGTTTCGACTAAAATTAATAACGAATTCGTAGCAAGTGCTAGAGTTTCAGTGCCCCACTACTCCGTGCGACTCTGCAAGGACGCTGAAACGTTTTGACTTGCAAGCTACCAGCTCTTTCCATTCTGGTTGAGTAAAACGTCGCATGGACATAAACACAACTGAAATTTTCAGACTTCCTCCTGATTCATCTTGAGAACAGGCTCCTGAAGAGCAATGTTGTGTTGCGATACGCAGCAAGCGTTGTGCGTTTGCTGAAAGAGGCTCGAAGAGACCGGTTCGACTTTTAAAATGTACTTGCAACATTGATGCGGGGGTGCGGGGGACTGCCGTTGCTTTTTCTTGCGGCGACTCATTGCACGAGCTTTCCTGAAGCTTCGTGAGCACCTTCCGTGCTTGCAGAACTGAAAGCTCTTGCAAACTGTTGCTGTCAAGGTCATCAGCATGGAACCATCCACTGCGTTGTCAACAAATCTGGTCAATAAAGTTTTATTCACGTTCCATGTCAGATCTGCTGTTTACTACGACAAACCGGTGTAGTAGTCCTAGACAGAGCTAGAGCACCTGGGACCGAGTGGGACCCTCATGTCTCTGGCTAATCTTGCTGCCACGGAGGCCAGACTCAAAATGGCCAGAAACACATATCAGGGCGATCAATGGGGTGGCCTTCAATCTGGGCCTTGTCAGTTCTGCACGCCTGCTTACGGAAGTTGCGATACCCGCAAGCAGTACAGTGGCAGTTGACCCCCGGCGAAAGCCCAGGCACGCCGAACATTGGCAGGCTGGCGGCCACAAGCAGCACACGCGACGCTGCCTGTCGTCGTAATACCACAGCTAAATACCGCCCGCATCCTCAGCGTTATCTTGATTGCCATGAGATTTGTCGGTACCCTTCAACATGTGTTGCATTGCAATCACTTCATTCTTGATGTGCGCATTTATGTGTTGTGGCCAGTCGGGTCACAGATGCTCGAGGCATCCGTTCAGGTGCGCATTTTGGTCTGGAGTTGCAGTTGATGTCAAGACAGCCCGCATTGCAGGGCCGAAGGCGAAGGCTTACGCAGGTGCGTAGAGCGTGGCCCAAAAGCCAATGGTGATGATGACGATGAGCGAGCCCACATGAGGTGCAGGCTGGCATGCCAGGATGGTCGACCGATGATGTGACGCGGTCCAGCAGTGAGGCCAGTGAGAGGATCCCGCGAGCACGCCCGATTCCACAGCGTCGGACAGTCCAGGAACAAGCGTGTGGATTCTGACTTGTCAGGGCTGCGTATCATAAGACCACATGTGGCAAGTTGAACCAACGCAAGGCGTCACTGAGGTGTCGCGTGCAGTTGCTGTTGAGCGCGGCTACCGCGCATGCCGCAAAGCAAACCCTGAGTGAGTGTGCGGAAACTTCTCGTGACGCCGTGCCGTGCGCTTGAACCTTGCTTTACAATGCTCATGAGGCACATTGGATGCCATGTACATAGTCAGTTTATTTGCCACGGCACAATTGATTGATAGGCTGCAGATGGATCCTGTACATACTGGAGAGGCCACCTCTACACGGGTCTGTTTCGAGCAGTGTTTTTGTTACCAAAAGTGGTGTTGCTGGGTGGAGGTCCTGTGTGACGGGACGCAGTCATGGTTTCTTGGACCGATTTCCTCCGCCAGTGACAGCAGCCGTTTTAGACGAACAGCAACTAAAACCTCTAGAGAAGGCCCCCAACATCTTAGCAAAACCGGCTGTGTTTGCAATCGTTATGCAACAGCAGCACATGCCTCAAATCTGACTAGCAGCCGTGGAATTGCTGTAGACCAGCTTGTTGTCGAAGCTCATCCCGGAGGCGTTCAGGGGAGGCACCTTGTGGGTAACCAAAGTCCTAGGCCCATTTCAGGCCCAGAAACGAGACCCCACAAACCACCGACAGGAAGACTAACTGCAGGTTACCTGCGGCAAATCCGGCGCGGACCTGCGCGGACCCTGCCATTTGGCTCAGAAACCTCGCACGGACCACGGCTTTCTCGGCAGATCCGGCGCGGACCTGTGCGGACCCTAGCAGCTTAGCCCAGAAACCGACCGCGGACCACGGTTTTCTGGACCTGGGTTCGGGCTTTTGTGAATTACAAAGGTTACACAAAGAAGATACCACAGTTGGAGCAACAAGTCCAGCATTCCTTGCTGCTACTCGCATGCCAAGCTTGGCCATCGTGTGGGGAGGGTGGTTTTCGAAGCAGGCTGTGTCAACATTGGCAGAGGCCGCACTGCCAGGCCACAGGAACAACAAATCGTGCTTTTAAGGCCGAAACAACGGAACACACACATGCGACTTCGGAAAAACACTGGACTATAATTCTGATCTGGTGCCTCATCTCGCTAGTCTGCTGCATGTGGGACCCTTAAATAATGAGTCTCCGCGGCTACAAATGCAATTTTTCCTCGGGAAAATTAGCCAGTGAGGCCACAACACGGCCACAACAGGCCACAAACGTGTGGTTTTCAGGCCACAAGAGGCCACAAACGTGTGGTTTTCAGGCCACATCAGGGACACAAACGCGTGGTTTTCAGGCCACATGAGCCAGAAACGGTTTTCAGGCCACATCAAGGCCACAAACGCGCGGATTGGAGGCCACAAACGTTTTGAGACCACAAGAGGCCACAAACGTGTGGTTTTCAGACCACATCAGAGCCACAAGCGTGTGGCTTTCAGGCCACATCAGGGCCAAATGTGCGGTTTGGAGGCCACATCCGGCCAGAAACGCGCGGTTTTCAGGCCACATCAGGTGCGCAAACGTGCGGTTTGGAGGCCACATCCGGCCACAAACGTTTGAGGCCATAACAGATCACAAACATGTGAAGGCCACAGGACGCCACAAACGTGTGGTTTCGAGGTCACTTCAAAGCTTTGACTTGTCTTTCAATTTGGTCCAAACCACACAAAACAGCTGCGAAGCTCTGGTTGAGTCTCTTCGCACGTGTGTGTGGTCTGTCGTGTCTAATGCAATGTCTTCTCTTCTTCTTTGGCCGCTTCCTCTGCCTGGTCCTTTGACCTTCCGCCTGCGGTGACCTGAGTCTCTCCGCACATGCGCAGATTGGCACAGGACGCGCCGCTTTGTGTGTCACTCTTAGCCAGAAAGGGAAGTGTTGAAGTTTAGGGATTTGTAGCGTGGCGCAGCGCGGCTTGTACTAGGGTATTGGCAGGCACAGCAGCCCAAGCCGTGGTACCGCCGCAGCGTGGAGAGTGAAGTCATGTGTAGTGGTGTTTCACCACGCGGGGGGTCTGTTGTGGCTACAAGGCCAGTTAGGACCACGAGCCATAAGTGATTTGGTCAAGTACGTGCAGAACCAAGGTACTAAACGCTCCGCGCTGTGGTAAAACGCGCGATTTGGGACGTAAGTACCCTACTAAACGCGCCGCGCTGTGGCGGGAACCCCATTTTGGACCGCAACCCTGCGCGTTTAAAGACTTCTTTATTCAAAATCTATTTGATTCGCGAAAGGTACTAAACGCTGCTTTTCCGCACATTTCCCACCCAAAAGGCGGTGTAGTACCTCCAGGAGAAGGTCCACACGCACCGCGCTGTGGTAAAACGCGTACTTTGAGCGTCTCACCCGCGTCGTGAAGTGCCTAAGTGCCTAAGACTACTATGGGGGTACCTTAATGCGTCCTACAGTTTTCGTTGTTTTTCGAACACTGAAAATGGCCTCGCGCGATAGTGCAATTTTGGAATTGTTTGTCCACAAATCTTGAAACCTTCCAAACCCCCCGCTCCCCCCAAATTCAATGTTTACATAGAAGCGCCCAATGAGCATTGCGGCACACCTTGCGGCACACATTGAAATTGAGGGGGCGGGGGGGAGGTTTCTGAATATGCAAACAAGAAGACTGTCAATGACTGACTGCTGCTGCACTCGATAAAAACCATACCTCCTTCATAAAGTCTCGTTATAGATCCTCCCCGAAGTCCTGCCTGATCTTTCCCTAAACCCTCGCATGGCCAAGGCCCCCGTGAACTTGTGAGTTAAACTACAATTTTTTGCACATGCCACCCCTCATGTTTTTCGCGTATGCTCCTCCAAACGCTTGCTTGCAGACCCTCCCCCAATCCTGCCCTGCCCTAAACTCCACAGATCCTTCCCTAAACCCCCCCTTTTTTGCATTCCAAACTCTTCCCCGCAGATCACTCCATGCCTCCTGCAGCACAAATTCCTATTCTTGCATTTCCAGTGTTTTGGGTCCTGCAGGCCTTCCAACCCTTAGCCCTCCAGATAATGCCGCCCAAGCGAACAGTGCCTTCCAACACTTCTCCAGGCTTGAAAACCTCCGTCCAGGCTTTCCTCCTCTACCACACTTTCGACGAGCTGACAAGCTCAGTTTTGGAGCGGAAAACAACAAAAAACGCAGGATACATCAGAGTTCCCCTGCAGTTACAGTGGCAAACAACGGTGCCAAAGCACAAGCCCAATTAAACACGTCTCCCTTGTGCTGCTGGAGTCAAGAAGGGTCTGTTTCGAGAACTGTTTTTTTGTCAAAGTGGTCGCTGTGTGAGGTCCTGTGTGAACGCAGTGTAGAACTGTTTCAGATGTGCGATTTCCTCCGCCAGTGACAGTAGCAGTGGTGCGGCCGACTACAAAGACACGACGCAAGGAACAGAAGTAAGATGCGAATGATCAGCATTGATGCAGGAGTTGTGGGTTTAAAAGAGAGTTTCAGAGGCAATGTGATGCTGACGCTGAAGGATCTGTATGGGAATTGTGAGTTCCACAGTCTCTTCCGTGCAAGTATAAGTTGCAGCATGGAGAGTGTCTGACGGAGTCTACAGCTGGCTCAACGACTCAGATTTGCCAGCTGGCGCCCATCGAAGCGTGGTGTCCGGACTTGGTGTTGCTTGTGCTTTGGAACGTCCCTGCAATGAAGTATCTCACTCAACACGCCGCGCTGGCGAATTCCAGTCGGACTTACAGAAGAGAGTCTGGAAGGTTTTAAGATTACGGTTCCAAAATTGCACTGAACAACGAAAACTGTAGGACGCATTAAAGCCAATCCAAGCTCAGCCAAGAAATCTACCAACGTGAAGCACAAGACAGCAGGGACAGCTACAAGCTGCAGGAACTGCAAGACCAGAAGACTGCAGAGACTTCAATAAGTTGTGAGCTCCGAACCCATGAGGGTGCTTGCAGCTGTGAGCACCCAAAAAAAATCGCAGTCCAGTTTGGCAAAAACGACGAGAAAAGTGGAAATTCTGCGCGTGTCATCCTTGCGCAGGGGCATGCTAATCTTCTCTGTCTCGTTTCTCCACCTTCGGAAAGCACACGGCAAACGAGAGTGCCTCAACTGCTTTAGCAGTGCGAGCTTCGCGAGAACATGCTTTGATTCATGCATGCTTTCACTAAAGAAGTGTTGACACAATGCTAAAGGCAGCTCCATGCACAAAAACCGTGCATGGGTCCGCCTCGCCGTTCATTTAAAACTTTTAAAACCTAAACGGGGTGTGGGACCCGGCCTGAGAAATGGGACCCGGGTGGACCCAGGTGGACCCGGATGGGACCCGGTGGGACCCGGATTCGATCTGGCTAGCAGATGAAATTTCTTGTGTGGGAAACATGGGACCCGGTGACACCCGGCGAGCAAAAAAACGGGTTCGGTGATGCAGAAGGTGGGACTTGGATGGGCCCGGGGGGACCCGGTTGGGACTCCTTGCAAAAAGCGGGACCTTGTGACCGCTCAGATGATGTGGCCTCAAAACCACACGTTGATGTGGCTTGAGAACCACACGTTAAGTGGCCTTGATGTGGCTTCAAAACCACACGTTTGTGGCTTATGTGGCTTCAAAGCCACACGTTTGTGCCCGGATGTATTCAAGGGCTCACCAGAAGCCTCGGACCTGAACGAACACGGGGGCTGCCTTTCTTCTTTCTTTACTACAGAGAATTCTAAGCCGGAGCTGGCTCCAAGTCCACTTGCTGGAGTTAGAAAAGGCTTCAACAAGCTTCGATGATCTTGCAAGCTATTGGCTATTGCTGACTCCATAGAGCCATAGATCTTGGCAATCCTAGACAGGAGCTTCGATGATCGTGTCGCAGCGATGCATCCTAATAAACGTCAAAGATCTCGATTGGCTTAAAAAGATCCTCGAGATACCTCGATGACATTGCAAACTGACACTGATCTCCAGTGGATATAGAAGCAGGATGAGCCCAAGAAATGATGCTGCGGACGACCCCGTTTCTGGGCCCACGAAACGAAAGCAATTCTGGCTTCGCCACACTGGGCCTCCCCAGTTGCAAATCCGCTGGTTGTGGCATTTAAGGTGAGCGTGCAGCTGCTTTGGACAAGACTTCTGGCTTTTCAATCTTGCGTCTGCATGGTGCCCAAAACTGCGGGAACAAAGGCAGGCAGGCGCACGACCGAGATCCAGCTGGTTGGCCCCGAACAGTTGCGATTTGCGACCCCAAAAATGGGGCCGTTTCGCGGCCCCGAAAACAGGGCTGCGACATGCGCCCGGCCTCATTAAATAAATAGTTTGAGCATGAGTTGGAGGCTTGGAACCCCGACCCCAAAAATGGGGCCGCCAAACGGCCCATTTTGGGGGGTCGCGAATTCTTCTACTTTGAGGCACGTCCGCCTGACTGCTACACAACAAGGCGACTGTGGCACACAGGCGCGCGTCCAGCTTGGAAAAAAACAAGCTTTCAGGATTAAGGCTTCCAAGCCTTGCTTTCTTATGGAAGTACATTAAATCAACATGAAAGAAACGGGCACAGTTGCAAATCCGCTGGTTGTGGCATTGAAGGTGAGCGTGCAGCTGCTTTGGACAAGCCTTCTGGCTTTTCAATCTTGCGTCTGCATGGTGCCCAAAACTGCGGGAACAAAGGCAGGCAGGCGCACGCCCGAGATCCAGCTGGTTGGCCCCGAACATTTGCGATTTGCGACCCCAAAAATGGGGCCGTTTCGCGGCCCCGAAAACAGAGCTGCGACATGCGCCCGGCCTCATTAAATATATAGTTTGAGCATGAGTTGGAGGCTTGGAACCCCGACCCCAAAAATGGGGCCGCCAAACGGCCCCATTTTGGGGGGTCGCGAATTCTTATACTTTGAGGCACGTCCGCCTGACTGCTACACAACAAGGCGACTGTGGCACACAGGCGCGCGTCCAGCTTGGAAAAAAACAAGCTTTCAGGATTAAGGCTTCCAAGCCTTGCTTTCTTATGGAAGTACATTAAATCAACATGAAAGAAACGGGCACAGTAGGGCAGGATTGCAAGGTAGGATTTGGGGGAGGGTTCGCAAGCAAGCGTTTGGATTGGGCACTTTACGACGCAGTGAGACGCTCAAAGTGTGTGTTTTAAAACAACGCTGTGCGTGTACTGGCGTGAAATCACTTGAACAATGGCGTGCAGTATTTTCTGTCAACCGAATGCGTTGAGGCGCGAATGGCGCCCACAACGGTAGACCGTTGCAATCTTGTTCTGCTGATTGGACGCAGAAAGCGCATCAACCATGAATCCGTCTTGACAACTTGAAAGGACGCTCGCTTGCGCCAATCAAGTCCACGTCGATACAATCATGCGTAGAGTTGTGATTGAAAAGACCGTGGGTACAAACATCCCAGTAAGTCTGAGCTGGCGAAACCGAGCCGATGCTTTTCTAGATTCACTACATGAAAACAAGTGCACTGGAGCGTGTTTAAACATTGCACAAGCTGTTGTTTTTCGTACTTCCGGAATCGTTCACGAACAGTCTGCCCCTGTGCCTGAGGCGGAGTGCGAACGATTTTCCTGGATGGTTTTGCACTTTCGCTTCTTTAGTTGTGCACTTGCTGATTTCGTCAACGACTGAAGGCTCAGGATAGTGGAAAAGTTCGTAGAAGAAGATGGAGCAGACGGAAGAAGAACAGAGCTTTGTGCTCCCAGCCCTCGACGGGACGCTCGGATCTTCTTCTGTGCCTTCCGGAGCACTCTTACGAAGCCATTGTGGAATCAGCCAACGAGGCGATTGTGGCCGAAATGGTCAACCCACATGACCTGAGGCATACGAACCCGCATGGTCATGATAAGGATTTCCTACATTGTGCTTTTCGTGCCCACATGACAGAAAGCGTAAAAACCGAAATTTAAGCATTGCCTACATGATTTACGCACCTACATGACCGACAGCATGGAAACCGAAATCATCATGTTAAGTATTGCCTACATGCCTTTCCCATCTACATGACATGCTTTTAGCACCTACATAATCGAAATCACACAAGCCGAAGTATTCATGTTAAGTATTGCCTACATGTCTTTGACACGTACTTTGTATGTTTCATGAATTGCCTCTGTTGTATTTCGAAAAAAGCTGCCCAGCTTCGATTAGATCCATCAGTTGGTGCGCGAGCGGTTGCGGTCCAGGTGCCGGCCGTTGTAGATGGACCCATGGGCGGACTTTCCTCATGAGCGTCAGGGCAAAGGAGCATGTCACGATCAACGAGTCCATGTCGGCAAAAGCAACCATCCCCAACTCAACAGGTGTTTGAAGCGCACCTTGGCTTTCTTGGGATGGATCATGGTTGCCCAGCAGTATCGTGAAATATGCAAGCAAGTTGTGCTGATGTGAGCTGGAGTTTTCGTGAGTAGAGTGACGTCATACCTGCCGCAGCTTCTGATGTCACATGCAAACATGCAGCTGAAACCACTGCAATTTCAGGTTGATGACATGCACATGTGGGTAGACAGTATCGCAATGCACACAATGTTTGACCCACTTCTGGAAAGCCTGCTAAGATTGGCCTGCAGGCCCCGAAAAGGCCTTCGTAATGTAGCATGTCAGTTTCACCTTCCACCATGTACACTTTACCCAGCAAGATCTTTTAGACCATGGTGGCCTCCCGGCCGCGGCACACAAGGCAGTCGGAAGTACATCATGTGTTACACAGTATCGAGCTTCATTGCTTGCTTCGGGAAGCTGACGACCAAGTGTCGCTGCAGGTGGTGACGAACTTCGCGAAACGGGCATGCTCCTTTGCGGTCCTTGCTGGGCCGCGAGGCATCGAAGGCCTGCATGAAACGCGATGTATTCGAATTGTGCCGTGGATATTTGCATGTCGTGACCCATCACACACGGTTTCAGAGCAGAGGTGTAAAAGCAGCATCTTTGCTAGGACATGGGCGGCAAGAAGAAGACACTCCGCGAGATTTACCGCAAGCTCATCGAGGCTGCTTGCAGCGAAGAAGCACCGGACATCGAGTGCAGCACCAACTGTGTTGCAAGTCGAATTCGGTGCAATCGCATCGCCTTGCTCGGCTCAAGCCACAGCTTTTGTTTATCGTCCTCACACCAGATGAAGGCTGGCACATGTCTCACACCTTGTCTGCTACAGTGCTAGATGATGCTAGCTGCTAAGATGCGACTTGCAACTTGTAACATGCTGAACATCCCTTCTGTCATACGATGCCTCGGAGCCGTCAGAAGCATGCGGCGCTCCCGCTGCTGTGCCCCTCACCTGCATAATTCGAGAAGAACCAGCACATTGCTTGTGCGTCGTTCTTTGCGGACTGCATATGTAAATTGAGCCCTGAGCAGTCGTGTTCCCATGCTTCAGCTCATCCTGCTTGGCTGTGAGAATGCTGAGGGCTTGTTCGCGAAAATCGCGGTGACAATGGCCGTTGTGTGTGGTTTAAGGCAGCGAAGTCGCTACAAGTCGTTTCCAGCATCAACAGCAACTTTCGCTTATTTCGTGTTTGTTTTACTTGTAGCCCGAACTGTGCAGGCAGCACCTGCTTGTGCCACTCTCCCGTGGTTTCGCGATGCCACAATATCAGCTACCTGGCTGGGTGTTCCGATTCCCTCATCTCCCTTGTAAACATCGAGAGCTGCAGCTGCAGACAGGTGTTGTGACTGTCAGTATTTGTCAGTATAACCGGAGCCAACAACTGACAGGGTGTACACCATCCTGCCCCTTCATCGTTGTCACCAGCCCAAGGCCATCGTTAAAGATACTGTCTTGGAACGTTGCGGGATTGAGGCCTGGACTTGAGCTGTGCCTTGGTTTGTCATGAGCTTACGGTGCCGCCAGGTCAATGCTGAAACGGGGTGATGGCGCAGAGCTGTTTGCTGTCGTGAAAGATGAACAGCCGGACATCACCATCTTGCAGGCATTGACAGGGTCCGGTCCTCCGCTGCCCTCCGTCAGTTCCAGAGACAAAACCTTTGCGAGGAGCACAAGCTTCAAGACGTGCATGTTCCGAAGCACGAGCCCAGCCTCCTGCGCATCTTCGATGAAGCCTGCCCTGGCAAGAGGCCTTACCGCGCTCCACGTTTGAATTCGTTTGGTTTGTCCTTCACTAGATGCATGTAGTCTGTGCACCATCGTTTTAGAACAGACACGGTGTTGCACTCTATGCTCTGTCCAGATTGCAGATGGGTGATTCATCAGTTTAGCGATCCCAGGTGCCGCTTGGGCGGTTTCCTCACAGCGTAAAGGCCAGAGCAAGACGTTATCCAGAATGAAGGAGGGAGCAGAAAATATCGGCTTCTCTGCGAGGCTATTCGGGCACCTGCGCAATCTACCACAGCGCTGCAGGAGGAGGCATCCTAAGTGTCACCACTGGAGGAGTCGATAAGGTGGACCAATCCGAAGGCAGAAGCGCAGCTTGGTGAGCTTCTTGTAAATTGTTTGCATCGCTTGCATCTTGCAGAGGTGTGTTTGGCAATAAAGACGAAGTGCAAAACCAAGCTGAAAATTCGAAACGAAGGTTTGTCTGAGTCTGAGCTGTGGTCTCCGCGTGGTTGGCGTCTACGTGCCAAACTCTGGGCAAAATCTGTCACGTCTGGACTACAGGGTGAAAGCAGCTGAGTTGCAGTTCGCGCGGCACCTGTCAAGTGCACATTCGACGCCGAAGCTCGAGCTCCTTCCAAGGAGTGGGACAGTAGCCTGCGGAGCTACCTGGCCGAAGGGAAGGGCTCCGATGGTGTCCTCCTTTGTGGTGACCTCAATGTGGCACATGAGGAGCCGGAGCCGTGCTTAGAAGGCTGTGTCTTTGTGTTTATTTCGGCGTTGCTGGCGAGGACATCGACATTTGGAACGCAGGCACTCCTCGGATTCGCAAGCAAGCTGGGACCACTCCGCAGGAAAGAGAGAGCTTCTCTCGTTTCCTTTCAGAGCTTCCTGGCGCTTGCAGTGTGCTTTCCTTCCAGCCTGATCGAGCAAAAGACCTGTTTCGTGTGAGAAACAGGTTGGACATGGTCGATGCATATCGCTGGCTGTCTCCAGATGTGCCAGATGTATACACCTTTTGGAGTCGTCGAGCCCCGACGAGATTCGGTTTCAGATTTCTTGATGGGGACTTGATGCTGTGGCATGCCCGAGTCTAAGGACTCAGACACCGGGAGGTGAACAAGGGCCTCCGCCTGGATTACTTCCTTGTTAGCCGTGCGCTTGCCAAGGGAACCTCCCAGGCCGTGCTTCAACTGCTAAGCTGTGTGTGTGGAACCGGCTTGCGTTGTGCGGTCACTGCAGGCCGCCCTTGACGACTGTCGCATTTTGGATGGCTACGCTGGCAGTGATCACTGTCCAGTCGTGTGTTCTCTACGCATCTCTTAGGATCTGAAGAGCCGCAGAGCCGCAGCTAGAAAAAGGTAGGTCCAGGTAACCGCCCTAGCAGCTCCAAGCTCCATGAGCTCTCTTCTGGTCCGGAGCGGCAGGCGGTCTACGCCAAGTGGAACGCTGAGAAATTCAGCGATGTACCCAGGCAGGAATTCTGCTACATGTAACTTGCCAATCTATGGTGGCTTCTGGGCATGCCAAAGTCTTAGATCGAATTCGATGCACTAGCATGAGGAAGGGACAAGACCATCCTGTAAATCGCAGCTACAGTGAAGTTCCCGGGTGCTGTGTGTTTATGACCTGGCCAGGCTTATGGACAAGTACAAGGAGCAAGAGGCGGGATGGTCATGGGGTCTTCGGCGTGCTCTGGATGCGGAAACGCAGGCTTGGCTTTCCGTACACTGCTCTGTCAGGATGAGATCTACGATCGGATCGTGCGGAAGTATGTGTCATGCGCCTACGAATATAGCAAAAGTGTTTCAACACCCCACAAAGTGGCTTCCGCTTTCTCGTTCGGGGTTCGCAGCTTGTGCGAGGTTTTGCCGGTCACAGAAGGACTGGCAGCCGCTGATCGAAGCCATGTGCCTTCTTGAGCATGGTTTTCTTGTGGGACAGAGTGGCACGGCAATAGGATGGAAGCATGAGAGCGCGAGGTACAGACGCTTTAATCCCAGCAAGCTCCAGGAGCTTGACAGTACCACAGCTGCACTGACCTTGCTTTGTGCAGAGCATGTTTCGCACATCCTGCAGAGACACCGCATTGGCAGCGGTTGCATGTTGTTTGCAGCAATGCTGACCAGAACGAAGAAGTTGCACATTTGCATGGTATTCCCATCAGAAGACAATCAGGCATTTTCGCCAAGTACAAAGATAGCGAGGCCCGCGACAAGCGCCGATGCACGTTTTTTGCTCGTTCTTATTCGTGTGTATGACTGTGCTTGCAGTGCTTGCAGTCACTGGATGTCAACATGTTTCGCTGTGAGCTCAGACAACTCCGACTGCCTGGTCAGGCTGCTTTATATAGAGCGCTTTGTGACAAGTGCCCCCCGTCGTAGCATTTCTATCTCTGTGTGCCAGACAGTTGGCGAAGACCAGGGCTGACATGCATCAGAGTCAACGCAGATGACAGACCGCATGTGGGCGGAAGCACGTTCCAGAATCCTCCAGGTACTTGCAGACACTATCCCCAGATGGTGAGCCTCTGAAGTTGCTGTCTCAGAGCTGGTTTAGTATAGTTGTAAGTTCATTGATCGAATTCTTCTTGTGAGGTTCAACGTCTGGGAGTTGGGGACGGACCCCGTGGAGGTAGGCGAGGCCTCGGAGCTCGAGGTCTTGGACTCGCCGCAGGACATGGCTCGGCACGGAGTTGATCCGAGATGTCACTGCACGGTGTGTGCGGTGGGGGGATTCTCTGTTGCAGGAGGAGGCTCCGCCGATTCGACTGGTTTCTCCGAGCCCTTCGCAGCCAAAGGAGCTCAGTCAGCCGGAAAGAGCACATTCGTCAAACTTGATCGGCGTTCTTCGCGAATGAGCGGCCAGGAGAACCAGCAGGAGAACGGTGCGGAGGATGTGAAGAAGGAGCCACGCTGACTGCCCACATAAGAAAGCACAAGGGTGACCTCAGCTCACCTCACTTGCGGTTGGGAGTTTGCAATTCAGGCGGTTAATTTCGGGAGGCTTTGTATTGCGGAGGATCGCGAGCCGTCGGAGGCACGGACGTCGCCCCACGAGGAGCCAGATGTCAGGGTACCATCCCAAGTCTCGTGCTATTGCGAGCTTCCCAACCTCCCTGGTGTCTTCGCAATGAGGAAAAGCAGCCCGGCGCCGCTGCGGAGTTGCTCGCTGCCTCCCTGGCGGCCTTGGATGCACGGAGCTCGAGTCGCTGACGGGAATGTCCGGCTCGGGCTGATCCGCTGGGGCTTGTTGTTTTCTTGTGAATCTGCATGGACGTCATCTGATGCACTCTTGAGGCTGAAGGTAAGGAAGAGAAGAAGAAGAAAAAGAAGCGGCGGGATGGCGAGGCTGGCGGTTGTTGTCTGCCTCCCTGGTGCAATCTTCAATCTTGAGAAGCAGGTGTTTTCATGAAGTTCCATAGTTGTCTCAAGATCCGACGTTTGCATTCGAGAGAAGCCAACCTCCGAAGGCTTTCCCTCCACCGCTGCCGCGGCCTCCCAGGGAGAGCATGGCAGGTGTGGAGCTTAGCATGGCTGTGCTCAGCTCCGAGAATCAAGCGCGAGGCGTCAGTGACTTCCCCGATGTGATTCTCGGCCTCACCCAAGCGCGCTCAGCTTAGCATCCCGAAAGCCGGACTTCAGGAGCGTCAGCTGATCGAAGTTGCGATTTTTTCAAGTTCCGGCTGGGAACTGGGATGAACTGGGAGTTTAAAAGCTTTCAAGACAGTCGAATGTCCAGAGTCCAGGCCAGCTGAGAAGGGTCCCGACAAGTCCAGGCACAGTGGGAGAGTTCCGAGTTGTCCTCAGCTGCCTCAGCTGGCATACGCTTCGTCTTTCAATGGAGCCAGGGTGGTCTTTTGTTTGAAGACATGCTGAGGTAGGTCTCGAAGGAGGTCATCCACTGACTGATCTCGTCAACCTAATGTTTGGGGGTTCGGGGCTTTACGGTTGTGGTTCAGGTTTAGGGTTTAGGGGATCACAGTTTGTTTGGTTTAGGGTTCAGGGCCGTGTAAACAATGAACTCGTACAAGCCCATGCCAAATGCAGGACACCAACTGTTCCAGCATTAACCCCAGGAACAAACTGCTACATGCTTTTTGCCAAAAGCCAAACAGGTGGGGAATGCAGCAAGAAGTGGATTCACTTTGAAACTCTCTCACACGGTACTGAGTTTGGGTGTGCGCGCGAGCATGTGCGAATGTGTGTGTGTGTGTGTGTGCCGGGATTTTGAGGTTTATGGCCAAGAGCTACTTGAACGATAAGCAGGGTTAGCCGCTGTCTAAGAGATGGAGGCAACTATCTTATTCATCTGCAAGGCGGGCAAACAACTCCCTTCGGCCAAAGGCCGTTCGTACCTCAGAGGTGTGTTGCTGTCTTGCAGCACATGCAAAGAATTGATTTGGAGTCGGGGCGCGTTGTCTTTTCATGTTGTCCGTGTTGTGATGCACATGCAGGCACCGCGCCCTCCCATGACACAGCCTCAAGAGGCCTTAACGTTGTTCCAAAGCGTGGCTTTGGCTGGCTTCTTCACCATGATGATTCTTCTCCCTAGATGGTGAAGTGTGTCAATAACTTTCGCAGGCAAGCTCAGGGCAGCCAGAGCCACCGCGCCAGTCTTAGCGGACATCGGAGATCATGGCTTGTGCAGCAGCAACGGACCGGATTGTGCAGATGGAGTCGAGAGTCAATGATCTGATTCTGAAATGCAGAGGTTGGACTCCGTCCTCGGCACAACGCGGAAGGTCAGGCGCAAGAGGCTTCCCCATCTTCTTGCATTATGTCCCCCGTTGGCAAGTGCTAACAGCGAACGGCATGAGATGAACACTGCCAACCGCGATCCAAGCATTTGCAGTCACTTCGTGATGGGTTCCTCGGCGGCAGGGCCGAAAACGGCGAGAATGTCGAGGCCACACCGAAGGGCAAGTTATGCTGTCATCGTGAGCCCATCGCTGCATAGCTTGTTATTGCACAGCTGCAGGCATCGGCACCAGTGGAGGGTCGCAGGAAGAAGCGGAAGAAGGCGTTTGTCGGACGCTTTCCCAGTGCCGACGGAAGCGCGCTCTTTTTTGCCCCTGAAAGGTGGCCGTCAGCCCCGGCAACGGCAATGCGACGGCTCGGGACCGAGCCTTCGCAAAAGGCGACTCCGCATCCGAACTCATTGCGCTCTGCGTACTGCAGGAGGTCTCTAAGCCGGCTCCGTCTGGGACCCGATTGGACTGCACTCTGCAACTCTATAGAAGGTGGCTTTGCGGGTGCTGTCTCGGAATTCTTCCAAGGGCTGTGCAGCCGGTCCCGACTTTGGAGCAGCGACGATTGCAGCTGAAAGAGAAGTTGCTGGGGCCTCAGAGCAGGGGAGTTATCGCAAAGAAGTTCCCCTGCCCTGGAGTCTTTCCTTGAGGTTTGAGTTGAAGACGCAGATCTCCACGCAGGCCTGGGCCTTCCTCGGCCGTGTGCACGCAATATGGTTCGGGATTCTTCGAAGCTCACCGGAGGCAGTTCCAAAGCATGGTCCGCCAATGCTATCGCCACCGCGACCACGGGGCCAGCTGACTTACCTTTCGAACATCTTGGTTCTGCTCTCCGTGAAATGCAAACACGCCATGCGTGCTGACTCTTGGTGCTTTATGGAGTATTGAAGAATTTTTACATATGACATGAACATGTCTTTACATGCAAGTTAGGCCACGCCGTGACAACACAAGATCTAGCCGAATCTAGCCTAGCCTGGCGGCCTGGACTAACCACAAATGTCACGTTGAAAACCCAAACTTCAGACTTTCATGCTCCAGGCTCACGCAACCTTCGTTGCCAAGAGCTGTCAGCGGCGATAGGGAATGAGAAAGAGTTCCGATCCACAAAAGTGGAATGTTCCGCACGACTGCATGGGATGGGAGGGTGGAGGGAGCAAGCGAAGTATACAAGTATGATGCTGCACGCGATGTATGCGATTCGCGTCCCGAAAAAGCGATACCCATAGGAAAGCCTGAGATAGGGAATGCCCAGCTTGGTCTATACCAGCGACGAAGAGCATTGTTTTGCAAGGCGTGGTCCAGTTAGGTGGAAGGATGACGACAAGTCAATCCAGACTGGGACAACACAAAGCATGAAGGAAGGCTCACGAAAGGATATCTCTTCCCGACTAACACAGAACCAGTGCTCAGTTGATTTCGGTGGCCATGCAACAGCTGCGTAATTGTACACAAGGCAATGTTCTTCAAAGCAACATCGTCATTTCTCTAAAAAAAGCCTGTGTGGCAAGCTTCTGGTGTCGCCATGAAGCACAGACTGTCACCCACAGGCCCTGCAGAGGACTTCTGGGGCCAGCCGATGAAGGCCATGTTTTCGTTGTGGCCTCCAGTATCGCTTTCAGATTCATTAGTTTTTTTCGCATATGCTCCGGTACGAGATCTGAGACAGGGCCTGCCAGTTACCCTGTGACGTCCTGAGGCTTCTCCTGGAAGGGCATTCGACCCGGATGCCTATTCCTACTCCTACAGCGAGGCCTTCGTAACCGTCTCGGAACGGTTTCAGACGAGTACCCGAGTTTGGTCGTAGTTATTTTGTGTTTAGGTTTGCATCCGCAGTTGTGCAAACTTGGTTGGATGTCTGCATCGTAGATGGCCTGTCACTTCACGTACTTAGCACAGTGAGCCACACGCAAATTCAGACGGTTGACATCTTGCGAAATCTGAGAGTGCCTGTTGCAGGACGATGCAGACTTCTGTGCAGAGCGTCAGGCGGAAAGCAGGATCGCTGGGCGGAATTTCCGGCAAAGCTTCTATTTATGCTGCAGAAACTATCATACTGTAATTGTCCGACAGCTGGTGCTGCTTTCAGGACGGTTGTTTTGAGGAACAAGTTGGAGGCACGGTTTTGGAAACTGGAGTGCATTGATCTCACGCCTCTCGTTGCACATTGGAAAGGCGCAGCTTCGTGCAAAGCTGATGCACACCATTCATCCCAAGGCAGGGTTGCATCTGCACAGGCTCCAAACTGCTGCAAGTCCAGAGCTATCACAGCTGATTGATGTGGCCATGCACGGATCATGCAAGCTGTAGGGTTTTGCGGACTTTTTTGTTTGATGACCAATTGACCCTGCCTGCCATGAACGAGTAACTGGCTATATCACGCCATGTCTTTGAAGAACATAGGTGACTTCAACAAAGTCTTTGCCAGGTGCCGGAAGCCGCGTAGTTATTCAGGAAAAATCATTGTCATACCCTTGAATTATCCAACCAAATTAATCGGACATTTTATAGGAGACCGGTCACAAATAGTTTGAGAGAGAGAAAATATGAAGATATCATGATAATCCGCGCCAAGTGATATTCAAGCATAGGTCAATGAATCTA